>JAKZGU010000182.1:0-62977 GCA_022837005.1 Calonectria pteridis
TAGGGATATGATTTTTATATTTAGACTTTAGCTTTAGTAACTAAGAGATTATAATTAAATAACTTTATAAATTTAATATATATTTATAAAAAGCTTTATTAAAGGTTTAATAAAAAGGGATATTATTTATTAAATAATTTAATTATAATAAATAGCTTTATAATCCCTAGTTATCTTTAGCTAAGCTAAAGGAGCTATTAATTATTTATAATAAAGAAAATAAAATCTATTACCTTTTTATTATTAATAGCTTTATAGGATATTTATTATAGGAATTTATTAATTATTATATTATATTTAATATTATTATTTATATTTTGCCTTTATATTTAATATATCTTATCTAGCCTTTTGATATTAGTATATTTTAGCCTTTAAAGAATATATATTAAAAGGTATTATAGAAATTAGTTTAAGAGGGTAATTTAGTATTTATTTATTAATAATTTGCTTTTGCTTTTATAGAAATCTATAAGGCTAGCTTTATATATTATAATATTATATTAAGGTTTAAAAATTCTAGTATTTGGCCTATAAGCCTAATGCCTATAATTATTTATATTATTGTTAAGCATTAGTAAAAGCAAAAATCTATTTATTTTTTAATTTTGGAATTATTGCCTTTAGAAACCTGGTTTATAGATACTTAAGATTAAATTAATTGCATCTATAAGAGATATTAAAATGTAATAAGTTTACTTACCTTAGAAGTAATTATGAATATTAGTAATGTCGTTGTAAAGGCGGCAATAATGCATTAATAATGTAAAGTTTTTGCGGTTGATTGGCTTAGTCGATTAGAGCAATATAATAAGAGAAAAAAAGCTGGTTATTGTATTAGACTAAAGGGTGATTTTATTATAAATATTAGCCTTCCTAAATTTAGGCTTAATATAAAGCTTTAATAAAGGCCATAGAGGAAAAAGAGTAATAGTTATAATTATGGTCAAATTATACACTTATTTTATAAGAAATTAATATCCTCAAAGGTACTTAAAGAAAGGTAAAATTAGAACTAAGAGATATATATTTGCCTAGGCTAATATTTAATTAGTAGTTTATTAAGAGTAGTAATTAAGAGTAATATTTCTCCCTAGAGTTAAACCAAAAGGAGTATAATAATCTCCTAAGCTAAAAGCCCACTCTTAATTTTACTAAGGCTTAAGAAAAAGCTATTTAAGCTTTAAGACTAATTATTATAATAGATTAGAGTACTTGGCCTAAAAGTGATAATAAAGTATAATTTATAGGCCTTAGTATCTTTTAAGATAATAATAATAATAATATTAAGCTTTATAGACTTAATAATAAAGGCAATAAGATTATTTTTGACCTAGAAATGCCTCTAGGGATTACTTTATTATTATCCTTAGTGCCCCTTGACCTAGCCAATAATATAATTAATAATAATTTTATAATATTATGCCTGCTTATAAAAAAATAAAAAGAAAGTAATTATAAAAGAATTATAAGAGCCCTAAAATAATTACATAATAAATAGGCAAAGGTATGGATTAGAAATAAGATATAATTAATAGGATTAAATATAGTAGCTAAAAATAGGCCCCTTATGCTAAGTAGCTTAATTAAGCTTAAAAATATAATTTCTACTATTTTTATTATAATATTTATTTTTAGCTATTTTCTTGCTTTTAATTTCTATTATTTTTAGGCTTATTAAATAAAAAATAATTATAGATAAGAGTCTAAATTCTCATGAATAAAAAATGATGATTTTTGTAGCTAAAATCCAAGTGACTATGATGTCTGGAATTTTGTGGCTATCTGGCATTTTTGTGACCAACCTCGTGAGAGGTTGGCGGGCGGACCTGACCCACAACGCCAACGGGTAGTATTTATTGGTTAGACGTGACGGTCGTTGTCCATTCATTCACATGAATGCGCCCGTCTGCCGGTGGGAAGTTGGAAGGCAGGCCAGGCGGGAAGGTTGGAGGCTCCATTGTGCTATTAGTCTTTTGGCACGATACTCAAAGCCATTAGAAGCCAGTTTAACCAACCTAGCTACTAGAAGCTGCTGGTCAGGGGCCGCTGTTGGGGGCTGCTGTTAGAAGGGCTGTTGGAAGAGCTGTCGTAAGAGCTTTTGTAGGAACTAGCTAATCATAAAATCAGGAACCTGTGTTTTTCTGAGCCTTTAGGAGGGAGATTTTGAAGGTTGATCTGATCTAATGGGGAGGATTATTTGCTTACTAATCGGACAAATTCTTATTCTGTTAATCGGAGGGCCAATCACAGGGATCAGGGATGCAAGTGTTATTTTTTTTTTTTGTGTCAATTTTCAGAAGGATTAAGACCATTTTTCGTACCGAAAGACATTCTTCGCTAAAGGTTGCCTCCTATACTCCCTTGTACTGCACGTCACAAACTCGTCATAGTCATGAAACCACCAAGTATTCATCAAGTCTGCGTTGCCTTATTTCAACTTCAGTTCGTTCAGTTTCCTCAAAATCTCGTCAACTTCTTCAGTGTGAGAGGAGAAGTTGTCAACCAAGTCATCCCACATCTTGGGGTCGTGCTCATGCTTCTTGTTGCTGTTCCAGGCCCAGTCAGTAACGGTGAATTGGCGGCAGCTTTCAAACATGAAGGCGATGGCGCCTTTGGAGATTTGCATCTCCGGCGGGGGCTGTGCCGATGCAGCCTTGAATTCCTATGCCCTATGTTAGAAACTTCATCTTATCACTCGCTGAACGGCTTACCTGGTAAGCTACTCCGTGTGGAACCATGCCGCACTCAAAGGAAATGCCACCGGGCTTGAAATCATCCGAACGACCAGCGTACTCGCCGTAAAGGAGACCCATCAGCTCAGAGGCCGAGTTTCGATGGTAGTACGGGGGTCTATATGTGTGTGAAGCCACGTCCCATCGTGGCGAGAAGATGAGCAAATCTAGATAGGTCAGTCATCTACCATAGCCAGTTCTCAAACATGGCCACTCACCTGCCAAAGGAGCCGCGGGATCGCGAGACTTGGCTGTCAACACGCAGAAAATGGATGGATCAATGTGATCGACGGATATCGAGCCCACGTTGACGAATTTGGTCAAGTCGTACTTGTAGGGCACGTAGTTTCCATGCCAAGCCACCACATCGAATGGGCAGTGGTTCTGGGTGCTCTTGAAGAATTCTCCTCCCAGCTTGTACACAATCTCCCAGGGGTCATCGCGGGTGATGGTGTACTTGGCCTTGGGGTGGAGAAAATCACGGGCATTGGCAAGGCCATTTGCTCCGAGAGGTCCGAGTTCCGGCAGCTCAAAGTTGGCGCCCCAGATCTCCAAGATGTAGCCTCGAGTGGGGCCCTCAACATTGACCTTGAAGCGCTGGCCCTTCTGAATGACGCAAATTTCACCAGGCTGAACATAAAGAGGGCCGAATTCGGTCTGAATGTCCAGCGCGCCCAGTTGGGGCATGATCAGAAAGTCTCCATCTGAGTTGACAAAGGCCCGCTTGTCCATGCTTTTTGTTGCGGTGAAGATGTGGGTCGCGATCCCCTCTCGGAGTGTAGGGTCACCAGAACCAGCAATTGTGCGGAGACCAGACACGAAATCAGCTCCTTCAGAGATGTCAAATGGAAGCTGCGAGTTGGAAAATACATTAGCCGTGTTCATTGATAGAAATTAGGCGCTTCCGCAGTCCAATTGACGTACCCATGCAAGCTGTGTGGGTGAAAGCTTCACTTTAGGGTTAATGGGCAAGAAGCAGCTTTCTGTTCCCTCCACCTTTGGAAGCTCCGTCTGTATAGCACCTATATTAGCAAACATCCGACACCTTGAGCTAAAATCAATTGATACTTACAAAGCCCTGGTGGGCAACAGCTGGTCGCGCTCTGTACAGCCAAGCCTTCTTGTTCAGATGACGCGGCGCAACAAAAGCGGAGGCAGTCATCTGCTCAGCGTACAACCCGAATCTGACGCATCGCGGGCTGTTCTGACCTCGAGGAATGGTACCTGGGACGGCTTCCGACTCGAAATGATTGTTGAACCCGGGGAGGTACTCGTACGGATCATTCTTCCTAGTTGCAAAAGACGGGACAGTGCCGTTCTGCTGGGTCTCGGCCCAATGGAAGATGTTTTGGTAATCAATCGGGGCAGCCATCTTGAATCGATTTTTTTCTGTTTTGCCGATGATCGTGGGAAAGCGCAGAGATGAAGATTCCCTCTCACCCCGAGGGCGAGAAGAGGCATTCTTAGGCTAAGTCGCAACGGCTCCAGTAGTACGTCACCTGGTGCGGGGAGAAAACCCGGGGTGGGGAAATAAGTTACGGACGGGCCTTTGCCATTCCCCATTGTGTCCAATTAAAGACTGTAAAAGTCATCAAGGCCAAATTAAGCTGTCTATTCCCATCTCACTAAGCTCTTGGTCAGCGGGGCGGTTACGCTTCCACAAGCCCCCTCGGCCCAGCAAAACGCGCTGGCGCAGTCAATTGACTTGATAATTATAAAAGGCCGCCCTGGGCAAATGCCTTTTCGGGTTTCCCACATGATCCGGAACTTCCACGCCCCCGGCATGATGGATAAGGTGATCCGATGACGGCTTGGATACCAAGAGCCGTTTTTTCTCTTTCGGGTAATAAAGGGCTTGTAGAATTGAATTGAGCGGTATATGCACGATTGAGCTACAATTGTTAATATTAATGGCGCTACAAGGGGACTTTGGGCCAATTCGTCTTATGACAGACTTTTTTCACGACTCGTTAATTGAAGTGCCGTTGACAGATGCCGCCATCGCTGCCAAGCAAAGGTGCATGACAGTGCATGAATTGGCCCTACTCTATCCTGTTTAGTCAAAATGCAGTGCCCAACCACCCAACATTCTCGCCAATCATCTCCATTTCTATACCTTAGACTCCTCCCGCTCGTCGTGAATCAGGGCCTCTTTTAGCATAGGGCCTGGATAATGTTTTGTTGCATGAACCAACCACCACACAGCGGTGATGAAAATGACGCCAGCCAGAATAACACAATTATAGTTCATAGTCGTCGCATCAAAAGGCAACGCGAGAGCTAAAACACGATCAGCAACGAAACACGTAAATTCAGTGTAAAATACTTACGGAAACAAAAGAAAATGTCAAAAATTGTAATAAATAATACAGCAAGCCCGTTGACCAGATATCCCATGTTGCCGAGATGGAAGGGTCCCTTGGGAAAGTTTTTACGGCCAGTGATCATGTTGGCGGTAAAGGGCATGGCGTAAGAGACGGTGCTGATGATGATGAAAGACCCAGTGAGATTGCTGAAACCGACAGATGATCCTATAGGAATAGCGCCAATGCCACTCGCAATGACGGCCACAAATAAGGTAGACTCGACCGGGCAGCTGAGCGACTCGTTGACTCGGCCGAAAATGCTGGACAAAGGAACTGCATTGTCTCGAGCCAGCGCCCAATAGGTTCGCGAGTTGGTGAGGACGGTTCCAACAACACAGCAGAACGACGAAAGAAAGATGATAAACAAGAGTCCGAATGTAGCACCTGCACTTCCGGTAGCCTGGCGATAGATTCCGGCCAAGGGGAAAGCATTGACGCCACTTTCCAGAACTGCAAGATCAGAAATGGCATAACCGAGGACGACAGCGAAGGCAAAGCTGTAGAGTCCACCGAGGCCAATTTGGAAGAAGATACCCCTTGGCAGGTCCCTCTTGGGGTCCTTGCACTCCTCTGCCATGTGAGTAATGGAGTCCGGGGTTCCGATAGCAAAGGCACCATTCAGCACACCGAGCATGAATGCCACGCCTCCGTCCCATCCGGTCAAGTTGTTTTCTTTAAAAGAGCCCCAAACGAAATGATTCGATGCGTGTTGTTTGGGCATAGCGGCAACGACAATGATGGTGACCAAGCCGCCTAGAAGAACAAGAAGCATGCCAAACTTTTGGGTCCAGGGAATGAGGCGGTTGGCGAAGATGACGGCGAAAGCGCTGATCCATAGGATGAGAAGGTATGCAATGTAGACGTGCCAGGCTTCCGATGCATAGTCTGCATGGTAGGTTGCATATAACTGGACGACCGAGTTTGCTGAGACCTGGACCAATGAAGCGAGACCAAACATCCAACCGTAGAAGTTGATCCACCCCGCAAAGAAACCAACCACTCGTCCCCATTTCGGGCCGGCCGCGATGTTGGCCCAGTGGTAAACACCGCCGGAGGTGGGGAAAGCCGAAGAAAGCTGAGACTGTTAAAATTTTGAATGCTTGCTAGTTTCAATTAGGCTTACCTCGCCCAAACTCAAACCAATGAACGAGTAGTAGAAGACGGCGACGATAAGGCCGTATATCACGCCCGGGGGACCGCCGTTGACTTGCAGCCAAGAGTTAGCAATTTCCCCGCATTTGCACTAGTGGCTCGGGGAACCTACGCAGCGAGACGGAAATAGAAGAACCCAGGACCACCCAGGCATTGTTGACCGTGAGCGCCACGCCCGTGAGTCCAATGAGCCCGTATTGTCGAGTCAATTGGTCCTTGTCGCCGGGTGTGCCCAGCGCGACGCCGTTTTCTGGCACCACAGCTGTATCCATGGTGAACTGGGTGCTCTTTGGTGGGCCATCTGAGATGTCCTTTTCTGTGTCGAGTGGATCCATGGCGTGTGTTGTTGGTGTGACGAGTGAATTCTCTTTTATGCAAGGGCGGGCGATCAATAAGTTTCAAGGGAAATAGCTCGAGGGGGTTTTCAAAGACGATGTGAGACCCTTTCACAAAGACAAGAGATAAGAATAGGTCTATTGACGACTACAGAGACAGATGATGATACTCCCACTGCACAGTCCGGACGAAACTCCAACTATATAGGTGTTGGGTAATGAGAGGATGCGGCGCGAAAGCGACTGATAAGAAGATAGGGGCAAAAATCTGGGTCGTGCACCCTGTCGTTCGATCGAAAACCCTCAGGTTCGTGGTGGCTGCATGCACGTCGAGGCATTCGGGCCCCCTTGCGCGTCTCTTATCAAAGTACCCGTAACCCTGGCCGTGGTGTGTCTGCAGACACCTTATCGCAACTCGGCCGCGCCCAGGGTGGGGGCATGTCACGTCTATCCCATGATACGTCCAATTCAGATAAGCATGGAAACATAAACCGCTCGGTAGTTGTTATTTGTATCTGGGTTACATTTGAACTAATTTTTTTTCTTTTCTTTTCCTTTCCTGTGACTGTCTGATTTTGAGTTATTTTACTAAAAAAAAGAAATCTTACATCTTACACTTCGCCGTCCTCCACGGGGGAATTCACACCCATCCCACCCTCTTCCAGCCTTTCCGAAGCCCTCTGCACCTCCTTGGGCCAATTGCTCATGCCGACAATAAGCCACTCGAAGACGCCTACGAGAAATAGCGCTACGCACTGTCCTAGCCACAACCCGGATAGCCCCCAACCGTGGAACGCTAGATATATCCCCGCGGGCAGGGCGCCCGCATAGTAACTCAGACAGTTGACAACTGCACCAACCCACTGCCGTCCCATACCCCTCAGCGCTCCGCCACAGCTACCGTTCAGCCCGTCAGCAATCTGAAACAGTGCGACGTAGGGCATGATGTCTGCCACGAGCTCGATAACTCGCTTATCGCTATTGAAGAGACCTCCGATCACGTTTCGTGTCGACATCAGAATGGTAAGAATCAAGGCTCCGAAGATGACCGAAAGAATAGCGGCCGAGTGAGCTGAACGTCTCGCAGCCACGGGATCCTGGGCGCCCAGTAGGTTGCCCAGCCGCGAAGAAGCTGCAACACCGACTCCAAATGGAATTGTGTTGATAATCTGATCTGCCGTCATGACAACGGATTGAGCCGCAAGTGGGATCGTTCCGAGACGGCCGGCGACCAGTGCGACAATTTCAAACGCCCACCACTCGGTGCCGACATGGACGACGCCGAGAAGGGCCAGACGAGAAAAGGGCCAGAGGTGTTCCAAGGCTCGTCGTGGTGCAAAGCCATCCCAGCATTCCTTCCCCTTGACGAAAGCCGTGTAGGCAACCAAGAGGAAAAAGGAGAGCCAATAGGACAAGCCCGTTGCCAGTGGAGCACCATATAGGCCGAAGCCCAGAGGGTACACAAAGAGGTAGTTGAGAAGGGCATTGAGTGGCGAGGTGATGATGAGAACGTAGGTGCCCGCCTGGTAGATGCCCTGAGCCTGCAGAAACTTCTTCATACACTCAAACCAGATGTACCCGAGGCCTCCGGGGGCCAACAGCTGCAGGAACTTGGAACTCTGGATGCAGATGAACTCCTCCTGCCCCAGGGCGCGGAAGATGTGCTCGGAGCAACACCAGATGACGACGACGACCGTGTAAAAAGCGGTCAAGACGAAGATGCCCCTCTGGAGGAGGATGCCCAGGCTGCCCTTGTCCTTGGAGCCCGTGAAGCTGCTCGACGCCAGCGTGTCAAGGGCCGTGGTGCCGCCGAGGGCGATGAGCCAGGCCGTGGCCATGGCAAACATGTAGGAGAAGGCGGCCGTCGCCAATGCCTCGGGGGACAGGCGTCCAACCACCAAGATGGAGATGGTCTGGAGGCTGTTCTGCAGCATATAGGCCAGGATGACGGGCACGGAAGCCTTGGCCAGGAACCATATCTCGGCCAGCCACTCGAGACGAAGCTTCGAGGGAGCCGACTTCTGGGCGGGGAGACGAGGAATCAGCGGTGTCCTCTCGTCCGAGACGGGGGACAATGAGTCTCTGTAACCAGCCATTGTGTCTCGTGGGCAACAACAACAACAAGAACGACGGTTTGATTTCAATTGAGTGCAACCAGGAGGGAAACACGCCCGGCGCAGCGGCTAGTTAAGGGAAAAGGAAACTCGAGTCAGTTCCAGGATGTTCCTTTTCGTTGAATTATGGATCCGTCCTTAAGCGTCCCGCCGCCATCCGCCCACCGCGTGAACGCTCTCTTTTTTTTTTCTCCTCAGCCGGCGGTGGAGGGGGGCGGACCTAATGCACGTCATGTTACAACAAATGACAAATACGCCGTGATAAAAATTCTGTTAGCATGGTCTGGGAATAACGTCACCCGCAGGCTTCAGTTGTCTTATCTCTTGAAGCATTCCAGACCAACAAACCCAACCAACAAGCAACCGAGGGCTGACGATGACGTGCATTCCGACTGACACAGCGATTTCCGTTGGCGAAATGTCATTTATCAACGCGCTATCCCCGTTCAGGCAACTTAGCCACTATGCAAGTCGCTGGTGCCGAGCTCAGACCAGCAACGTGGCGCTAACTCGATCGGGGCATTTACGCACCTACATGTACCCTATACAAGTTGCCGTGATGATTTGGCAAAAATAAGTCGATCGAGATACAGAAGATACCTCGTGTTGAGAAAATCCAATGGCATCGAGATGGCGGCTAAGTTGCCTAATATGGGATGATGAAGTTGTAAAGTTGAGGGTTTTGGTGATGCATGAATGAGCATAAATATTTGCCTCTGTGACCCTGATGCCTCGGATATTCCTCACAATCATCAGACTCAGCCATTGTTCAAAGACAAAGCCTTCGAAAACATGATTTTCACTTCTCTTTTGACCCTCGGTCTGGCCATGGGCGTCGAGGCCCACGGAAACCACGACCAGACCCCTATTTCTGGTCCTCACCAGTCTCTCTGGTACAACACGCTGCCTGGAGATGGTGGCACGCAGGTAGACAATCCAGCCTATGAAAACCATCACTTTTGAAATCTTGCTCACAAAATCAAGGCTGATTCCGTCTTCTCCGGCATCACCACCTTTGGCCGTCTGCCGTACCAGCCCTGCCTGGCTCACACGGGCATCAAGTATGACATTGCATTCATTGGTATGCGGCGCCTCCCGGTCCAGTGGAGACGATGAGTTGGCATTGACAACGGATGCAGGTGCTCCCTTCGATACCGGCACTTCTTACCGCCCTGGCGCCCGATTCGGTCCCTCTGGTATCCGACAGGGCTCTCGACGACTGAACCTCTAGTGCGTGCTCTTTTCCCCCGCTCGTTCCTTATCTCCAGAAATAAGCATTAACAGGTTTTCTAGCGGAGGTTACAACGTCCCCCTGGCTACCAACCCGTTTAACAGCTGGGCTACCGTGCTCGACTGCGGAGATATCCCAGTCACCTCGTAAGTTACTGTATCTGGAAGAGTGCAAAAAATCAAAAGTCTGACGTGGTGATGCAAGATACGACAATACATTTGCCCTCCGGCAAATCGAGGAGGGACACTACTCCCTCCTCACTCGTGCTCCCGTCACTGATGCAGACAGGCTGGGACCGGCCAAGAAGTCGAGAACCCTGCCTCGTCTTATCACGCTCGGTGGTGACCACACCATCACGCTTCCTCTGCTGAGGTCCATCAACCGTGCCTACGGCCCAGTCTCGGTTATTCACTTTGATAGCCACCTGGACACCTGTAAGCATGCCCCTTCCTTCCCCCCCGCGCCGCAGCCACAAAGTTTACTCCTGGCTAATCAAGACGACCAACGACAGGGAGACCCAAGGTCTTTGGCGGCTCGCCTTCTGAGGTGGCCAGCATCAACCACGGCACATACTTTTACCACGCCGCCATGGAGGGCCTGCTCGCCAATGACACCAACATCCACGCCGGCATCAGGACCACCCTGAGCGGGCCCAGCGACTACGATAACGACGGCTACTGCGGCTTCGAGATTGTCGAGGCCCGCGAGATCGACACCATCGGCACCAAGGGTATCATCAAGCGCATCGTCGAGCGCGTCGGCACGGAGAGACCTGTCTACCTGTCCATTGACATTGATACCCTCGACCCCGCCTTTGCTCCCGCCACCGGCACCCCCGAGACGGGAGGCTGGTCGACCCGTGAGCTGAGGACCATCCTGCGCGGTCTGGAGAACCTCAACCTCATTGCTGCAGACATTGTCGAAGTTGCTGTAAGTACCACCCCACATTCCGACACCGGACTTGGACTGACCCCGCTGCTTACAGCCCGCGTACGACACCAACGCTGAGCACACCACCATGGCTGCTGCCGACGTTCTCTATGAGGTCATGAGCATCATGGTCAAGAAGGGACCTCTCAGCCGAATGGTGGATGCCAAGCAGGACCCTGAGGAGCTCTAAGTGAAAAGTCAAAAGTCAAATGGCCTCGCGGACCGCAATTCTTGACAATGTATATTTTGTGGTTCTCATCAGTCATGATCAAATCGTAACAAATCAGGCAAACAACAAAAACACGCTCCAAACAAATCCCTCGACAGCACCCCCCGAGGTTCTCTACCTTGGATACCATTTTTAGCAAACCCCGCAGTACAATAGTGACAGTTGAAAGTTAGAGATTGGACACCTTGTCTACATCAGACAAGAAATTCAAATAATGCAAAAGAAAATGGCATGATCCCACAGGCCAACATTTGCACATTATGATACACTTTTTTCGCACACAGACATGACCTAAAACAGAATGATGTTGTAATGTACTTGTTCTGTAACAATTGATTAGCAAGGAGTAGACAAAAAAAAAAAACGTGACTGGATTGCATGACACATACTGATTAAATCGTTGGCACACAGCGTGCCATGCACGTCTCCGCACTCACTCCTGATTCTCCACATATCTTCCAGGGCTTGGCGAATAATCCCCACGTGAAGCGAGCCCAGGCAAACCTCGAACTTATCAATCTTGTCGAGCACAAACGTCTTTTGCTCGTGCGTAAAAGCCTCGCACCCGATGGTGAAGAGGGGCATCGCCATGGCCACCCATGTGTTGCAGGGTTGGCCCTGGGTCATGTTGTTGACCATGCCGGTGATTTCTGCAATGGCCGACTGGATCTGCTCAGAGCTCGAGGGCATGTGGTACAGCCGTCGGTACAAGTGAATTAGGGTTGCTTGCTGAAAAGTTCTGTGGCAGAGCGTAAAGTCGCGACCGGATTCTGGTGACAGCGTCGAGATGGAGACACCCGGAGGTGCTTCGCTGTCTCGACTGATCATGGCTTTCACTTTACCGAGAAGGATGTCGGCCTCAAATTCTGTGCTTGGTAGTCTAGCATGGTCGGGATCATCTAGGCGGTTGATTTGCTGCAAAATATCCAGTATTTCCTCGCTGTAGCCCAAGAACCCATCAATGGTGGACCCGAGATCCGGAATTCTATCCGTCGTGGGGCAAGAGTCAGACGGGTCAGTGATGGCCGATGGCTCGGCGAGGGTTGGCAAGTGAGGGAGAGTTTGAAGGGAGAGGTACAGCATATAAAGGTGTCGCAATGCTGACTGCGTAGGCCCCGGATGGGCAATCAGCTGCTGGTAGGCCTCGTCACTGCTGAGAATGGCCTTCACTCCCTGCAGGTGGACTCGCCAAGACGACACGCCTTGCTGCGCGGCGAAGACGTCGGCCAGACACCAAATGATGCACGTTGCGAGGAGGGTGTCGTCCATTTGTCCACGTGTTAGGGCAGCCCTCAGCAGAGGCAACCCGGATGACTGCAGGTGCTCCATGACTCTTGATACGTTGACACCGTCGATCTGGGACTGGCCTCTAGATAAGAAGCCCGCGGCAGCCAGCGCCAGGCTCGCCGACAGGAGATGGGGAGAATTGAGCATGGCAGGTACCAGTCCCCTACATAGATCTTGGTGCACAGACTTGTGGGTGGACAGAGAGGCGAGGACATCATGAGCGAAGTAGTTTAGCAAGATCTGGTAGCGGGCTGGCATGGGCATGCCGTTGGGGAGATGATGAGGAATTGGCGTCAGGGGCCCGCCCGACTTGGTCTTTGGGCCGCTTGCAGCTTCGATAACAGTCTTGGTGGCATTTTCTAACGAATTGATTGTCAGCAAAACCGCTTTCACAGCCGACGAGGAGCCAGGCGCGTCACACCACTTCGTTGCCCAGAGGGTTTTTTAGCGGCCTGCGCGCTGCCATTGGAGGCGGCGTCCTGGACCTTGATGCTGCCCCATACTAGCCTCAGCTTGTAGCTGCAAGAGCGCTTGAAAAAGGAGCATTGCCCGCACGTCGGCTTATTTTCGTCGCACTTTCTTCGTCTCTTTCGGCACTCCTCACACCCTTGCCGAGATCGTTTCCCGGGCATGCCGCCTTGACAAGGGTGCTTCGGCGGGTTGCGGCTGCGAATTGGGAGCAATTTCTCAGGGAAACAAGAAAGGAGCACGCGCGACCCAGAGCGTCGGAATACTGTTTCCCATTCCGGTCAATTGGCATCGCATTTGCTCGTTTTGGGAGCGGATCAGTCGCACAAATCTGTCGACTGGGGGTGGAGCTCGCTCTTTATAACGGGGGACGAGATAAGGGGAAGTGTCAGAGAAGATAGCGGCGATAAGAGCTGATTAACCCCGCATTCACGCCCTCGCCAATGAGCGAGGATCAGAACAGGGTCACAATTATCGATAACAGTTATTCAACGGGGTTTGGTGGCGCTGTCGCGGGGAAAGGGCCCATCTGGGGTTTGATCGAGAAGAGCACCGCGACGCATTGAGTTCGCGGGGACGAGGCACAAGTCGGATGGAAGAACAATGATCCACTTTAGCGAAGTGAGATTGCGACCTTCGGTTGTATAAGCCATGTTGTGGGACACGAGAATTACCATGGAGCCAACTGTCTAGGTTAGCAAAATGAACATGAACTCGGATGTAAAAAATAATAATAAAAGAATGATAAAAAAAAAGAAAGAAGAAAAGACAAAATGAATAGAATCGAAAGATCAATGGACTGCAATTTAGATTTATTTTTAAGCGTTAGCTAGGGTATTATTCTGTTGCAATCAATCTTCCAACCCGAGGTCCATTCTTATTTTTTCATTGCTTCACCTTCAATGGCCTACACTATGCCCAGTTTCCTTTCACTTGCTATCCGGTCGCGATTTGTATCAACCCACCACTTGTGAGTCTCATTTGTGCCCGTCCAATTTCCGTCGGCATCAATCTCATCCCAGGGCTTGGGGCTGAGGATGATGTGGATGTTCTTGACCTGGTCGTCGCGCCAGATGGGACCGTGGACATCGTCCGGTCGCAACGTCTTGAGGGCGTTGTAGACGTAGGGCAAAGGCGCCCAGCGGCCGTAGTACAGCTCGGCGAGCAGGTCCTGGTCGGGGAACTTGTAGGCATTGCCCCTGTTGTTCATCAATTCAACAATTTGCTGGTACAGGGTATCGGAAGGGTTGACGACCAGCAGGCCGCTGTTCAGCTTGCCCAGGCCGGTGGATTGGTGGGCACCCTGGACCTGGGCGGCGTCCGGGTCTGCGTGCTGGGAGGTGAAGGCGCAGTTCTGGGCGACCCAATCGGCTGGGTAGTGGGCCTTTTTCAGTGGGTTGCAGACGCAAGCGTGGCTGGCAGCGAAGACGCGCTGGCTGTTAGTGGCATCGCCTGTCGCGCTGACGGACGGATGGTCGAGCTCGAGGTCCATCAGCTCGTCCATGTTGCGCAGCACGAGCATGTCCGAGTCCAGCTGCACCACGCGCTCGTACTCGGTGAGCGAGAAGACGACCAGCTTGGTCCAGCAGTCATTGAAGCGCGGGTCGTCGACGTACTCGTGCGAGTTGGACGGGCAGATATACGGCACGCGCTGCGACGCAATCCCCCGCGCCGCCAGCGCCTTGCGGCCCTCCTCGGGGAACGAGTCCGTGTACAGCGCGACCAGCGGGTACTGCGAATTGACCTTTTTGAGGCAGTGGTTGAGCGTCAACAGGCCCGGCAGGTAGTTGAGGTTGGTGATTAGGCTGACCCAGACTAGAAGGATGCGATTAGCTTTGCAAGGTACATAGCGCGCGACCTGGGTGGTGCTGGCCCGTACCTTTGTCCGAGTCGGCGGCGCGCTCTCTTGACGGCATCTTGCCCGCGGGTTGTGTGTATTCGAACGACGGCGGTCTGGGTCTCTTGCGAGTTTGTTCAGGAGAGAAAGTTGATGATGGCTGGTGAGACTTGTCGCGAAGAGACTTTCTTCCCCTCACTGAGCCATTATTCCGTTGCCCTCTGAGGCCAGCCAGCCGCCGGCGCTGACAATTCGCATTCCCCACCACCTTTTCCCGCGGGAAAGACGCACCCTGATTGATTTTAGTCTTAGTGCCGCAAGTAGTTCACTAACAATGGTGCAATGGAACACCAACCACCGTCGGGCGGAGCCGCGCATGACGTACTGCATCCTTGAGCCACTTGCCCGAAATTGCTTGCAGCCGGAACACACCCCGCACTCATGAAGGCGTTAGTTGGTTGGGAGTAGCCTGGTAATATATGGTACCGGCAACCCTTTGTCAATGAAACAAGAATCGCCTTGGCTTTTTGCAGCTTTGCCATTATCTGGGGCCAAGAAGGGTATCGTAGCCCTAAAGCTAAAATGGACAGCTTTGTTACGCCTAGACTTGGCTGAAACTCAGCTACACCACTTTTCCGAAAGCCGAATCAAAAAAGAAAACGGGGCCACGTTGCGCCGGTTACCACCAACCCTGCTCAATCTACTCTATTAACTCATTTTCCCAAGAATGGGTAGCAGCAGCGATGTAGGCATTGAAAATGCCTCTTGTGAACTCGGAAGCACGGCATATGGCCGGATGCCTGGCTAAACGTAGTACCAACCAAAGTTCACATTGCGTTCCATGTGCTTATGTGTGTTTTTCAACCACGAGATTTCATCAAGAAAGAAAATCAAGTAGTGAAAAAATTCAGTTCATTTACTATTCGAAATGGCCCATATGCGCCGCGCCGTGATAAGTTTCAGCGCAACCCGCGTCCAAGAATTGATGTGAGCCTATCGATGGCCATGTTACTTATCTGAACGGGCTATTGCAAGAGGAAACCATTCCACTTTTTGCCTAAGAGAAGTTGCAGGGGACCTAGAGCTCCTACTGATCCCATGTCTTGAGACTAAGGGTCTTTTCATGGGGTATACAACGCGCAGAATTCCCCCAGAATATCCAAGGACCTGGTAACCAGCGAAGAGCACCAGTGATTTGAAAATTATTATTTTCCAAACATGAAATCGGAGGAGAAGGTGTATAGCGGAAACAAGGATGTGCAGATCCCCGACCTAGACGTACTCACCTTCTTGTTTGGTATTCCGAATCCTGCCTTATTTTCTAGGCTTACCTAATGCTGATCAGAGTCTGAGTACTCTCTTGCAAAGGAGGATACTGTCATTCATGCTGAAGCAAGTGATACAGACCATGTAGTCATCAAGTCCCGAGCTCGCGGGTTAACCGAAGCTTTTGCATTCTTTCTCCGAGAGCAATACGGCATTGGCAACGATGGCCCGGTCAAAGACGTTGTTATCACAATCTCCACAGGCTAATCTGCTCTAGCATGCCTGTTCTATGGGGTGCTTGCCGCCTATGGTGTTTACTCAGCTGCCTCTTACTCATGCACGAAGGAAGACCTTGTCCGGCAAATACAGGATGGGCCTGCTAGACTATTGGTGTGCAGCCAGGAACTTAAGGACCTAGCAGTTGACGCGGCTGAGAGAACCAGATTGAGAGCAAGAGATTTGCTTGTATTAACAAGCTATCCTGAAGTTAAACTTGAGAGCGCCGATGGAGGTGTTGCGTGCGGTTTCAATGGCAAAATCATTTGGAAAAGGATTACGGACCCTCATGAGCTGACGAAGAGAAAGGGTTGTCTCATGTATTCGTCTGGAACTACTGGCCTCCCCAAAGATAAGATTGTAATCCTTTCCCTAAAATCATGCTCTAGCTCATAGTACTAGGCGTTGTCATGTCTCACACCAATCTTGTGGCCGAAGCGCTCATTATATCTGCACAATACCGGCTTCTTTTTGACAAGGAGCGGGAAAAATACCACATTTTCCAGTCCCGATCGTTGGGCCATCTTCCACCCACTCATGCCTCCGGGATCACGGGTTACTTTATCAACGCCGTCTTAGAAGGCTCAGTTATGTATTGGTGCCGAGGTTCAGCTTCAATGACTTTCTCATATATTCTGAGAAGATACGGATAACGGAAATATTCAGCATCCCACCTATGTTTGCGTCCACTGCAAAGCACCCCGCTGTCGCTGGCCAATTTTGCCAAATGATAGCCGCTTCGTGTGGTGCGCTACAGATGTCGGCAGACTTGCAGCAAGCCGCGTGGAAGAAGCCGGGGCCTGATGCACTCTTGACGCAGACGAGAGGGCTCACAGAGACAAAGGCTTCAGCGACTTTTAGTCGTCCCCAAAAGTCATTGGTCATGGGGGACGTGGGTGTGCGTTTGCCAAACATGCGCTTGAGGTGAGTTTTGAACGCTGTAGGACTACTGAGACTTTTTCTAATCATGGAACAGATTGGTGAATGAAAATGACAATGATGTTCCCGAGGATCAGCCTGGTGAGGCACTCGTAAAAGGCCCTATAGTGTTTCAAGGATATCACAACATTGAAGCGACTCGAGATGCATTCACCAAGGACGGCTGGCTTCCCTCCGGTGATATTCTTCAAATCAGAGATGGCGAGCTTTTCTTTTTCGAAAGGAAGAAAGTAGTTGCCAACCCCGAGGTCCCTAGATAACAAATACATTAACTATTTCAGGAACTGATCAAATACACTACTCAAGTCGCGCTTGCCAAACTTCGGGGTATTCTGATGTCCCGTCAGGCTGTGAGTGACGCTGCAGTTATCGGAGTTCCGGGACAAGATACAGTGTGCTTCGCGCCTACGTCCTGCTTGTTCCACCGGCCAAAGGTAAGGTCTCGGAGTCAGAATTGGTCGACTACGTAGCACCCCAAGTCGCCAATCATAAACGATTGAGGGGCGGAGTACGTTTCGTTGAAATTGTACCTCGCTCTCCTGCAGGGAAGACGCTAATAAAAGAACTCAAGAGGATGTGAGAGCAAGAAGTTAACTAGCATCAGCCTTAAGGTGTTAATAAATCTACTGGCATGGAGCGTTGGGGGGAATAATGGAATGCTTTCCTGAACACCAGTGCTATCAATTAATAGGAACAAGTACGAGACATCAAGTTGAGAACTAATCTATTTCAATGAGATTATATTCGGTGTTGGGTGGTCATTTCGGTTTAGTTTAAGCCCGACTGCGACTTGTAACTAATGATAAGTTGATCGCGCTTTCTGAGCCAAAAAGAAATACACACTGAGCTGACTTTTAACAAAACTATACTTGAAATGAGCCCTGATTCTCTCTCCGTGTACACCACAGTGCAGGAATACAGGGGAAAGTCTCTGGATGAGATTTACCAGAGTTTATGGAACACAGAGGTGTCATGTTCAAACAGCCGGATTGTGCTCCAGGTTAGCCCACTGTCAAAATTGGGTTTGGGAAGCTTTGGGGGCTAATGGTTGCAAAAAGAGCTCAACCAAGCCGACACGGAACAAGCGGAAACAGATCAGAGGAACGCTACTGCGTTGCCATTCACTGGCGAGGTGCCTAACAAGTGAGGACTGGAGGAGTAGATGCTACGTTATGAACCTGAGCTCTCTATTCTTGAGACTATACATTTCAATGGGCAATGACAATATTTATGCCTTACCAACCACCGTGCTTGACATCTCGGGTGAACCACAAGTCTAGGAAATGCTCCCTCAAAAACTGCTTGCCAAAAGCCTTCCTGCCAAATTGGCACTGCTCTTCGGAGCCTGCCAAATACTGGAAGGTCTTGCAGAAGTCCCAGTGCTCAGGGAACCAGCCAGCATACTCCCAGTCAATGATGCCGGTGATGTGGCCATTATGGACCAGGATATTGTGGAACCCGAGGTCTCCGTGGCTGAAGACAACCTCGTGGTTTGTTTCATGCAGGCTGGCATAAATATCCTTGTTGAAACGGGGGACATTGTCGCGCAGCTGCTGGACCTGCCAGGTGTTAAACTCCTCCTCGGACTTGAACGGCCCTCCCTTGACGGGTCCCGAGGAGCGTCTGTCGAAAGCGGGACCGCCGGCGACAGAGCCAATAAAGGCCTCTGGCGCAGGGATGTTGCGCATTTCGCTGAGGTACTTTTGCAACTCGGTGCCAATGGTTTGGCGCTCCTCAGCCGACAGAGTCTTCCATGCGTCCTCCAATTGCTCACCCTCGACGAACTCCATGAGAATGAACCGAAGGCCGCCCATCTCGTAGGCGTTCAGTATTCTGGGGGCCGGTATGGACGTGTGAGCGCGAATGAAGTCGATGTTGTCGACCTCATTCATGTTGAGGTTTGGAGAGACCTTGACGACCGTCTTTGCGTCTACCCTCAGTGTCTGCTTCTGGGTATCCTCATCTGCGGCCAGAATCTCGGCCTTGCTGAGCTCGGCGTCTGTCAATACCCGGCCTTTCTGGGCCCATCCTCGGCTGTCGAGATGCTTCACAAGAGCCGTCTTGGCTGTCCCGGAACGGCGTGTTAACTCGCTTACGTGACTGCTAGGTCATTGGTGCTTACCTTTGGACTTTTTAGCAGGCCCGGAGAGCAGGCCAAAGGCTGTTGGTATATGCGGGACCAAGGTAATGATAGCTGCCCCGGCTACAAAGCCGAGGGCAAACTCACGACTCATCAACGTTTCATGAGGCATGGCTCCCCAAACCCAATGCCACGGTATACCGGAGCACTGGGAACACTGCGTTGGCGAATTGAGCGAGTGTATCGCCTCGTGTTTGTGCAATGCGAAGGAAATGCGTGATGAGGTTGGGTCATCACAAGATCGGGGCTGGGCGAAGGCGGTAAGTTTTTTGCCACGTGGCGCCGCAAAGCCCCATAGAAAGCGCCACAACTGGATGCGCATTGGGTACATTTTGTGGCTCACGACGCAATTCCATCCATCCACAGCCAAGATGTACTGCTATCTGCTGTTCATTTCCAGCATGCATGATTGCGATGCACCCGTTTATTCGCCAATTGATTCCCTGCAAGTGGATTTCTGGGCTAAGAGGCAAAATATATGGTAAATTCGGATTCAAAAATTGAACCACGCCGGAGAACTTGGTTCGAAAATCCACCCAATTGTATGTGATATTGCAGATGAAACTGCTGTTCAAGCTGCCATGTCAGAAACAGTGAAAATCGGGAAGCCTGCCATGCTTGTGAATAATGCTGGACCTGTCGCCATCGGTAAAGCGGCCCCGCCCACCGAAATGATGGATGCTGCCATGAAGATGATTCATTTGCCCACAGCAGCATTTTTGGAAACTGAACCCGCTCAGGATGCGAGCATTGTAAACATCTCCTCGGTCGTGGGTGCTATTTGTGGGGGAGGTAAGCTGGAAACCCTGACGCCAAAAATTCTGAGATCATCTCCATTAACTGTGCATCAAGGCGGAAGTTGGTATGCGGCTGCAAAGGCAGGTATTGTAAGGTACACAAAGAATTTGGCTGTCGAACAGAAGGGCCATATTCGTGTCAACAGCGTGGCTCCTGGAGGACGTGAGTGGCAATTGACCGCGTGGAACTTTCTCTTGAAGCTGATGATGATGAATAGCTATCCATACTCCGCGAAATGATAAATACTTGAAAGAAGGGGTTTTCAAGAAGCACTTGGAACGGAATCCTACTGGAAGGCCAGGGACAGCACAAGAACTAGCCAATGGTGTCTTGTTTTTGCTGTCACCTGCTGCGAGCTATATCAACGGTCACACTTTAGTGATTGATGGTGGGTTGAGCATTGCAGAGTAACTCTCTTTACTATTTAATACAATATTCAACTGGTGGCGGGGGGAGGTAGTGGAAGATATTGAAACTTTCAAAGAAACATGCTTGTTCTCCAGTCCTTGCGAGTGTTGTTGATGACGAGTTTGCCGACTTCCTTCGTCCTCACTAAATGCATACCAACTCCACGGCCACCGTTGCGACTGACCAGAAGCCGTGTACATCAAAACCACGCATGAAGAAGAAGAAGGCCAAAATAAGCTAGTCCAATTCATGGTCAAAGGAAGCCATGGCAGCTCGTGCAGATCGAGCTCGGGCCGTAAGCAATGGACTCAAAGAGGACAATGGAGAGGGTGTCTGTAAGCGGGGTTGCACAGGTATATAGTACCTGTCCTCGCCATCTTGTCGTTAGATCCCCCAGTGCCAATGCTTGTAGTCAACATAGGTTCGACTGTAGTATTGTATAACTGATCAAGAAAAGTCTTGGTAGTTTGGGCAGTTACTCAGGCTGCCAAGAACAATAGATAGAAATGGGTACGTATGGCACATACGTGTTTAATTATCGTATCAAGAATCGCTCTAACTGACGAAGACAAAATGTGCAAGCTGAAATCGGATGTCTACGAACAAGTGTAGCATCAACGTAGTCTGTAACAGTCTTGCCGAATGCTTCATATTTAGAGATTCCTCAGTGAATAGATGTGTGACAAGAATCTCTTGGTGCTGAGCGTTGTTGGCTTGGATATGTGTGAATGAATGTTTTAATTATCCATTGGCGAAGTGCTCATTGAATCAGGCACATAGATCCATTTGAACATCCATTAGTCAGAGGCGCGCACTGTTCGTTTGGGGACGGAGACATGCGGTCAACACGAAATTATAGATACGATTGGCTGGGAAAATAGCCCTTATTTGAGAATTCGGTTCCTTTGCTTGTTCTTTTGCTCTCCGTATTGTAGTTCCGATTGTCTGAATCATTTATTTTCTAGTTAAAAGTGATCGAATGAGATCAATCAGACTGTGTTTTCCAGGAGCAGGCGGGTTGCCAATACGTCGGAAGAAACCTCCCTGACCGAAAGGAGAATCAACTCAGCCCTCCGTACGCAGAATCGTGAATATCTGAGCCATTCGTCTGTTTTCAATTTGGATATTTGCGTGAATTACTGTCTGACGATTCATTCAACAGCATCTCGCCCTGCCCACCACGGCATACAACAGGTATAAGTAGCGCCTTTGATCTCCCACTTAATTCTCTTTTTCCCTTACCCGCATTACAACTTCACAGGAACCCAAACTTCACCAACAAAAACAAACCAAGACATCTCGATAGCACCATGTGTGAGAGTTTTCCAAACTACTGCGAGTGTAGAACCGAGGACTGCAAGGACTGGGCGGCTGAACGAATCACTCACTGCATCCCATGCGATAACAATAAGAAGGGTCTGTCCTGCGAGGTTGTTGACAAGATTGAGAAGGGAACCGAGTGTTGCGATACATGCCAAGAGAATACGGGCATAGCTGACAAGCTGGACTACACACATACACGCCGCCCGTCCGACTCTGAAAAGGATGATCTCACCTATGGGCCTCTGCCATCCACGCCACCCGGCGGAGAAGAGGTCGAGGGCTGCAAGGGCAGTATGGACAAGGATAGCAAGAATCAGGACCCGGATGGCGGACCGGACGATGATCATCCTCCCAAGGATATCACAACCTGAGACCTTTCTGATTTTACCGAGTACAGCTTTCTGAGAGTGTTGATATTCTATAAGACCAACCTGTTAATTGACAACTAAATTTTAGTGACCACTTCTACTTGTCTATACTTACCTTGCCGTCTCTAAGTGATGACCACCATGCTTGCGTTCTTATACATCCGACTTGGTACCATCTCGGCTTAACTTTCACTCAGTTTACACTGAAAGTATTTACCAAAGTAACGCAGGCCAAGGTGGATGTACAAGGGATAGTGTTGCTGGCCTACTCTGTCCCAGTGAGTGAGTTGATCGGGTTTGATCATTGTGTAGTGACGCGTACCACATATGGGCACAATACTCTTGTTACCTGAATGTCGTGAGCCCTCGTCTCATAGCACGGTTATTATGCTTGACTCTTGCTTCACCTTGTCTCGAGCTAACCTGACCATCACTGAGAAAAAGCGGCGATAGATCATGCGCATACACAGAAAAGGATGGTGAGCATTCAGATTCGTTGCGTAAAAACAATAAAATTAAATCACTATTTAAAAACATGGGTTTGACCTTCATTTCTCATGGCCATTAGTGACCTTTGCACTGTTTCCATTCGATCCATTCACGGCACCTTTGCCGTCGGTTTTCTCATGGCCATTGGTGACTTTTGCACTGTTTCCATTCGACCCATTCACGGCGCCTTTGCCGTCGGTCTTTTTGTTCAGAGTGTCCTCATAAGTCCCATTGGTTGTGGTTCCCGCTTTGCGAATCGTCAATCCATTTCCTGTATCCAACTGCCTCAAAATATTGTCTGGGCAGAGCTTCCTGGATAGACTGCCAACGCCTTGGTTGAATCTGAGGGTCTCTCCTGACACGATTTCAGATTTGCCGTCTGCCTCGCGGTACCTCTGATATTTGACTTTGTTCTTGCCGTCTTTGTACAGACCGTCTTTCACATCGTCGACCATGAATCCGAACTCTCTCTCATCATCATCCTCCTCCTTGGGATCTGAAGCGCTATATGCCCAGCACATCTTTTGCTTGTTGGGGTGCATAACCTCCTCCCACAGCGGGTCCACACTGTATTTCGTCCATTGCCACCCTTTTCCTTCAACGTGCTCTTGGAGAGTCCAGTCGCTCAGTGAAGAAGGGGCCCAAGTGGTTAATTTTCCGCGGCGGATACGAGCCGAAGGGTGGATTGATTCATTTGTAGGATCATCTGTGCCGTCTTTCGAAGCTTTTGGGTAGTTTCCAGGTGTGCGGGTCTTTCTCCCAAGAAGCCGAAAGAAGGGGCCTGCTATTCCGCGGAAATTGTCTATAACATCTCCGCAGCCCCAGGGATTTGCCTTATACAATAAACGGTCGCCTCCGATTTTGTGCAGAGCTACTTTGTGCAGAGCAATGACCGTCTTAATTGCAGATCTGTCAAAGGTGAGTTTGTTAGACAAGTTGTCCACCTAGGATAGCGTACTCAAGTTAGCGAACAGCGCTATCAAAGTAGACGTCAGTATTTAGATCATACCATCCATGCAAACGACATGTATCCGATTTGTCCATGGTCACCAGGGTGAGGCCAAAGTTCGGCTTGTCCACCAATATTTCCATGTACGCCTGGGAACCAACATTGCTTTAATTCCTTTGCAGGACTAGTGTCTGTCTTGTGCCAGAGAATTGGAGGGAATGTAATTCGTTCTTCATCCAATGCGAGAGCTTGGTATGCATATTCTATGCCTAGAACCCGACGCATTTAGTATTTGCGGATATTATGGATGAAATGCAATACTTACGCTTTGATAGGCTTGTTCTGTGGAAACTGTGATGCTTATTGATGGGGATTCCATAATATTTAAGAAGTTGTACAATCTTCCAATCATCTGGAAAACCCTTCACCAGATGTTAGCGAGATTGAGGCCGAGCGACTACTCGTTATATCACTTACAAGAGCTCCAACAGTGTCCCAAACACCAACCACTTTGATTGATACATCAATCAATTCCAGTTCCTTGTGATGTTCGAGGTACCAAGATGAGTGCCTGAATTTGCGGCCTCCCGTGTTTTTGTGATATGCTCGCCACAATTCCGGAAATCGTGACATTCGTACAGACTTGAGAACTCCAACATCGCAAAGGAGACCGGCGACAGAGCGAACGGTAAAGGCTCCACGCGAGAAGCCAAAGAAGAACATTTCATCTCCTTTCTCATAGTTATTGGCGATGAAGTCATAGATTTGAGCAACATCCTGCTCGAGACCCCAACCGAGAGAGCCTAGAAGCGGGCAAAACGTAACTCAATTAGTAAAGCCGCTTGAGATTGCCAAGTGAGGTTGGGGACGAGGGCTACCATATATGGACTTCTCAAATGGGAGGGAACCCGATCCGAGGCCTGCGTGATAATAGACCACTTGTTTGACAAGCTGTTTGCCATCTTCACTCAATCCGGTTTTTGCAATAGACCGCGCCATCAACGCGACATTGGATGGCCTGTTCGCGTCATCCAAAATCGAGGACAGCGATGAGCCATGTCCAAAAATTGATTCCAGCCATGAGATGCCGCCCAAGTTCGACCCTAGCCATGTGCCGTCGACACAAACGATCAGACGTTTGAATTGGGCCTATGGGAGGTCTGGTGGGCCCTTGGGGGTATCTTGTTCAGTGGCTACTGGCATGATGGTTTGTAGGTTGGAAGTAGATACAGAGGGTTGGTGGATATGCGATAACAATATTTGTGGGGAGAAGCAACCTCAGTCTTGTGAGAGGGGAGGAGGCTATATAGTTTTTGACATGGCACATGTCGGATAGTAAGAAAAACCGAGGTTGATGAAGTGAGTTTGTTTAGATTTACTTGTGTTCAGCTCCTGTCGCCATAGTCAACTTTATCGTATAAGCTGAGGTAAAAAGTTTGACTCGTGCGGGGATAGAGCTGCAAACACGACAGCTTGCTTGAATTGGGATAGTGGGATTGGTATGTTACGGATACGTATGCTTATTTTTGGGCTTGACTTCAATTCTCGACCAATGTAGCAAAGTTTGGCAGTCAAGGATTTGGCAATGGTTCTGGTGTTAGGTCGAACTCAGAATGCAATTGTGGTATAATTTTTCCAAAGTTGGTTGGTGATAGGATGAAGCCCATTACGCACGCACAAAGGTTCAATTGAGTCAACTTTGAGAAGCAGGAAAAGCTCCAGGTATTGTGTGGACAGAAATTTGCAGCAACGGGGTCTTGTCTCGGCTACTTACTCGTGATTGCCAAAACTTCTTTGGTGGCAAAGTATGTCATCAATTAGTGGAACCTTACACCGCATAGTTTTCAACGCCAGTCTTTCACATGCGAAAGGCTGGTCGAGAATCGGGAAGCCTAAAGCATAAATGGTCTTACGAAAAGCGGGGCTTCCATCTCCCTGGACGTTCGTTTATGGAAGAAAAGGCATGAGACCTGTCGTAAACCCTGGTTTATTGGTTCGAGCGCCTTACAAATTATACCTTGCGCTTGTCTCGTGGCTTGTCCGTGCTGTAGCGGGCAATATTGTCATGTGAAAGATGATGTGGGAGCGCCTTTGCATTGAATTCCGTTCTCAAGATCGATAGTAAAAACCCACTCGGTTACAAATACAAAATTTTGTTTGTCTCTGAGTTTAGTATGCAGGGGCTCTCTACCTTAAATTCACATACGGTGCCAATGGCCGTTATTCCAAGAGGTTTTGTATTTGATTTGTATCAGCCCTTGATATAACGAAAGACTACGCGTAAAGGATTCTGATTCCGGCATTGCGCTCATTCCTCTTCCACTCCAAAAATTGCTCGCATGAGGAAAGTTTATAATGTTTATACTCCATGCCTCATTACATTACAAAAGCCACTGGAAAAAAAGCCCAATCATCGTAGACAAACTAAATATTCCAGCCCGCTTGCTACCGTTGTCCGAATCTGGTCCAGAACTAGCCTGGAACTCCTGGCCAGCCTGTGTAGCTCATTCAGTCACAGTCACAACCTCAGTGACGGGTACTCCCTCGCCTCCTCCGGGTATAATGGTGGTGGTCTCGCTGCTATCATTTGATAATGACCGTGTGCTCGTAGTGACCGCGGTCTTTTGTCCGGGGCTGATAGAAGGCCCATTATATTTACCGTCATCCCCTAAGGTCAGGGCTGCATAGATTGGTGTGGGGGCCTCAATCTCGGCAGGCTTCTCATGCTTGCTCGACATGATCTCCACTGTGACGTCCGTCGTAGAGACTGCGGTGCTAGCTCCGATCTGGATTCCAAATCTGGCGGTCGTCTTGGTAATTTCGTCATCGTCTCTTGTCGTAATTTCGCCATTTTCTGTTGTGGTAACTTAACTCTCCTCCTTCCTGGTAATTTCACTTGATTCCGTCGTGATAGTTATCTCAGACGCCGTTGTGATATTGCGAAAGGGATCGGCAGTCTGAATGGAGAAGATACCACCATAATCACGCTTATGGTTCTCTGGGGATCCGACTTTTAGGCATCCTTCCACACCAATATCAAGTTCGGTACCCGCAAGAGCGACACCGCGGTTGTGCGCTCTGGTTTCAATTGGATGTCGCAAATCTTGAATAGGGGCCGATAGTTTGGCAGATCCTAAGGTCAAGAAAGTAACAGTAATAGTGCTGGCTGGGTCTACATTGTGCGCCTCTTTATGGCTTCTGATTTCAAGGAAAGGTTTGGCAATATTCTGTGATAAGGGAGGTGCTTAATCAGCAACTATTGCGAAGGACTGCTTCTATATATATCCAGCTCCAGCTTGTGCAGCGGGCAGATAAAAAACGCAGTTTTATGGCTCAAATACCCCTTGTGCCGTACGATTCAAAATAGTCAAAATCTAGGTTTAAATAAAACCTTGAGGTGAAAATATTCAATGTCTGGATAGGTATCTCCGAAACCTTATGAAGCCTCAATAATTGGGGGTGCTGTATTTCGCAAAATTTCATATGCTCGGATGGCTCTCACGATTCTGTTGACCGGTTAATAAGCTCTAACCTTGAAACCGCCAAAACACGTGCATCGTCATACTTTGCCGAGGTTGTGAGTCCATACCCTTGTGGCAAGACCCTTGCTTCTGATGAGGTTGAATATGCGCCCAGGAGAGTCCAGACTTATTTGTGGGGCCATTTCTCAGCTTCCTGAATGGACTTCGACCAGCTGGTTGGCTGGAGATGTAATTACTCTTGGGCCGAGATCACCACTGACCTAAAGCTGATCTGGGAGAACGGAACTACGTTGATAGACCACCAGAGACCTCCTGTTCAACGTAACTCAAAGATAAAACAATGAAGCCCACCTTTTTTGGCTTCCCGGACATTTGCACCATTGACATGATAGGATATGTATGATACGGTCTTCCCTATTATCGAAGTCTAGGACCCCCGAGCAAGCACCTTCTCCAGTCAGTTCAGTGCCATTGTTTAGCCTTTTGGTCCCATAAGGATCACTGACTTTGATAAACCATCGCAAGATGAAACCATTCTGAGCACATTTCACCCTAACCTTGCGTTTGCTGTCGCTCAACTTGCAAGTGTGGAAAATGGCCTACGCCTTGGCGAAAAGTCACCAGGAGCCCTAATAAACCATGGAAGTCTACCTTCTATGGCAGCTACAGCCACAAATAATGGAAGACTCCGTCTGTATCAGAATGCAGCCATATCCTTCGTTCTCATTGGGATTCTATCGCTGGTTGCCGTGGTTAATATATACGCGTTGATCTCAAAAGCTACGAGGCACTTTTTCCGAACACGAAGGAGCTGGTTGCTCGACATTGATTTGAGCGATCTGGCACCTGGGGGCTTCAACGCTATTTCCAACATCGAATCGCTCGTGCACGGGTCAAATGGGCTCAAAGTTATATCTTGGGATATCCAGCTCATGCCTCTAAACGAGCTTCATGAGTCTCTATCAGAGAGACGGTTTCGACCAGGGTGGTTTCAAAGAGATGACATCAGTGAAGAGGAAGTGAGCATCGGGCCATTAAATTAAAATAGCTTCGCATTCCTCAGAGCCAGAAAGGACGTTAGCCCGTTCGCTGTTATATACCGAAGATTGTACATTAAAAGTGAGTAGCCAAACGAATGATGAACTACATGGCTTCAGAAAGCTTGCAACACATTAAATCTTCTTGCTCTCGGGGGGGCCCAAGGAACTCGACTTGAACCCTCCCAGGTCAACCACAACCTTCTGCACCACAACTCCTGGTTCCAAAAGCCACAGCGAAAGTTGATGAGACCCAGATGGGAGGCTCACTGTAGAGACAGAAGTCCAGCCTCCAGTGACGGCTGCATCATTCCACCCATTTGGCGTGCTTCCCATTGGTGTGTCAGGCACAGGTTGAACAATCACGGGATTACCACCATCGATTGCGAAAGCGTATTTCAGCGGGCGCGAAGGGTCATGATTGAGAGACGATCCAAGGAACACCATGATTCTAGCCTTGTCCTTCGAGTTGAATGAATGGAATGAGTACGTCAGTTTCGGGCCTGTTGATGTTGTTTGCGAGTCCGCAGTGACGGGCCACAGCTTCACGCCCGAGAGCGTGCGGCCATAGTGGGGAAGCGTGATGTATGACAATCCGTTCTTCTTCTCTGCGGCGGTGTAATGCTCTGCTTCGATGGATACGACACCACCTGACTCAACAAAGCCATTGAAAGAGCTCGGCGCCGATGTTTTGTCAACGGGCAAAGTAGCCGTGATGTTCCAGCTTCCTTCGGCATTGATGGGTCGAATTCTCAGCCCTGCCCAACTTCGACCCGAAGGGGCTTTGCTCCAATCCACCGAGATCAAATTGCGAATATCACTCGTACCGGTAGGTGCTGAAAGCGTACCAGTTTCGTTAGTAACCGTAACGTAAGAGACGTTGGAGTTGATAGAGAAGGAAAATGATCCATTATTGCGTGTGTAGATGTCCAGGTAACGGCTTTCTGACTCAGGCATATACGGATCAACGGGTAACAGAGTAGGCTCCGGGTCACCAGGAGCGCTGAGGTTGCTGCCCTGTACGCTCACACCCATGATTCCGGACCTCGGGACGTTGCTTGTGCCGTGATAGACAACAGCTGGCATCACATTACTGTCAGGATCCTGCCAGTAGGTGTATCCTATATGGGGCTGTTTCAGAATTTCATTCCATTTTCCATTATTCAGCCGATGATATCGGTCTGTAATGCTCGCATCTTCAGTAAAGAGGGCCTTCACATCATTGGCGAGATTATTGGTACTCGTACGTCGTTGTTTGTAGCGCCACGCATTCAAGTTTGCCTTGATGTACAACTCGACCACTGTCTTGCCAGCAAGGATAGGATGCAAGACCATTTCAAAAAATGGCGTTCGGTTCTCCTGTTCCAGTGAGTCATACGTCTTCTGTGCCAAGGCCAGGAGATTTGTCCATTCTTTTATGACATTTTCTGCTTCGTCGTAGTTGGCCGTGCTGTACGCAAATGGGGCTTGGCTGAGAAGTTCATACTTTCGACGAACTATAAGCTTGCCATAAGTATTCAGGATGTTGGCCGTGGCATCTGCTACCCGTGACCCAAACTCGCTCGTCGCCCAGCGCTTGATCCAACTCGTCACGCTGTCGGGTGTCTGGTGATTTGACATATCGTAAGCCATGTCCAAAAAGTGCGTCAGGGGGATTTCCTAGTTTCCTTAGGTTAGACTCTTTCGTAATAGAAGGAAATGTGAAGTTACCAAGGGCTTGATATCACCAACATTGGCGATCCAGATCTGTCGAGCGTTCTTTTCATATGCCAGTTGCATTTGCTCCCATGTCTTGATAAGTTGGATTGTGTTGATCCACTTGTAGTTGCGGGGTGACCCGACGTAGTCAAAATGGTAGTACACACCAGCCCCGGCAGCTCTATCAGTTTCATTCTTGTATGGAGTTCGCAATAAATTTCCGACATTATCGTCAGTCCAGAGGAGGGTGATATCTTCTGGTACTTCCATCCCAGCTTGATAGTATTGACCTACTTCCTAGAGAAATATCGTCAGCAAGAACCATGGTCCGGGAACCTTTCCTTTCAAACCTTGTATAAGACCCAAGTCTGCGGAATATCCAAGAGTTTCGTACCATTGAACGTGGCAGACAAGATGGCTTGTTGTACTTTGATGACCTCTTCAAGAGCCGCAGCTGTCAAGGTCGGTGATGCAGCATCTCCAGATCCTCTCATACCCATGGTAAAGATGGTATCCCACTCCGCTGCCCTCTTAGCGCCCACTCTGAAGAACTCAGTGATTTCGTCCTGGTTTGTTGTCCAGTCCCAGCCACCTTTAATCACTGCATTCTGTTCTTGCTCAGAACGTGCCATTGGTTCATGATGGCTGGTGCCCATAAAGACCCCATAGGCATCCGCAAGTGGTCCGTTCTTCGTATCGTCAACATAAAATCCGCTAGACCACATTGCAGGCCAGACGTAGTTTGCCCGAAGGCGGAGACAAAGCTCGAATACGCGCTTGTAGAACTCGCTATTAAATTTAGGGTTGCCAAAGTTGTTGGTTGCCCAGCTGGTAAGCCCTGGCGCCTCGTCATTGATGAAGAATCCTCGGTACTTGATGGACGGCGGGCCTTGGACTTTTTGTGTATCTCTCACCCAGATACCACTCTTCTTCTTTGGCGCCACATCTGCCCACCAATACCAAGGTGAAACGCCCATTTTTTCGGAAATATCGTAAAGTCCAAAAATCGTGCCACGGTGATTGCTGCCAGCTACAACCAAGGCCCAGTCCACACCTTGCAAGGGGCTTTTGACTAGTAACGAGGTATAAGCTTCCCATTTACCCTTGATCTTCGAGACGTCTAGTTTGTTAGAGGAGACGAGATTATCAATGAGCTGTGACTGGCCTATGGTGCCCGCAATAATCACAGCCGATGCCTTTGAAACACCGCCGTCCAAAATTCTTACTGTACCATTAACGTCTACGACTCTCCCGAAATCGGCAGCCAGATCATGGGCCGTCCGTCCAACCCCTGGGTGATCATTCTTTGAAACCCATATTTCAGGTGCCACAGTAGTAGAAGCGAGTTGATAGTTGCTCACTCCACTAGAGAAGACGAGCAACTCTTCTCGTGCATGTGATACAAATATGAAAAGGGTCAAAATGATAGTGAAGCTCAACATCTTCTCGAGATTTGAATTGAATGGTTAATCTCCAGATAATAAAGTTTGCATCTTGGGATCCTCTCAAATGAAACCCCCTTATATAATGTCTACGCGGTTAATTTGGACAATGACACCCCGTTTCCTTCAGGCCCTCGGTGAGAATTCCGATGCTTCAATACCCTTTCCCACTTTATCCGGCTCTTGGCATCGCATCTTGTATAAACAGAAAGCTATATGTCATGAATATCAATAACGGATAATTGGGTCATTGGGTCAAAACATTTAACCCATGGTGGTCTGCAATTTCATCGGTGAATTTAGCCTAAATTGATGTGTATCAGGTGGCTTCACGGCGGACTGACATAGTTCGGCGCTCGGCCCGGATCGACAGTTATGACGGACTTTTATGTACATCAAATTAGGGTTGCCATTCCTGGACCAACTATCGGTGGGATTGAAACGCAAGTTCCGCAGCTGAAATTGGCTCGGCAGTATCAAAATTCTCCACAAATCAATTTGTCGCATCCTCAGAGTCGGTAGGAGGACCTAAGCTATAGGGTAGCTATCACCTAACAACGACAGGATCATTTCTATATAGGATTAAATTTCATCTGAGAAGTTTCCTATGCCAAGGAGCCTCTCCCTCAATCTAGCACAGCGCTTAATACTTTTAGATCAAGGTGTTTCCGGCACTTGCTGGAACAGAGCTAGCAATGCTGGACGGAGAATCAGCGGCGACAACATTGTAGTTGTTGAAGTCAACAAAGAAATTAGTATCGCTGTAGCTGAAAGAGCCCAAGCTAATATATTCGTTGGCCACGCATGATCTCTTCAAGTATGTCGAGCACTTCGACAAGTCAGCCGAATTAGAGCTGAAAAGCTGCCCAACAAATCCGCTGACGACGATGGTGGGGTCATTTTTAAAGACGTTTCCCTCGTACAAGCCCATACCGTCGGAAGTGCCCTCAATCAGATGGCCACTATTAGATTCCTAAACATTGTTCACGGCATGGAAAAGAGTGTTGCCACTAAGTGCGGGACTGCGGCCCGAGGTATAGTAGACGTAGTTCTCTGCAACGAGGTTAGCGTATGACACTTTGAGTGTGTTCACAAATAGAGAAATCCACATGGAACTTACTGTAAAACGTAATTGTGTCGCTTGATCCAACCAACTCCATGCCCCAATACGTATGCTGATCACAAGTAGCAGAGCAGCTGGTCTTTCCATTGAGAAAGCTGTTGGAGATGGTAATGGCATTATTCGCAGCCGTTCCGAAGCTGTAGTGTTGTCGGCCAAGGCTTGAGGTCTTTCTTGATCAGCTACCATTTTGGCTTTTGATCTCTTTCACAACCCTCACCGTTACATGGTCGATCCAGATTTGGTTCGTGTTTGAGAAGGATAGAGCATCACCACCCCAGACGTACTGCGGATTCAAGTTGGTGATGGCAATATTTTGGATAATAATGTTGGAAACACCAACGAAACGCAAGCCCTTGCCTATGATTTGCCAATTAAGAGATTAATATTAGCCTTGTGCCTTGTATCGCATAGTTCAGCAGCCGCAAGCCCTACCATTTAGCACTGTGTTTGTCCCAGTACCAACAAGCGTTTTATCAGAGGCCACATTGATACCTTGGTATCCTGCAACGTCAATCGTGACATCGTATGTAGATGTGGAGCCACAGCCATTAAGAGTGTTGAGCAGAGCCTGGCCTCCGTTCGATGGTGCGCATGAATATGAGTTGCACGCCTTATACGTAGCCGTGCCCTCGGAGCCAACAAAGTTGAACTCGCCTGAAATGACGATGTTTTGAGGCTGAGAAGAGGTGAGGTATGACTCGAGTTGGGCGATGGTGGTAGGGTACACGGGGGTAGCAGTGCCACCACCGGTAACACCTTTGGCGAATCCTGGAGCAGTTCCAGTGACGATAGATGATTTTGCGGCTGCGTAGCGCACAATACCCAGGCTTAAAATAGACCTTGCTGTATTTTCAAAGAATTTCATATTGGCGAAATGCACACCTGTGGAATATATTCACTAGATCCTCAATGCTGTTCAAAGCTGCAGCGCCGAGACACTTTTCTCGGCGTGATTCATAGTTATTTTATACTAAAAATAGTCTCCGTCTGCGAGCTGAGATACACCAGGCATTGGAATCCCAGTGAAGAAAAGGAATATTGGCCGCTAAAATGACATCAAGCACACCGAAGTCCACTTCTGGCCTGTTCCGAATCCATCGGATACGACAATCTGATCATCGTAAAGACTATTCGACAGGATGATGGGACCTTGTCTTCATTCCCACCAATTGGCGTCTGCCAGACCGGCAAACACGGCTTCTGAATGCTTGGGTGGGGTAGAATTGGCCACATCAGGACAGGCTGACATCCCACCATGACATTATGACCTACGCAAACTAGATATACGTGGAATTGATTCACTGGTTTTATTTGGAAAAGCTTCTGAATTCAGGAAAACCTCATTACGATGTGCCCATCCTGGCTCTCCACTACTCTTATCATCTCGGGGCACCTTGACAAGATTTACAAACAGGGTCCAATTAAGCCTCTTCAAAATGTCAACAGTCATTCTGTCAACGTACAATTATGGTGATGAACACTAATCGGTGCTGTGCCGGGCATCATCCACACGTTTGCCCCAGTCGATCAAATTCATGTACAGTATCTGAATGCATGCAATAACAATCATGCCGACAGGCAATCCAATCCAGAACCCCATCAACCCCCAGTGTGGGGAGCCTAACTCAAGCCAAATCGACAGTGGTACCACGGCAAGGTAATTGATAACAATGACAGTGCATGCAGCAAAGGACTGCCGGCCTAAGCCTCTCAAGATGCCATTGGTTCCGCACATCAAAGCCTCGGCAATCTGAAGGAAAGCTACGGCTCCTATTGTCTGCGCACAGAGCTCCAAGACCTCATCATCGCTGGTGAACATTCGAGGAAGTTGGTGACGGAGTAAAAGTGTGATTATGCCGGTAGCGCATCCGAGTACTGCAAAGGTGACTCCATGAATGAAGGCCGCCCGTTGAGCTGGCTTGATTAGGCCAGCTCCGACTAGTTGTCCAATGCGATTGCTGACGACAATGCTGACAGAAAACGGAAGATTCCACGCAGCAATAGATATGGTTGTGAGGATGGACTGTGCCGCAAGATGCAGCGCACTTACATATGACGTGCAGAAGGTGAGGATTTCGAATGCGGCATACTCGCTCAGAATGGCTATGGAACCGGAGACGCTCAACTGAACCATGCGACGCCAGTTACGAAACGCGTCTCGCGAGAAGCCGTTCCAACATCCGTGTGACCATCTTGCAAACACGACAATGTAGATGATGAGAAGGGTGGCTCTTAGTATTTGACTAAGCGAGGAGCCCAGAGCAACCCCGTCAAGCCCCATCCCAAGATGAAGAGCGAAATACCAGCTGAGGAATACATTAACCGGTGTGCAGATTGCAATAATTCTCATGGCCGTCTGAAAGTCACCTTGGACTTGCAAAAACCTCTTCGAAGCTTCGTAGAGCGCGTGTCCCGGAAGGCCAATAAGGCTCATGCGCAAAAAACTTCCAGCTTTAACAGCCAAATGAGGCTGTTTGACAATAAATGTCAGCAGCCACGGCGACATGATCCAGAGTGTGCCAATCGGGATACACGCGGCCATCATTTGGAGGACCATCTTTTGAATGTGCAAGCCAACACCCGGCAAGTCCCCAGAGCCATACGTTTGGGCACATAATGTGTCGAGGGCCGTAGCCATGCCTTGGACAAAGGCCAGACCGGTAATGGCGGCCGTGTTCCCGCCAATAGCGGAGGCAGCCAGATCATCAGCGCCGAGGTGGCCGGCGATTACAGTGTTGAGGAGGCCGGGGAAGTACTGCAAGAGGTATGTAATAAACAAAGGGGGCGATTGTTTAAGCAAAAGCTGTACTTCGAACCAAGCCCCTCTCGCTGTCGGGCCCAGCCTTGCCTGATCCTGAAGGAGAGGAGTTGTTTCTTGAAGCGCATCGTCCTCATTCTGTCGGTCGCCCATTTTGAGAGTACGCAAACTAGCTGATGGTCTAAAGCTATTCACTCCAGACGGCGAGTTTCACGTAGACTTGGAGCCGAATTAAATCGCGCCGATTGATTTGGTCTCATTTCCCGCGGTTGGAATTGCCGAATGCGTTATCAATAGGTGGGGCCATTTCCAAAAGGGGGTTACTTTTACCGCCTTCAATATTAGGCAACTCATATTGGAGCAGATGACTCTTGTCGCAAGCCAAGTGGCCTACAAATATAACCTTAATTTTTGTTGTGTAAGGCTATTGGAGATACTGTGTGCAACAGGCCATTGGGTATTGCAGGCTAACTGTTCAAACCCTGCTGTGCAGAGCTGATTGTGCTGACTTGGGCCATACTGTACCTCAAGGTTACTCATGACAATCACAAGTACCTCAGTGGAGGCTTAGCACACTCAAAGGAACACAGGTCTAAAGAGGTCTATTTGCTAAACTATTGAATATCAAACAAATGAGATCTAATGGTATTGATTCTATATGGATGTCTATATTATAATTTCACTTTCTGTCAGAGGCATATTCCACGTCGGTTCCCTCCTCTGCTGTTTCCTCGTCACTTGCCTGTCTGGGACTGTAAGGTCCTTTCTCAAGCTCAGGTCGTACCACTTCGAGTTCAATCGGTGCATCAACGGAATCATTGAACTCATCTTTCTGTTCCTTCAGAAAACAAGAGACTGCTTTTGTTAGTCCTATCAACGATGGCTTGGGCGAAATAGACTTACAAATAACCATCAGAAAACAAAAGACCGCCGCACAAAACCACACATTGCTAAAAGCATCTGAATATGCCACTTCAGATGCTTTGATTGCGTCTTTTGCAATTTGCGGTGTGATCCCTGGAATAGAAGAAACTGCTCCCATGTTCCCCGATTCCAATCCTTTAATCAGCAACTCAAATGATGAGTTTGGCAGCGGGGTTATTGCTGCGCCGACATCGTCTGGGAGCTCATCTTTTATCGTGGTGTTGAATATAGTATTGATAACAGCTATTCCAACAGCACCACCAAAACCTCGCATGGATACCATTAAGCTTGAAGCAATGGTGATGAGCTCCGGGGGTGTTGCCATCTGGCAAGCAACCATAGAGAGAGGTAAGACAGAAGAAAGGCCAATGCCGCCCAGTATCGGGTATACCCAAAAAGCAACTCTGACCGCATCAGATTTAGAAACAGCTATCAAGACGAAGAAGAGGAAGAGAAATGCGCTTCCTGTGACCATAGGTGCTCGTAGGGCTTTGAAGCGAGATGACCATTGTCCAAATACAGGAGCAAACACCAGCACTGTAAGAAATATAAGAAGAAAGTTGACGCAGGCGCTCAGCATGCCTTCCTCGTAAACTTGGGTGAGTTTTCGGACGAAATAGCCGTTGACGGAAAAAAAGGCGACTCCTTCCACAAACATGAGGAAAAGACTGATGGGGAAGTTTCTGTGTTGCCAAAGTCCACGGTGAAGCATTCCTGTTTTGAGTCTCCATTCGTAGATGACAAATAAAATCATCATGGAAAGTCCAGTAAAGAAAGGAGCAAGCACGTGAGTATCATTCCAAACGTATGGGTTATTAATCCATGCCAGAGACATGAAGAAAAGTGCCAGGCCGGGAGCAAAGAGCAAGTAGCCGATCCAATCGATTTGGCGAAGCTTTTCCGATGCCGACAGTGACAGTTGCAGGTTCCGTGGCGGCGGGTTGTACCCCACAACGCAGCAAAGGGTTGCAAGGGTGAAGATTCCCGCGCAGGCATACCAGTATATGCGGTAGTGTTGATAATCTTGGTTGTCAAGGTGGCCACCTGCTCCTTTGTTAAGTAGAGCGCCCGCCAGGAGTATACCAGTGATACCCCCAAGACTTCCGCCCATGTATCCCAGCCCTTGACCCCACGGCCTATGTCGGCGGGGTAAGACTTCGGAAATGACGCTCATGAGAATTGACAGGCTTCCAAAGCTGAGACCCATGAAAGCGAAGCCAACCAGGAGGGTTGCAAAGTTTTGTGCTCTTGAAATAATGAGGGCACCAATGATACCCATAGCCGAGGTTCCAACAATGATCCATTTTCGACCCCAATAATCCGCAACTTGCCCGAGGGGGGGATTGAGGGCGACGATCGTTATGGTGATGATGGATGATAACCAGGCGCTTTGTGTGATGCCTCCAACCGCGTGTGTCATGGCCTGGGCCAATATGCCGGATCCAACGAGTGCGAATACATGCGCGACATGGAGGAATGTCATTGCCTGTGTATCTGGTTAATCCTGACGTAACGTATACGAACCAGGCGCGTACTAACCGCAACGCAAATAACCGTCCGTGGATGGAGCCGTTGAATGGGCTTGCCCGTTTCCGGGAAAAGACCAGCATCGATAATCATGGTGTTGTAAGTCAGTCGTGAATGTGATATGAAATGAGAGCCTGACACCGAATACACCAAAAGAAATCTGGATGAGGAAAACTGGGGTTCTATTAAGTAGGCGCTCGAGGTCAAAGACCTGGTCCGTGATTTTTGAGTATTCCACTCGTGTTCGAAATGCGATTCGAAACCGCCGAATCGAGAGGTCAATGCTTATGGAACTTAAGGACCATCTATTTAGAGTAGCTCAAAGCTTATTTTCAAGACCCAAACAACCGTCTTACACTTAGCGCATTCTACCCAAGACCCGATGTATGGTTTTGATAGAGTGTGCGCTTTGCTCAAGTAATTTTTGGAACTCCAAGCAGCGCCTCACATCGAAAGTCTTCTGTTGCCATGTTTTAAGAGTCACGATACAATGAAAATAGATTCAGAATGATCTGAATGCGTTCTATTCAATTGAAAAAGGCAGATATTGATGATCATATAACCGCAGTTCGCGAAGAGACATCTCGAAAGCTGTCATTGAATTTATCGCAGTTGTGACACTCATGTGAGTGAGCATGGTGCCTTGCAGCTTGTAAAGTGAGTAGCGTTACATGATGAAATCTACCATTATTCCTTACTATTGTACGATGCTATCCCAAGAGGATGTATGATCAAAGAATTTCAAGAATTCGCGATTCGGCTTCTCTGTTGAAAGCACTGTATCAAAGCGCAAAAGTAGACTTTTCATGCTCAAGGCTACATCAATTGTTCTCATCGTACTACCAGTAACGCCCAAGAATGAAAAAGACAGTAATCCGTCGATATAACAGTTTAAAATTAGCAATCGGGTATTTTCAATGCAGGGCTATTCCTTATAGACATGGGCTAATTGCCTCTTCATGCTTGTCTATAACCTGCCATCTATACAGATGATCGCGCACCGACATTCTACTCTAGAGGATGTAAGAGATTAGCAGCCAGAAATAATCCGAACGATTGAGCTTAGGCCATAATTCACCCTTTGGGTGTCATCCTGGGATTTGGCCGAGGTTCTACGCCGAATTAATGTGCACGTCCAAGCCTGGCCTTATGCGTGTTGCGTCTAGCGCCAGCTTTACGACCATAGCGCGAACGCCACCGCCAGCTCCACGACATTTAATTTCCACCGCACAGGCAAAAAGGACTCATTGAAACTGGGGTGACAGCACGTTTCATCTCGGCCTCAGATCCCCTGGTCTATGCGCGACATGGCTAAAGTGGCATGGTTAAGGTGACACCCGTGTGCACTCGTTAGTGACAATTCATGTCTCCGATGACGCTACATATCTGATTTTGATCGCATGGACTATATCACTATCGAAATAAATTATAACGGCTTTTGACTGACCTGAAATGGATACCAATAGACTCAATAAAGACTGATTGTTAAATTATCCAAAAATACCTAAAACCATTACATACATTGCTCAGCTTTAAATCGCAAGTTGCGGGATCCAGTAAGGCGCTGTTATCCCGTAAGTCACATCGATCAGGCTGTTTAATCCTTACGCAAGCATTCGAATACCCTAGACTTCAAAATATCCTGTATGGTGTGGTTAACCCCACCTCATAAACTCTGTTCATGTGCTATAACGTCGACCAATCGCGAATTGCCTTGGCGTTGAAGATGTCCAAGCAACTAAAGATTGCTGATAGCTCAAGGCTTCTTCACGCGACGGGCCCTTCCAACAGATGCACGTAAATATCATCTTTTTTACAATCCTCCGTATGTGGCCCCTGGTTCAAGGATCACGGGCCAACTGGATCATTCAATCCAGCACATGGCTCTACGTTCTACACGAAGGTAACCTTGGGGACTTGTCAAAATGGCCCGTCAGAAGCAATGGTTTGAAGGCAGGCAGTGACATGGTGGTGATGCGTAGCGATACGAGAATTGGCCCCAAGCCGCATTCTCGGCAGGATGCATACGCAGCGATAGCAAAGCTGAAATGCAGCCGCCCAAATTGTTTGCCGAGCCACCCAATGGCTTTGAATGTCCAATGACAGCTCTTTGTGAGCTTCGCGCTTGCGCGTCACACCTGGCACAAAGAGGTCATCATGCTTATTATGGGACATCTTGCTGATTGCTCTCCGCGCAAGAACTGGTACAAGCACCTTGATGCTGTGGTTCGAATTTCCGCGTTCAATTGGCATGTTAATTTTCTTGCAGTAAAGCTCTTGGTTATCCCACTTGTGAGGGGTAAAGCGATGACGTGCTCGGGGGTACAGCGCTATCCCATCGATTCCGTATCGTTAGTGGGGCTACCCTATCACGACATTCCATCTGTTTGTCCATTATTTGCTTTTTTAGCACCCCTTCGGCTCGGTAAGTAGTGTTCAGTGCGTCATTTCTTACAAAGCTTACAGCGTGAAGGACAGGGTCCGATGTCGCGAAATGATGAGGGTTTCGGCTTGCAGGTCATAAACCAACGGCCCCCCAACGTTCATCCTCCCGCGCAACGGTCTTTCATTTCTGCACAGCAAAGCCAACATGTCGAATAAACTAAGCTTCATTGAGGCGGTTCAAAACCGCCGTAGTATCTACCCGCTCAACAATACATCTCCAATCTCGGATGACAGAATCGAAGAAATTGTCCGCGTTGCCATCGAGAACGTACCCTCATCCTTCAACTCTCAGTCAACCCGCCTCGTTGTGCTTCTGAAGGACGAGCATGTCAAGTTCTGGAACATTGTCATCGATGCACTGAAGGAAATCGTCCCGGCAGAGAATTGGAGCAAGACTGAGAAGCGCATATCCGGTTTCCGAGCCGCATATGGTAGCGTACGTACCATTTCTCGCCCCCAAAGTTTTCATGACCCAGGTGATACAGACCTTTTAACGCATTGCAGATACTCTTCTATGAGGACCCAGAGCCTGTCAAAACCCTCCAGACCCAATTCGCCATCTACGCTGACAGATTCCCTTCGTGGTCGGAGCACACATCGGCCATGCACCAGTTTGCTCTCTGGACCGCACTGGAAGCCGAAGGATTCGGTGCCAATCTTCAACATTACAATCCCTTGCCGGACCAGAAGGCCGCCGAAGTGTGGAACATCCCTCAAGATTGGCAGCTGAAGGCGCAGCTCGTGTTTGGAGGATATGAGCCGAGCGCTCGAGAGCAGCTCCAGCCAAAAGAACAGAAGCAACCCGTCGAGAAAAGGTTGTTCATCCACGGAAAATAGCCTTGATAAATAAAGTAGAGATAAGCCATTCTAATTCATGGCTGGCTTGCATTTATCATAAGTCAAACTAAAATATAAATAAATAAACGTTTTACAGTTACTTGGTCCTTTCGTCAAGGCCAGATCTGGGCTGGAAGGTTTGTACGACCATACCTATTGTTGAACGCCATTGGTATGTCACGGTGTGTGGCGTGGTCTTCAGACCCATGTATTAAGATCACTGATTATTCATGGATATGATTTTATTCGAAGTGGCCCTTCCAGCCATCTCTGCATGCTCAATTCTTAGGAACCAAGATGCGGTCAACATCCGGACCGTATGATCCACCTCCCGTTGTGACGACAAAAGTATTCGATCCAGACTTCAAATCGCAGTGAACCACACTCGTACCCACATCCTGCCCAGATCCCGATGAGAGGAAAGCAACGGTTTGGCTCACACCATTAACAGTCACTGATGCGTAGCGTTCGCCACTGTCACCATTGGCATACTTGATTCTGACGGTTGTGCGTGTGGTGGCATCGCTCGAGACGCTAGAGAAGGACACGGTTCCACCACTGGATCCTCCAATGTATCCGGCTGCTTTTCCTCCACTACAGCCAGTGCAGTCGACAGATACGGCGCCGTTGGAAAGAGTAGCCGACTCTCCTTCGTATTGGTTCTCGGTAGGTCCTGCAGCCCACGTTTTGGCGCTCACGTTTGGCACCCAGTTCACGCGGTTGGTCATCCAAATGTCAGTGCCTGAGATTGTCAGCGGCAGCCAGACATAGGTGCTTCTCATGAGATTAGTTGAAACCCAGCGGTCGCCCAAGTAAATTGCACTGTCGCCAAAGGGCAGGATGTAGTTTGTCTGAGACGAATAGGTGTTTGATCCGTCATCAGCAAATTCTGTCCAAGAGGACCACGGCCCGGCAAGGGAATCAGCGTAGCTGTACACCTTCAAGGCGTTAGTAACAGAAGCTCGCTGGGTGGATTAGCACTAACATTATCATTGGGGTTCCATCCTGTAAGATGGGAACCGAACATGAAGTACCGGCCGTCCTTCTTCAGAATCGCTGGCGACTCGATGTTCTCGTCCCACAAGTACACAGATTCCGTCACGTTGAGGTAGTCATTGCTCAGGGCGTCAATTCTCAATCCGTTGGGGCGCTACGCACTCAGGTTAGTTTTAGAGCAAGACCATACAAGGACGCGCGTTTACATCTTCAGTGAGAAGGTATGCAGATCCATCATCATCCTTAAAGAGCCCAATGTCGCGTGACTCAAAACCGAGGGGTCGGAAGCTGCTCTTGTAGTCGTAATCGCCACAAACAGTCTTGGAAGTTGCGACACCAACTTTAGCCTCGCCGTAATTGGAGCTGTCGATGTGGAGATACATGACATAGGTGGAAGTGTCATCATTGTAAATGACCTTGGGACGCTCAACGACTCGGCTCGGGCCCAAATCACCACTGGCGGTCTGAGATAGGAGCGCATTCTCAAATTTCCACTCAACCAGATTAGTCGAAGAGTAGCAGTTGATATTTTGGAAAGCCGATCCGTTCGTCTTGTCCTCGCCAATCATATAATAGGTCCCAGCCACCTCGATGATTCCTGCTCCATGGGCTTGAATATGTCGCCCAGTGTTTGTCTGCGAAAATTTCAGCCTAGGATTACGGGCAAACCCCGAGATGTTTCATACTGCCGTCCAGGTTGCACCGGGGACAATTTGCAGCGTGGCGTCCACTAACGCGGCTGCGCTGAGCAGCAGCAGAGAGCCGGTCTGGCGAAAATTGGTGGAATGCATGGATCCTTGCTATTGAACAAATATAGCACTGGATGAGTTCATTGGTTGACTAGGTCTACGAGAAAAATATGCGACACGAGCGCTCAATCAGGCGCGATTTATATCTCTTCGCCCCCTTGTTTTAGTTTACCCCAGATACGACCCTCGGCCCTAGCATCCCCGAATATTGGGTCACAATGACGGTCTTGTACCTGAAAAAACGCTCGGTCGGCTTGTGTAAATACGATGTGTCGATCATGTGCGCCTAAAAATTGCGGGGTAAATGCTCGGCATACCCCGGACAACACGAGCATATGATGTCGGTTCAGGGCAAGGTGGTATTCCACGGCCAAAATTGGCAGCAAAATTGCTCGGACCGTCCCGGGCCGACCGATCAACATCTGGCTAACATCGATATAGTGCCTCAAAGCTTAACGCTGATGAATAGCCCATTGGTGGACAATCAGTGAGGAGCGGTCCAAATGTGCCTTTCAGGCCGCCTCTTAGCCCATAAGATCCATCATCACCTAACTAGTTCAAGCGCACCAACAGAAAGTAGTAGTATTACGAAGGGTATGATCGTACCCACCAGCACGTGGAAACGGAAGCAAGCCATCTCGGATCATGCATTGATTGGCTATTCTGGCATGGCAAGTACCATGAATCAGAACAAGGCGGACCATGTCATCTGAACGAACCCCGCAGTTGCTGGCCAAGAGGCGAATCCCGCTACGGAAGTCTCTGTCTTTAAAGAACGCTTCCTTTTGGCCTGGGGTAATTTTGATACCTTGATAGCTTCCATCCTGTTTGTGCCATTTTATTTCAGTTCCACGCTACGAGGCAAGTTTCCAATGAACATGAAGGCTTCGAAAAAGGGATGCATAAAGTGACTTCTACGAACATTCTTAGCTCAAGTTCTCCGCAGCTAATTCGAGATTTGCGCAAACTCATCATGAAAACAAACTGATTAATTTAGTTGATAGTTTGGTGCGAGGGCAATCGCACCGATAGACAAAAAGTCTATCCATTCCACGGGCAACCGGGTTGAGCTGTTCCTCTTCTCAAAGGAAGTCAAAAGTTGATTTCAACAAACTTATCAATTTCCATTCAGAATCACAATCTCTTGCAGTATGCCTTGCAGTTGGGCGAAGAATTATGTCAGGATTAAGACAATGGTCCTGACCAAATTGCCGCAGGGAGGCTGGGCTTTTCTATAATGCCTATTTTCTATTTACAGTATAATTTTGGTGTACTTGAGTACTTCTGATATTAATCTCAAAAGAAACCAGGGATGCTTATTCGGGAACTTGTCCGCATCAGATCACCTAGTTGACGAAAGGTAGCTCCCCACATCCGCATCCAACCCGAGTCGCCCATATTGACATATGATTAGTTCGACAGATCAACGCTAGCCAATTGGCCTTGGCTAGAATTACCAATGGGCAAAGATCCTGTGACATAGAGAAGTTGGCTGGAATTCGTGAAGGCGGTGACCACGGAGGATGCAGAGCCCAAAAATGGTGAAAAGGCCTTGACTCGCTTTGTCTTTTTCAAAATGTCGACTTCAATAACTTCCTTTGGGCCATTGGTGGCGATCCATGCATGTGTTCCGCGAGGCGAAAGCGCAAAATCGTCCTGGTCCGTGATGTTGGTGGCGAGAATATCGACAGGACCAGTGGCAAACCCACTGGCTGAAATGGGGATCCTGGCGAATACCTTCTGGTCGAGGTTGGTGAAGTAAAGCTTGCCATGAAATGTATGGACTCCGTTGACACCAATGCCGAGACCCGATGAAAGTGGCGCCATGGTCGAATCCTGCAACACAACCTCGAATTTTCCGGTGTGGACATTCAATCGCACCACTGTTCCGTTGCCCGAATCAGAGATGAGCAAGTGAGATTTGTCGCCCTCGCTCAGGCGCGTCATGCCATTTAGCTGTACTGCATCGGGGACATCTGCAATGTGCGACAATTGAGCGGCTCCAGAAGTCAGACCAGAAGGCAACACCGAAAAGCCACTCAAATCAACTTTCCATACGGCGTTGGAGTCTTTAGCGTTGGTGAGGTTTGAGGAAACCACATAAAATACATCCTTCTCCAGCTCAGTGAGACCTAGCAACCCAGTGAAGCCAGGGACGTCCACGACAGCGACCGGAGGGTAGAGGTTTGATGGAGAAACTTGGTGCAGCTTGGGACTTTGAATAGATGAAACGAGTATGTCCCCGTTGTGGCGGGTCACAAGGTTCTCGAGATTCGGTGTATCCGGGACCAGATCGGCGAGGGAGACGGCAGCAAGAGAGGAATCATCGCAAACATCTCGAGGCAGGGCGAGGCCAGATACGTTGCAGACAATAAGCGAGGCAGCCAAAGAGAGCTGCGAAATTCTCAAGAAAATCATGGTAAAAAATTAAAAAGACACCTGATATCAACAGCACCAAAAGAATGAACTGACCAGTGACACGAGGGACCGTTGAAGGGAAGACATTGGACTTGATATAAGAGATTTAGGACCAGAAGCAAAAACTAACACAACCCATGCCGCCCCGCTCAGCATCGCATTTTTGAGGCTCTATCGGGCTTTAGCACTAACTCCGCGCCGAACAAAAGGAGTCGAGAAGATGAGAATACAGAACAGGCTTGTGTAACTGCCCAATTTATGGACTCTCGGTCCGACCCAGTGGAGACAACGATTTTTCAAAAAGGAAAAAAACCACCGCCAATAGCTCCCAAAACAGTCATGGTTCGCCGAAACCCGACTTCATTCATGCACGTGCGTCCCCACCACGCTAATGCAACTGGATGACAGTGTGGAGTCAACCATGTTGATTCAACGTGACGTAATGAATTGTGCTGTGAGATACTTGGGCCGGACTTAATTCATTTTATCTCCAAATCATTGTTGGCATTTCATGTGAAGAAAGGTGAATCTCTCCTCAATATAAATATCAACAAACTTCACGCCATGAAAGCACAATCGCAATCCCTGGCTAACACATCACATCACATTGCAAATTCATTCTAACACAACCACCCTTATTTCATACTTTGCCAATAGTCAAAATGGTCAAGACGCTCCCCTTTGCTGACATTGAGGTTCCGTCCCCAGGCTTTGGTGCCATGGGTATCAGCCATGGCTTGGGAACCAACCTTACCCTGGAGCAAGCCGAACCTGTTCTTCTCAAGGCCATCGAGCTTGGCTGCACATTTTGGGATACAGCCGTAAGATTTTTTTTTCTCAAGTAATCCTATGAAGTAACTGATCTGTCTGGGGATGTAGGTAGTATACGCTGCTGGAGTCAATGAGAAGCTTCTTGGCGATTTCATTCGAAAGCACAACGTCCGCGATAAGGTCTTTCGTAAGTACATTGACGGAGGCTTGAAGCAACTCCGCTGATGATCGAAACATAGTCGCTTCCAAATGCGGCTTTGATGTATTTGGCAATGGTAGCGTGACAAACTCCGCCGATCACATCAAGACATACATTGAAGGCTCAATCGAGAGATTGGGCTTCACTCCTGATTTGTACTATCTACACCGAATCGACCCCAGTGAGTATCTCTTATCTACTCGACTCGTGTTTACATTCTAATGCTCCATCATAGACACCCCTCTTGAAGAGTCAATTACAGCTCTCGACGAGATCCGAAAGGCCGGAAAGACAAAGTACATCGGACTCTCCGAGTGCTCTGCGGCCACCCTCCGAAAGGCCAACGCCAGTGAGTCAATTATTTTACCTGTTTATTTCGCCAAGCTAACGGTTCATTAGTCGCCAAGATTGATGCTCTCCAGGCAGAGTACTCAGCTTTCGAGACTTTGCACGAGACGGATGGTTTGATCGACGCCGCCAAGGAGCTAGGTGTCGCCTACGTAGCATACAGCCCGCTCGGCCACGGCTGGCTAGTGGATGACTTCCCATACAAGTCCCCCGATGACTTTGCCCCGGATGACTTCCGCCGCACCGGTAAGCTGCTCCACATGCACAACATTTCACCCGCAGCAATTCAACCGATGCTAACGCAATAAACAGTGCCCAAGTTCCAAGGCGAAAACTTTTACAAGAACCGCCGCATTGTCGAGGAAATCAAGAAGCTCGCCTCGCGGAAGGGCTGCACGCTGACCCAGATTGCCCTGGCCTGGGTCGCCGCCCAGGGCATGATTGCCATCCCCGGAACGACCAAGCCGCACCGGCTGGAGGAGAACTGGAAGTCCCGCGAGGTGGAATTGACCGACGACGAGAAGGCGGCGCTGCGCAAGATTGTCGACGAGGCCAAGCCCGAGGGCAACCGCTATTCGGCCGCCCACCAGGCCATGGTTGGGCACTAAGGGAGTCAAAGTCAATCAGGACGTGCGAGCGTTTCGGCATTTTCTGGACACGGCACTTTTTCAATCTCGCCGACAGGGACCAATCAATGCTCCCGCCACCATAGGGCACTCATTGGTGCCTAAGCAGCTGCGCGAATCTTACCCCGCTTGCTCTGGTAGTTAGCAGAGAGAGACAAAAAAAATAAGAGACGCTCGTTGGTTGATGGCGGCTACGGTTGCACTTTGCTGGTTACACTGGTCTCAGGCTTGGACGCCTCTGTGTAAACGTGCCTAAAACATCAGGCCACACAATCCCATTCCTCCCATTTCCACCTCACTTCTTGCCATTCGTTCCCTTCTCCCTTTGCTCAACAACCCTGCCTTTTCCAGTCCCTCTTTTTCAGCGAATTGTTTTATTTTCCTCGGTAGCCATGTCGTGCCATCCTGCATTCTCTGGTCCCGTTGCCCCGCAGGCGCAGAGCGGGCTGCTGTGCTTGCCAACCGAGATCCGCCGTGCCATCTATGCCTACGCCTTCAGGGTCCATGCATTCGTTAACAACGATAGAGTTCACTTCTCGCCCTGTCTGGAGGCCGCTTCCGATGATGATGATGGTTCCGAGCGCCAGGTCACGGGCCAGAGGCGCACGGACGAGAAATGGGCTCGTCGCCTGCAGTCGTCTTGGGGCCCTCACTGGGAGTGTCACGAGATATCACTTTCCCCAGACCGGGGATCCCTGGGCAGTTTTGCGCTTTTGTTGACGTGCAAGATGCTGTATGTGTCTAGCTGAAACAACATGGTAGTGGCATCTGCTAACTCAAGGGGTTCTTCGTATTTTTTGACACAGCTACCATGATATTCGTGCATACATGGAAGACAATGCCAGCTTCAACCTCACCGACTTGAACACGCTGCATCACCTCATTCCGAGTGCGAAACCACCTGCTTCCGGCTCATCACCGTCCTTGTCCTCTTTTCTAGCGCCTCTCTTCTTGAAAATTAAACGTCTCGACATCACGTTGAGATTTCCAATGGCATTGTGCCAGGGCATGGAAATGTGGCCCAAGCGGGACTTTTTGAACCCGGGCGACTGCTTGGAGACACTGCGTGCCTGGAGACGCCTCCCGGAAACCATTGCGCAGTTCAAGCAGCTCAAGGAACTGCACATCTGGGTGGATCATGACCAGGCACTGTCCTGGGTTGTCGTCAACGAGCGGAGCCTTCTATCACCCCTGCTGCCGCTCACCATCGACAACGAAAAGCTGAATGTGTGCGTTACGCTTCCCCGGTTCCATCCAGACTATCAAGAGTACGACTGGCAGTATTCGCCGAGTGGGCCGGCCCCGGAGTTTACGATCCATCGACGGCGTCGGCAAAGATACTACAGCTGCCACTATCCCAATTGTCTGCTTCCGATTGGGTACGAATTGGATTTCCCTGGGTGGCAGGGCTTTGAGGAGGAGGGAGAAAAGTCCACCGAGCAATTGGCGGTGGAGGAGCGCGAAATGTGGTTGCTGGGAGGAGATTTCCGCTGGGCGGATACAACCGAAGTTCCTGTTTGTTTGGGATGACTGATAGCTCAAGTGTATTTGTATTTTGTAGCGAGTTGCTAAAAGCTTTTGAATTCGAATGTAGCCGATTTTATTCTGGTCTGTGTTTTTGTGTTTTTGTTTTGTCTCACATTGATCTTTGTCGTCACAGTAGTTTTGAAGTTGTGACAAGACAGCAGATATGTTCAGCCCCATAGAAAAACATATTCTCTTTTGGGATTCGAGCCGTTGGATATAGGCTGAATAATTCCATGACTTAGCTAATGCTGTAGGGTCTCCTACTTTAAGCTTAGAATTAAGGTGAGGAAGATCGTCGCTGTGGGGCAGACTGGATGCCTCTCTCGTTAGGCTGCCATGCTCCCTCTTCTCATTTATTTGTCTCCAGGAGTCAGCATGCCTCAAAAGATTATACCCAAGAAGAAAATAATTCTAAAGAATTTGGGCCAATCCGCTAGATCTCCTTATCATGATTCTGTGTCGGACAATTTCTGACTCGTCGCGTCTTTGTCAAATACCTTCCGCTCTGGACTTAAAAGACTCCAAGATTCAGGCTCCCACAACATGTTTCACCAAGGATACTATAATATTACTGTGGCTAGGATATTCCTGTCCGGCAAAATATGCGCATGGCTAGCGACCCCTCTGAGATTACGCGGCCCCGGCTTGACACGGCTTGTAGACCACGCGACTGGTGCCTCAACAGCGTGATGGTGTATTGGCTCACAATCGTCATATCACGATGCAACCATAAAATTAATCTTTTGACCAGCCCAACATGACCTCCACAGCAAGAGCCGCCGTTTTTGTCCCCGCACCATGTCGCAAATGGCGACATTGCACGTCATGGCAAACTCTAGACCCCAGACTGCCAAGCCGTGGGGCATGCTGCATCGGGGCACCGCTGCTGGGCGGTTGGGCCAATGGTTCACCAGTAGCCTTCAGTCACCTGTCGATACCTCAGCAGCCACCAACTAACTCACAGGCAAATGCGAGGGTTTTGCCAAGCAGCGGCGGTCAGCACTGCTGCCGGTGTGAAATCCCCTCTCCCGAACTCCCCGGCATTCCCCCTCTCTGCTGGTGGCCTCGCCAAGATGCCAAGACAGAACTAACAAACCATGGCAGCGGCAGTCGAGGCTAAACATATGCTTATCGTCTTACCGCATATGACTCTGATCAAGGCTATGCAAGTAGTTTCTTGTCATTCTTGAGTTTCGCATCCCCCCGCATTCGATTCGCATTTGAGGCTCTCTGACTTGATCCAATTGATGCTGTGTACTTGCAGAGGTTGATATCGTTGCGAGAACAGCCGACTCAGACTCACCACGACGCCATGTCGACCACAACCACGGCGCCGGCTGCTTCGGCGACCGGCGATCGGGCTCCTTCGCAGGGAGGTATTTTCGAGGGACTCAATCCGACAGAGTACAATCCCTCCGACCCAGTTGTTCTCTTCATTATCCAGGCGACCATTGTCATCATCTTGACCAGATTACTGTACTGGCCTCTGGGCATGATTCGTCAGCCCCGAGTCATTGCAGAAGTTATCACCGTGAGTACCGATTCTCTGCTTTACCAAATTCCTGCATTCCTAGATATTGACCAGTTGTGTGTTTAGGGCATTCTTCTTGGTCCATCTGTGTTGGGCCGTATCCCAGGCTTCACCGATGCCATATTCCCCGCGGATGGCATGGCGCCTTTTCGGCTTGCGGCCAACATTGGCCTCATTCTGTACCTCTTTCTCGTCGGTATGGAAATCAACCTGGTGTATCTTTTGCGGAACTGGCGCATCGCCGTTGGAGTCGCAACGCTAGACATGGCCATTCCCTTTGGCTGCGGTGTGGCCCTCGCCCACGGTCTGTACCACGAGTTTGGCGACGACCCAGAGCTGGCCCCGATCAGCTTCGGAATTTTCGCCCTCTTCATCGGAATTGCCATCGCCATCACCGCGTTTCCTGTTCTGTGCCGCATCCTGACCGCTCTCAAGCTGCTCAACACCAGCGTGGGTGTCATCGTGCTAACCTCGGGTATCGTCAATGACGTCGTCGGGTGGATTCTTCTTGCTCTGTGCGTCACCCTGGTAAACTCTGGCGCAGGGGTAACGGCTGTGTATATTTTGCTCACAACTGTGGGGTTCGCCTTGTTCCTGGCATTTGTGGTTCGCCCATGCTTCATGTGGGTGCTTCGCAAGACGCATAGTCTGGAGAATGGGCCCACCGAGGCGGTTGTTGCGTTGACCATTCTGCTGGTGTTTGCTTCTGCATTCTTTACCAGTGTGATTGGCGTTCATTCGATCTTCGGAGCATTCATGGTTGGACTGATGTGTCCCCATGAAGGTGGATTTGCCATCAAACTAACAGAAAAGATTGAGGATCTCATTTCAACGCTTTTTGTGCCGTTGTTCTTTGCACTTTCCGGTATCAACACCAACCTTTCTCTCCTCGACAGCGGCATCATCTGGGGCTATGTGGTCGCCGTCATTATCACTGCCTTCTTCAGTAAACTCCTTGGTGGCACATTGGGTGCGCGCCTCAATGGCCTGGTCTGGCGTGAGTCGTTGACTATCGGAACCCTCATGTCTTGCAAGGGTCTCGTGGAGTTGATTGTTCTCAACATTGGGCTTCAGGCCAAGATTCTCAGCACTCGAACCTTTACCATCTTCGTTGTCATGGCTCTCGTGACGACATTTGCCACGGCGCCTTTGACCATGTGGCTCTACCCCCCCTCATACCAGAGGAAGCTCGAGCTGTGGAAGCAGGGCAAGATTGACTGGGAGGGTAATTCGCTTGAGCCTCACAATGACTCTACAGACGCTGTAGATAAGAAGGACGCACCTCGTAAGATTTTCGTCTATCTTAGGACGGATGGGTTGTCCAGTCTCTTCTCTGCCATTTCTTTCTTCACAGCAGGACCCCGCAGTGACCCCGACGGCAGCACCACAGATGGAGAAAACCAGCTCTCGTCGGAAAAGGCCGTGGCTCACCCGGCATTGACCACATCTACAAGCTCTGGTGAAAAGCAAGCACCGCCGCAATCGCTCCTAAATATTCACGGATGCCGCCTGGTCGGTTTATCGGAACGAAACTCTTCAGTGATGAAAGTGTCTGAAATTGAAGAGTATGCCGGCCACGACCCTATCATCAAGGCCTTTGGTACCTCTGCGAACAACACTTCGCGCGATGTGGAGGTCACCGGACAGATTGCTGTTGTTCCTGAAGAATCTTTTGCCGACACGCTCGCGACCGAGGCAGCAAAGCTTGAGGCTGATCTGGTTCTTGTCCCATGGAGCGAGACCGGAACCATTTCAGAACTTCCTTCGTTTTACAGTGCAACAAGAGGCGACCCACTTGCCAATGGTGATTTTTCATCTCTCGTCAAGAACATTTTTGAACAAACCAGCTCCGTCGCGAGCGTGGGCGTGTTTGTAGAGAGCACCCTCTTGGAGCCAGCAAGCATCCAGCCATCAACGCACCCACTGTCGCGACAGGTATCCGGACGTAGCAAGTCTGAGGTCGTCGACCCAGCAGTAGTCAAGTTCCGCTCTGCCGAGAGCCGCCGGGAGAAGCGCATTTGTGCGCTCTACACAGGAAGTGCCGACGACATTTACGCTGTCCGTCTGGCGCTTCACTTTGCCGAAAAGGAAAATATGTTTGTGGAGATTATTTCTCTGGAAGGCAAGCATGGAATTGAAGACGCAGCATTCGCAAGAATCAAGTCTCATGTCCCAGAATCGATTGCCGACAACGTCACCTTCACAACCGTTCCCGAGGAGTCTTCTCTGCTCGCCTCCAGTCTACTAAGCACACAGTCAAAGAATGGCCAATCGGTCACCTTCTTGATAGGCCGCTCCGTACCCAAGTCAGTCGGTGAGGCTTCGGGTTCCGAATCAAGCGGGCTCAAGACCACGCTTGGCCCTGTTGCCGCTAGTCTTGCTCAAGAGATTAAGAAGACAGCAGTTAGCAACATTAGTCTCCTTGTTCTGCAAGCCAAGCATGTTGGGTCGGAGAAGTCCGTTCTGAAGGGTAAGCCAAGCTTTGACTCTACTATCAGTGCGGATTGAGGTGTACCGGGTACATCGGAGCGATGGAATGGGATTGGAGTTATTGGGCCAGACTACTAGACACAAATTAACGTTTCGACGGCCATGCATTCAGTGATACCTGTTTAGTTATCAAATACTACATATGAAGCCCGAATTTGCCGTTTCTCGTGCCGTAAAATACGCCGAGTGGATGCAGGTGTTGCGCGGGGCTACCATGTCGAATCTTGATCAAGAAAAGACGTCAGTCTGGCGGGAGTTCCGCAGTGATGAGTGGGTTAAATTTAGCTCCAAATCGTCCAAATCGGCGTATGATTCTCCCGCTTGACCCATCGTCGCAAGATTCTTGAATTCTTGACAGCAGTGGTTTTGAAATCGGCAGAACATTTACCAGTTTAGTATGCATCCAGTTAGATCTGCTTCTCTCCGCAAAATACCTTCTCCACTTTCCCCGCGGACGCGCCCTTACCCCACATCAAGCTAGGGAAAACATTTTGCCAAGCAACGTACGTTGAAACAAGTTGATTGAGATGATCTGACAAGTTAAAAGAAACGGTTTGCCGTTTTTTTGTGTGAGTTTCAATAGTAGAAAAGCTCGCATCCATTCTTAAAGAAAAAATCACTTTGACCTACCAAATTGACCACATAAACACCATGTCTACTCCAAAGGTCAAGGTCGCCGTCATTGGCGTAGGTCTGATTGGTCCTCGCCATGCCAGAACAGTGGTTGAGAGCAACGATGCAGAGCTCGTGGCCATTGTTGACTTGATGCCTGGCGGCCAGAAGCTGGCTGAAGAATTGGGCGCTGCTTACTACAAGTCCGTCTCGGAGCTGCTTGCATCGCCACACAAACCAGAGGCAGCCATCATTTGCACACCCAATCACACACACGTTCCCATCACAGAGGAACTGGCATTGGCTGGTGTCCATGTTTTGGTTGAAAAGCCAGTGTGCACCGACATCCAAAGCGGCAAGGACTTGGTCAAGCAGCTGCAAGGCACCAATGTCAAGGTCATCGTCGGCCACCACCGCCGCTTCAACCCCTACATGGTCAAGGCGCGAGAGATTGTCTCGTCCGGCTCACTAGGCAACGTTGTTGCCATCAACGGCATCTGGGCTACGTTCAAGCCCCTCGAGTACTTTGACGCGCCCGCCGAGTGGCGAAGAGATGATACCGGCGGCGTTGTCTGGATCAACCTGATCCACGAGATCGATCTGCTCCATTACCTCTTCGGTCCTATTACCCGGGTGCATGCCGAAAAGACGGTATCTCAGCGTGGCTTCAAGGCCGAAGAGGGAGCCGTGCTTACCCTGCGCTTCAAGTCGGGTGCCGTGGGCAGCTTCCTGGTGTCGGACAACCTCCCCTCTCCGTACAACTTCGAGGCCGGCACCGGAGAGAACCCGCTGATTCCCAAGGCTGGACAGGACTTTTACCGCATCTTTGGCACCGAAGCGTCTCTCAGCGTTCCCGACATGACGACGTGGTCGTACGCTGGTACGACAAAGTCGTGGCACTCCGAGTTGGTCAAGGACCAAATCCCAGTCCCGGAGGGAATTCCATTTGAGCTGCAGCTAAGTCACTTTGTCAAGGTGATCAGAGGCCAAGAGGAGCCAAGTTGCTCAGTCGAGGCGGGACTAGCGGCCATGGTGGTTTGCCAGGCAGTAAAGGATGCACTCAAGGAAAACACTACTGTAGAGATAGAGCCGTTTACTTTTTAATGAGAAAATACTAGATGTTCTCTTCTTCCACGCATGACGTAGTGACTCGGTTAGGTGACTAGTCGCTCACCTAACCGATATAGCTCAGTAGTCGACGGATGCGACTCCAGTAGTCTGCACCACCTGCAGGTGAGCTATTTACTTGATCCACGTGACTTGATTAATTAGTTCGTCCTAAGTGTCAAACCTGTCTGGAAATGACTAAAGCAAGAGGGGCCAAGTTGATGACAAGCTGTATTTTGAACGCTGGTCCATCGTTCCATACTGTTTTTGACACGCGTCGTTGCCTGCTCTGTATACATCATGGCGCGTCGGTCACTGCGGGATTGTCGTAATTATCCCCACAAACTCGCATCGGATGATTCTTACACGTCCGTACTGGATGGTGATATTCGGGGTCGGGGGCGAAAAAAGAGTGGATCCCGCTCAGCCTTGCAGGAGAGTTCAAGATTGCGACAAGCGATCTGACAAAGCGGCTTGGCATCTGCCGTCAGCTCGTACCCGTTGGCTAGACACGATCCTCCTATTTTGTCAATACGATTCCTGTGAAAAAAGGGGAAGATATGAAAAGAGCCGGAGAGCTGGGTGTCTGGCGTCGTTTTAGCATTAATGTTTTGTTAAGCTTGATGTGGGCGCGAGTGGGCCCCCCGGACAATGCCGATCGCAGCGACGCAATCGATGATGGGCTCCCGGTGTCGAACCAACCAACCAACCAACGACGGCATTTGCAGAGAAGTGCGCAACGAAACGTCATATAGGCTCGGATCTCCGGCACTTTTGGACGAAAAGGAGAATGATTTTCAGGTCGTGTTACTGGGACACGCATGTCGACGCCACGCATTTTTCTTGGCACACACAGCAGTGTCAGCGCCGGGGTGAGTGAGTGGACGAGAGGACATGCACAAGAGAGACACACAATGGGTCCCAAAACGGTCATGGCCGACACCCACACGCATGCACCGGCAGAAGAAAAGAATGGGCATAGCCAATTGCCATGGGATTCCCGTCCCGCACCGGACTTTTCCATGTTGGGATGCGCAGGCGAGGTCTGGAACCTGTCCTCAGCCCTCCACCACAACCACGCGCGGCGTCACATGGCCACGGCTGGCGATGGGGGCTTGAGCTGGGCAAGACAAGAAGAATATGCCGTGGCACAGCGAGAGGCTTGCTGCTGGGTCTGGCGCCGTCACAGCCACGGCCACCACCACAACTGGAACAGCGGGGGGAAGGGGGGAGAGGGGAGGGGCTTGGCTGAGGCCACCGAAAGCGAGGCGCGCAATGTCTCTCACAGTGAGTGTGCATTATCATGATCCCGGCTGGCGCCATGCCGCCGTCAACTGTACCACCCAGCTAGTCCGCGGACTGTAGCTGTAGCCGGGTGGTTTAAAAAAACTCGATGGTCGGCGATCCGACCGGGTTCAGCCCCCACCCGCTCCCTGGGCTTTTTCGCTTCTCATCTCTCATTCGCGCAAACGCGATGCTCGGGAAACGAAAATGGAATCGTCCATGGACGCAAATGCTGACGGCAGCGCATCTTGCCGTCCACCAACCACGGCACCCTGTGCTGCCCGCTGACAGGGCCCGATTGGGGTTGAGCAACAGCTACCGCCGTTTTTTTTGCTCAGCCATGGGTGGTGGTGGTGGCTCGTTCGAAAGCTGGCTACCCGCGGATCATGGATGCCACCTCAGCTGCATGCTACAGAGTTTTTTGCTAGGGCTGAAGCGGCTGAGACGGGCCTGGAACCCCCCCAGCTGGGCCTAGTGGCGCAACTATTGGCACCGCAGCGCAGGGCTTGGAGGGAAGCAAGCAGAACAGAGATGAGGGGATGGGGCCGGTCCAACCAGCGAGCCAGCCCTATGGGCCATTCTTTAATGTCACTGTCCCAACGCTCCCTCTTCCCGAGAGGAACGAATGCCCTGTTCCTTTAGTTTTTTTTTTTTTTTTTGTGCTATGCCTGCGATTGTGCGTAACGCAGACGCAAGTCGCCCAGCCCGTTTTGCTTCTGCTGCAGGCCTGCGCTGCACCTTCAACCTCACCCACCCATCTCCATCCCCATCCGGCTGCAGAGTCGATCTTGGCCTGCACCATGGAGAACCAGACCAGCAACCCCGCTGACTGGCGCCCGACCAGAGAGAGCGCTCATCAGCCGGAGCAGCAGCAGCAGCAACAGCAACAACAGCAACAACCCCAGGAATACCAAAATTACCAGCACCACCAAGATCAGACCCCGAACCCAGGCGAAGTCTCCCCCGAAACCCCTCACCACACCTTGCACCGGCCGCCCGAGCTCAGCTATGCCGGCCCCTACGCCAACCCAAACCCGAGCCCCTTCGCCGACCCCGCAACCCCAGGCTTCGCGACAGCGCCTGGCCACGCCCCATCGACGCCCGGATACATCCCCCGAGCTGCCGCGCCCGTGAACGACCCGAATCACCCTTACGGCACGACAGGAGGAGCCTGGGATACCTTTGCGCCCACCCCGAGTCCACGCTATGGCTTCCACCAGCGGGACGGCAGCCAGACGGAGCTGCTCGATCCGTACCTCGACACTACTCGCCAGAAACCAAACTATCCCCCGGGGTCGCGGGGTTTCTTTGCCCGCGCCTGGGATTTGTATGAGGATTTTTGGCTTATGTCCTGGACCATGATCTTTTTCCTCTTTTGTGGTATTCTGTTTGCCATCGGACACCACCTGTTTTACGCGAGCCTTGAGGGAAAGGAGGCGTTCCAGCAGATGAAGATCATGCGATACGGAACTGCACTCGCCTTTTTGTCCAAGGCGAGTTTAGTGACGGCCGTTATTCTGGCTTTCCGCCAGAGAGCTTGGATGATGGTGCGCCGGAAGATGCTCAGCCTGGGGGCCGTCGACTCCCTCTTCGCTGCGACGGAGGATCTCTCCGCCCTGTTCAACTGGGAGGCGCTGAAGAGCGCCAAGCTGGCCATGTGCCTGGCGGTGTACATCTGGTGCACGCCGCTGATTGTCATTTTGACGTCCGAGACGCTGTCGGTGCAGCTGCGCAGCCAGGTCGAGAACACGACATGCCCGTCGGTGCGCACGCTCAACTTTACCCACGAGGAGACGCTCAACTGGCGCATCCCCGTGCCCATGGGCAATATCTACGAAATGTCGGCCTCGGTGTGGAACACCACCATGGAGACGCCCAAGAAGAACGACAACAACTCGTTCGACTACTGGACCGCGCCCAGCCAGCAGTTCAAGACGATTGCGAATCGTGCCAAGTTCAACCTCAGGACTGTCTCGAGAAGGACCGTGTCGAATGAGATCTGCGGCACGGGGTGGAACTGCTCGTTTGCCATCCAGTTCAACGGGCCCGGGTACATGTGCGAGGAAGTGGCCAGCGGCGTCGACTCCAAGGTCCGGAAGCTTGGTGGATCGCTGCCGCGCTTCAACACAAGCGATCTCATCCCTAAGGGCAACTTTGCATACTTTGCCGTGGCCGACGAGGGCGATTACCCCGCGCAGCAGACAGACACGGGCGTAGCAGGCGTGCCCAAGTTCCCGCCGCCGTACCCGGCCGAGCTGGGCGCCTTCAAGACGGAGCCCATGATCTGGATCGGCTACGCCACGGTCAAGAACTCGTCGCAGATCCAGCCGTCGAACCGCAGCGTCAAGGGGTGGGACACGGCGTACACGCCAAAAATCATGGGGTGCCGCTACCGCCTGTTCGACTACAACGTCACCTTCAACTACACTAACAGTATCCAGAACGTGACAGTGGTGAGCCGCAAAGACAGGGGCAATATCATTGATACAAGATTCATCCGCGGCGTCAAGGACACAGAGGACGGCACGTGGGACAACACGACGGCGGTGCCCAGGTCCAACTTTGTGCTGGCAACAGACGTGGAAAAGTACCGACGCATCGCGGCGTACCACTCCGTAGGCAAGATGATGCGCGGCTTCATCAACGGCACCATCAAGATGCCCAACATCATCTCCGAGACGGAATTCATCGAAACGCGCCTCGTCACGCAGCCAAACTACCTGCCCGTGGACAACTTCCCGCAGGAGGTCGAAAAGTTTTACGAGGAGATTCTGCTGTCGATGCTGGCGAACCCGTCCTTCATCACCGTGTCGTGGGCCAGCGACCCGTCACTACCCAGCGGACCGCTGCCAGGCGACAGGAGCACGCGGTACCCGTGCGTGCGGCAGCGCGTCGTCAACAAGTTCGTCTACCACAAGGCGGACCTGTGGGCCGTCTACTCGGTGTCGATCCTGTTCGCCGTCGTGGCCGTGGCGCTGGGCCTGCTGGCCATCCGCGAGCTGGGCTACATGCGGGACACGCGCTTCTCGTCCATTGTGGCGGCGACGCGGGCGCAGAGCCTGAACAAGGTGCGGTGGGACCGCGAGCGCGAGATCCGCGACCTCAAGGTTGGGTTTGGTGTTGTGCCCGGCCACTCGGGCGAGAAGACGCAGGGCTTCGGCCTCGAGGGCGACGTCACGCAGGAGAAGCCCCGCCAGCTGTACCGGTCGCCAGCCATTGGCATGATGGACTTTGCCGACAAGGGCATGCGCAGGAGGAGCAGGTACAGCGGCCTGTTCGACAGCGCGCCCGATCTCTCGGGCGTGGAAACGCCGGGCGACAATAATAATAACACGAGGCCGACGACGTCGACGGCCTACACGGGCGGGTACACGACGGCCACGGTCGAGGGCGGACACCTATCGCCGGGGCTATCACCCGGCATGACCCACGGAGGCGGCGGCGGCGGAGGAGTAGGTACGGCGCCTACGCCATATGATCCTACGGCGGGTGCAGCACAGGGCGGCGGATACCAGGGTTACGGGCATGGGTTCGGCGGACAGGCGTAAAAACGGACAACCAACATGGAAAGAAGGGGTGCATCATGAGCGAGTATTGATAACCGTCACCGGTTTTTTTTTTTTTTTTGTGACGCCAGCAAGCGTTGAAATTTTATTTTTTGGGAGCATCGTTTTCACAAAAGCCGCTTTTTGTTATTTATGTTATCTCCATGTAATGTCTAGAGAGAAAGAATACCATCAAACCAACCCCTTGCCGCACTTCGTGTTTCGTTTCCGCTATTTTGCTGCCTGCAACTCCAACCCCCTCCCTGTCTGTTCTGGCGCTAAAAAAATAACACGTGGGGTAGAACGCCAGCAAACACCACCACCACCGCATCCTTCACCGAGCAGCCGCAATTCGGCGGTCAAAGGTCACCCACCGTCTTTCAGGTTTCTTTTTTTGCATCATGGTCGAGACACACGCAGCTCACGACCTCTCCGCCGCAGCGCTCGGGGGCCCGCTCTCCATCCAGGACGGCCAGTTCGTCGATGCCTACGGCCGCGTCATTGCCCTGCGCGGGCTCAATGTCTCGCCGCTCAGCAAGCTCCCCACGGAGCCCAATGGCCTGTCGCACCTCACCGAGGGCTTCTACGACCACCGCACCGTCACCTTTGCCGGGCGCCCGTTCCCGCTCGACGAGGCGCCGCTGCACTTTCGCAGGCTTCAGGCCTGGGGGCTCCCCTTCATTCGTCTGCTCGTCACCTGGGAGTCGCTGGCGCATGCGGGGCCCGACCCAAACACGGACTTGGACTTGGAGTACATTGACTACCTCAAGGCATTGATTGAGCTCATGCCCAGCTACGGTCTGAAGGTCTTCATCTGTGGTCATCAGGATGTTTGGAGCAGGTACAGCGGCGGAAGCGGAGCTCCCGGATGGACTTTTGAGGCGGCGGGTCTGGACATTGAGGCCTTCACCGAAACCGGTGCTGCCTACATCCACGGCCAGGAGGAGAAGAAGAGGGCCAATGGTCTCATTGACGCGCGTGAGGCCAGTGGTCCCTTTGTATGGCCCTCTGGCTATCAGAAGTTGGCTGCGTCCACCATGGCTACTCTTTTCTGGGCTGGAGATGCACTGGCCCCGGATCTGAAGTGTCGGCGATCGCCCCTCAGCGGCAGCGGCGCCCCCGAGACTGTCTCGGCGCAGACCTATCTGCAGGATGCATTCATCGAAGCATTTGGAAAGCTTGCCGATACGCTGGCTCCTCTGGAAGCGTTCATGGGTTTCGAGGCCATGAACGAGCCGCACCGTGGTCTCATTGAGCTGCACGACTTCCACGGCTGGAACTACGACACCGATCTCCACATCGGACACTATCCATCTCTTACCCAGGCGCTAGCGCTCGGTAGCGGCTACGCACAGCACATAGACTTTTATGTCAAGTCCTGGCCCTGGCCTACCCGTGTTTCTCACAAGGCATATGTCGATCCCAAGGGCAAGTCGGCTTGGCTCTCAACCAACCCCAACATAGACCCTCACTCCCAGCATGGCATGGGACAATGTGTGTGGCGGGCCCATGGCGTTTGGGAGTGGGATGCTGAGAAGAAGGTGGCCGTTGTGCTGGACAAGGATTATTTCGATGTCGATCATCGACCTGGGCGGGATAGGAAGCCCATTGAGTGGTACCGTGACTTTTACGCCCCATTCATCAAGAGGTTTTCCGAAAGAGTCAAACGCAACGCTCCTGACCGCATGACTCTTCTTGCACCTGTTCCGAACGAGTTTATTCCCCCTTGGCCAGGAAAAACACCGCCCACGGAAGAGGAGAAGAGTCAAACGTATACCGTCAAAACGATCATCGACACTGAGCGCCCATCCAACTTTGTCTACGCACCGCACTTTTACGACTTGAATGTTCTGTTTAGCAAGCATCATGCCTTTATGCATGTCAACGTCCAAGGCCTCGCGAGAGGCATGTTCATTCTGAACGCTCTCTATTTCGGAGCTAAATCGCTGCGCAAAAACTACAGAAAGCAGATTGGCAACATTGTAAAATACGGCCAAACCGCACTGGGCCCTGTGCCCACTATCATTGGAGAGATTGGCATTCCTTTCGACATCAACAACCGATTTGCGTTTACCACGGGATGGTACGACAAGCAGCGGGATCTGATGAATGCTCTTATTGCCGCCATGGAAGATAACATGGTTGGATTCACGCTGTGGAACTACAACCCTCACAACAAGACGGAGTGGGGTGATGGCTGGAACAAGGAAGATTTTTCCATCATTAATGCAGATGATGAGACGGACCGAACGCGTGCACGACCAGACTATCGAAACAAGGCCCACAAAGACGACGAGTTGTACCATGGAGGCCGAGTGCTGGATGTCATTATCCGACCTTATGCTGTCAAGATTGCTGGCAAGCCGGTGCGCTCAGACTGGAACTATAAAACGCTCAAGTATGAATTTGAGTGGGTCAGCCAAGGCGGTTCCGAGAAGACGACAGACAAATCTTGTCTGACCGAGGTCTACATCCCAAGCTACCACTACTCCAAGCATGATCTCTTGATCAATGTGAGCGACGGCGACTGGTCTTTCGACGCAGCCAAGCAGACGCTGCTTGTGCGCCACCGCCCATCCAACACCAAGGCGCACCACCGTCTGGTTGTTGAAATTACCGGCCTCCAGAAGCATCTCTTGGATAGAGTAGCTCTACGACGCCAATCTGGCCCTCCTAATCTCTTTATCGATCTCTTCCCACCAGAGTTTGAAGCCTGGCTGGAAGAGAAGAACTTTGGTTCCGAGGTCTGGTTCGCCGCTCTGGCTGTGGTATTTGGAATCCTTGCCATTGTAGTGCAGTTGCTTTTTGCCAAATAGAGGCATAGAATTGTTTGATTTTTGGTTGTACGACTAGATATAGATGGACCCAAGAGAGATCCTAGACGAATTCTAGACAGTCGGTAGATAAGCACACGTCTCTGAACGAGGCGGTATATACAACAAGAACATGATGAATTATGCCGGAGGAGATTTCATACCATTGCCAAGTAAAATACGGACTCGGTACGGAGCAGCATCGCCCAATCGCTTTGTTACATGCAAGTTTTCTTTTATCAACCCACTATGGCCATCACATCAAATTAATACACACACAAATTTTTAAAATCTCTTTCCCATTTTTTTCATTGTTGGAACGTTGAATTGACCAAAGGGATTACGGTCATCGAGGCCTAAGGCGCCGGCTAGGTGCCTGGTGTGAATACGGTAGGAAGCGAGATTAAGGGTATTATGTGACCCTCTTCTAAACACTAAAAGGGGCCTTATTTAGCTAGAATAGATAGAATAATAATTATTATTATAATAAAAAGACCCCTAGTAGCTATTACCTTAATTATGATCTTAATTATATTATTTAATTATCTTAGGACTTATTTATATTAATTAGTAATTAGTTAATTACTTAAATTATAGGATATTATAAATTAATAAGATATTAATTAAAGAGGTATTAAGCTAAGTTCCTAATAGGGTTTACTTTAATAAATAAAAAGCTTATTATATTAATCTAAATAATATTATAATTTAAGACTAAGATATTTTACTATAAAAGACTTTATTATAATTATAATTAAGTTCCTTATATTTATTATATAAAAGATCCTTTTTATTAATTCTTTTAATATTTATAAGTATATTTACTAATCCTAAGAAAAAGCTATTAATATAAAGAAAAACTTAAAGACTATAATATCCTTTATTAAAGCTAAGAATCCCTACTTTAAAAATAATCCTAAGATAACTAGAATATTAGAACTTATATCTATATTAGAGCCTATACCTATTAAGATCTTAAAGGCTAAAGAAGAAAATAAGAAAATAGATAAAAATATATATAAAATATATAATAATACTAATAAAGAAT
>JAKZGU010000183.1:0-61870 GCA_022837005.1 Calonectria pteridis
TATACTTATTAAGCTTTAAGATATTAGCCTTATTATTATTATCTTATTAATATATTAATAATATATTAATAATATTCTATATATAAATAGACCTAGAATTTACTCTTAATAACTAAGATATTTATAATTAAGATATTAGAATTCTTAATATTAAATAAAGTAATTAATAATTTTTAGAAATTAACCTATTTTAATAAAATTCCTAGATTATCTATTATTAATATATTAATAATAGATTAATCTAGAAAATATTTAGAAAAAAGGGAAAGTTAGTAAATTAATTTTATTTGATTGAGAATTATAATTAGCTGAGGGTAGTCTGTAATTTAGCTGTTAGTGAGCTAATTAGAGGCCTTAGCTTACCCTTAGCTCAACTTGCATTCCCCCCACTTATTCTACCCTACTGTTAGATGACCTGCTCACCACACCGTCAGTTGATCTAGGAGCCCAGCCTGTTGGTCCCCGTCAGGTCACCGAGGCGTTAATTCGGCATGGGCCGAAGCTATGTGGCTTTAGATGGTCTGTCAGTCGTGGGCGCCCACACTACCATCTTAGACAGACTATCCGAATTCGGTTAACAGACGCACCTGATTGAATGCTTCTCCAGGATCAGCTTGGGCGCTATAAATCGCCTTGTCGCATTTGTTTAATCCCGATACCTTCAATTTGCTTCTGCATATAGGCTTTCAGTTTCCAATTGGAGAGCGTGAAGATGGTTTCATTCAAAGCAATCCTCCTCTCGCTAGGAGCTGATGCCCTTGGCCAAGTTCCATCACCTGCTCCACCAAGCTCGACTTACCTCTGTCGCACACCCTGTTACCAAGACTGTGACAACTACCAAGACGACTACGCAGACAAAAAAGATATCCAACAGCAAGATGTTGACGATTACCCCGAGCCCCACCACTGTGGCAATTACAAGTACGAAGACTGCTACCAAAACCAAGACTGCCGATGTACAGGCGAATACTATGACAACCACTCTAACAGGTATGGACTTTAGTGTATCGATATGAACTGCGAGCTAATGTTATTCAAAATCCCACTTGTCCACTGTCACCACAACAAAGACAGACGCAGCGACTTTCACCTCTACCATCTACAGCTCGGCTTCAACCCCATTTCCCAGAAGCAGCCTCCCTCCTTCTCGCCTAAGAAGGCACGAAACATCGCAGAGAAGTGTGGAGCTAAACAATACCCTCAAAGTGTCAACTGAATTAAAACTATTACCAAAACCAAGACGTATACTACAGCAACTTCAACAGAGACCTTTACCACAACACTCAGCCAGCCGATATTCACGGCTACAGCCACCGCAACTAATACTCTTACTACACGAAATACCCTCCTCATGTGACATCAACAATGACCCAATTCAAATTCGAAACTATCACCGCAACTCAGACAAACACTGTTACAATCACAACCGTCACCTCATATAAATGCTGCATGTCCATATTTTTTGCTGCGAGGCGATTGACATGGTTCCCAGCTACATCCTATATCCCTTTCCCGACCCTTCTCTACAAACCCTGCAATTCCGACAACATCCTCGTCAACGCAAACGGCCACAGGCCATCGCCGCATCCAATCTCGGCCCAGGCGACAGGACGCAAAACCTTGACGACGTATGAAGCACGTGGAGCCAATAAGACTGCTGCGTCGCCTGCTTCACCTCGTCGGATAACTGCGCCGCATCCTATTCTATCCTGGGACACTGTAATGATCCTGAGCGACACGTGCCCCCAAGCCCAGTTTCTAAGCACCTACTTTTATACCGTCGGAAATCCAGGTGGATATGCGCAGTCTGTGAGCAATGGACCTTGCGGTCTCATGCCGGTCTATCCCTATAATAGTAACCAAGGCAATTCATAAATCCGGCTGCATCTGCACCAATGATTTCATAAAGCGGAGATCAAGCATGGGGTTAATGCATCTTTGAAACAGTGAGGATGCATTTACAATAGATACAGGATACCTAGGGCAAATACGAATAAGGCTAGTCTGAATAATTCATCCTGCGACACCAAATATAATTTATTTCACTATGGGCCGTGCTTCTATATCGTTCGCGGTGTTAAATGGCCTCTGTCCGAATGAGTGTCTCATGTGCATGTGAAGGGGTTAATTGATTATTAGTGTGTGCCAGCCCGGCCGTTCCATGCAGCCTCTCGGATGAGTTTACTCGATATTCAAGAGCCAATAGAGTAGCCAGTGCCCTGGATAATTTTATACTTCAGTTTGAACAGCAAATGATGCCAGCATAGTTCACATGAAAATAGAATTTGTAATGATGCTGGGCATGAGGCTTGCATCCTTAGCCCGTCGGCTATAGTCGGGAGCGACTGTACTACGGATTCGGCAACGGGCGGTAAAAGATGTAGGCCATCGATGACGGCTAATGAACCTGTGCAGCATACCCGGGACACGAATACCGATGGCCAATAATAGCAATTGCTTGAGCAAGGAAGCTAAGCAGAGTAAGTCCCGATGGCTACGGAACTTTGCTTGGTGTCAATTTGGGGAAGGGCCGTTACATCCGATCTCCGCACAGAAATACCTGGAACGGATATGCGGAAACAGCTATTGCATCAAGCTCAAAATTGCATTGCGGGGAAGATCATTTGTGGCATTGCGGTCATTCTGCGCAGGACGGATATTTAAACTTGAGAGTCGCCACTCGTGAGGAGGATCTGAGTTCAATCCAGCATCCGAATCATCAACTTTGCGACCACTTCTTGAGCATTTCTAACGGAAGAATAGAACATCCCAAACTTTCAATCATGGCTACTTTAACCGAGGCTATCAAATTGTCTGCCGACGGCCCTCAAATTAGAGAGCTCAAGCCCGGGTTTGGTGTCGAGGTTCAGGGCCTTGATTTTACCAACGGCGTCACGGAGGAGAGCTACCGTCTGGTCAGAGACTTGGTGATAAAGGTATTGCTTCAGAATTCAGCCCCCATTTTTAGACTGGCAATAATTGACATAAGTATCCAGTATGGTGTAGTCGTCCTTCGAAAGACTGGCCTCACCGACGAAACCCACATTGAGTTGGCCCGCAAATTTGGAGACCTGGACGACGTCAAGCCTTACATCAAGGCGGGTCGAAGAAACCGCCTCAAGTATGACGAACTCTTTGACGTCGGGAACATGGAGTCTGATGGTTCCATTGTCGACCCAAATGGACCTCGTGCGCAGGCCAACAAAGGCAACAGCCTCTTCCACGTCGACTCAAGCTTCAACCCTCGACGCGCCGGGTTTTCTCTCCTCCTGACCCACGCCCTTCCACCACCCGGAAATGGTGGCAGCACCGAGTTCTGTGACACCAGGACTGCATGGGACGACCTCGATGAGGACACCAAAAAGGAGCTTCTGGAGAAGGACTACATTGCATGCCACAATTACTTGCACTCCAGGAAGCTGGCTGCACCCGAGCATTTCGCACACATTGACCCGAATGATTACCCCATGAGCCGTCACAAGCTGCTTCAGAAGCATGAAAGGTCGGGCCGCATGAATCTCTATCTTGCTAAGCACATTCACCATATCGAAGGTTTATCCCCCGAAGATTCCAAGGCCCTCTTTGACAAGCTTTTCAATCACGCTACGCAGGAAAAGTATCGCACCATGGTAGACTGGCATAATGTCGGAGACCTGGTTCTTTGGGACAATACCTGTACAATGCACAGAGCGGAGGGGGGCGCATTCACATACAAATACAAGAGGGACATGAGGCGTGCGACGGTTCACGACGATAGCAGCCAAGCATGGGGTTTGAATGAACATTCTGATGTTCGCCATGGCCTCCCTTAGGTCAGTGATATCTGCGCAGTCGCCGCAGGCTGAATGGTGGAGAGTGGTTACTTGATGAGAACTAGTCTTCAAACAATTTCCAATCTGTGCCCCCACCCCCGCAAAGAATTGATGGAGTGCTACGTTATAATTGCAGGAATTATTTCTTCTCTTCAGCCCACTGTAAGATTCGGCCTGATGCCCTGTCGCCCTCTTACCCCACTTAATTACCAGACTCTCCGGAATGGGGTACTTTGGCATTTGACTGTTAGACAAAGATTCCGTGGAGGTAATTGAAAAGCGTATCGTATTGAAAATGGTGTTTTTTCTTGTTTTTCTTTATGCCATTCAAGTTTTCCCATGTGATTTGTGCCCGCCTACAATCATGGTTTAGTGGCGGGTCGATACGACAGAAGCTTGGTTGCAGATCAAGGTGCACCGCTAAGTCATTTGCCGACTATTGCCGATCCAGGAAAACTCATAATGCATCGGCTTTTCACCCCGCTCCTCTCTCGCCAACTTCCCGCCCATTACCGACGTTCTGGAATCTATCATGACGCCTGGAACAGGAAAAAGATCATACCAGGCATGCTTGAGGTGTCGGAGGAGGAAAACCAAATGCAACTTGTAAACAAACCATTTCGGCAATGGCATCTCTCTCCAGAAACATGCATGACTAATCCGCTCCTACAGGGATGGGGTTGGTCAGCCGAAGAAGCCTCCATGTGTATCATGCCACCACTCAGGAAGCGAATGTGTGCTAGTTGCTTCTAAGCGGGGAGGAAACTTCCGGTCGCGTCGACGCGCTAATTCGATAGAGCAGCCCTCGGATTCTTGTCCAGAAACAGAAAACGGGCCTGGATTTCTCAGTCCAGACCCCGTTTTAGAGGAGGACGAGACGATTCCGCCTGACACCTCAGATATCGACAACGATGACTATGAGAGACAAGTCGGAGATGAGAATCTTACAATGGAGTTGAGAAACCCATCCGATGCGCTGCAAATTCTGGCGCGTTCAGACGAAGGTCGAGCCTTGACTCAAGGCAAGACTGCGACAATGGTGCTGGACGACTATGAGCTAGTCCAGAGGGGCTTACTGCATCCTAGCATCCTGCCTGAGCTGCTTTTCATGTTCGTTACATGAGATCATGGGTTTATGAGCCAACCAGCTGATAACAAAGTAGATTTGCCAAAAAGTACCACCCATACTGTCCGATTGTCCCAGGCTGCTTATTGGGACCCTCAGCGATGGAAAAAATACAGAAATCTGATTATTTTCTTCTTACCGTCTTGCTTACGATTGCATCACGGGATTCCCCAAACCATTCACTCACGCACCGCTATTGCTGGGACCATACCCAGCGTCTTTTACTTGAAGTGCTGCTGACGCACCCTTGGGCCCAAACTCCAAGAACAGTCGAAGGCCTGTTGCTGTTGGCTGAATGGCTGCCCCACATCCAAATCGAGCAGACATCTTCAGAAGCTACAAAGAGTCTCTTTAGCGAAGACAGAACCGCTTGGTCTCTTGTAGGTCTTGCAGTTAGACAAGCATATCTTTTGCGCCTTGACCGAACCGCTTTTCGACACGTCATCAATAAAGAGCCAAGGGAGGAGGAAAACCAGAAGCGACTGATTTGGACCTGTAAGTGATACCAAGACCTGGGGCTTCGTGAGAAACACTCTGGTTAAGATTGATTTTAGTTGTGTACCTTGCGGATCGCCAGATCTCGGTTCGTTTAGGCCAGTCCTTTTGGTCGCGCGGCCCTTCCATGTCATCCAAGTTCATGGCAAAAGATTTCCCAAGCCTCAAGCCTGTACCTGGGGTAAAAGATGAAGATTATGCATCCGTGTTGGAAGCGACCCTCGAGCTGACACAAATACTCTATAACGCTCATACGATACTTTACTCCTCAACCGAGAGAACTGTTGCGATGATCTACGACGGCGATTATCCATGCTATTTGGACGAGTTTCAGCGTTCTGCAGCAACCTGGCAAACTAGATGGCAGGATATCAAAGTGCCTGGTCGTGTAAAAAGCACATTGCTTTTGATATACGAGTACATTTCTCTGTATGTAAATGCATTTGCTTTTCAAGCAGTCCTTACGCGAACTTCCGCTCCACGGTCACCTTTGGGCCGAAGCGAACAAGCTGGCAAGCGGCCACTCGCTGATTTGTTCTCGCGTGGGGTCATGCTATCACCGGATGGTCCGTATATATTTGACGCCATCAGAGCAGCCAAGAGATTGCTGAAGTTGATGAATGGGCTTGACCCGGGCGAGGTGTTGTGCTACCTACCCTCGCGCTATCATCTGTAAGTTTCTCCATTGCACAAAGCTAAGAAAAGGATTATGAAGCTATGGCTAAAAGAAGCCTATAGGTACGGGGTATATGCCGCTGTTTTCCTCCACAAGGCGCAAAGTGCAGGCGCTTTTCAAACTGTGGCCGAAAACCAGGAAGTGACTAGTCTGGGACTGAAGTTTATTTCCGTCATGGAAGAAGCCTCTTCTCTCGAATCACATATTTGCCATGGATATAGTCGAATGCTGAGAAAGCTCTGGTACCGACGTGACGGCCGACGAGCCGCCTCAAAAAATATCGATGCGTCCCATGGAATACCGAGCCCAAGTGCACCCGACATAAATTCACATGGCCCTTGTAATGTTAGAGAATCTGTGGGTGCATCATCAGTTTCGCCAATGCACCAAGACCATGATCAATCCAGTTCGATGGGCTTTTGGAATGGGTTTGAGGATCTTGGCTCGGAGGCACCCATTCGTACCTTGGATCTTGGAAGCGATATTACGGCATTTCCGTCCATTGAAGAATATCTGTTTGGTTCATTCTTGCCTGGAATTACTGGGATAGGGCAACAAGAAGAGTCAGGAACCAATATGGAGGCAGAACAGACGCAGATGCTAGATGGGTTTCACAGAATGTGATTGAAGGGGCCGTTGAATCAAGACTGACTTGTTATTCCGTACTTCACTGCCTTTGAATCTACCTTGATCCCTTTCTACTTCGCAGAGACCGGTTTCCAAACCAAGCCAGCTGATATTTCTTTTTTGATGTCGAAATGAATGAGTTTCAAATGATAGACAGTCAGTGTGAGAAATCTCACATGGGTAGGATAAAATGGACTCGCAGATTGGACCTTTTCTTCTTGTTTTTTTTTTCTTTTTTCTTTTTTTTGCTTGATTGCAGGCCTAATTGAGCTGTATATTTCCACAAGATTCTCGTGTTTTTCTCGTGGAAAAAAAAGATGGATATGTGATTGGTTGTCATAAACATCGATAGGATGTGCTGAGTTCGGTTCGAAACTGGCAGATGCGGTAGAGGTGAGGCAGCTCCGTTTCTCGGGACTTCTCCTCCGATCGTGCTTTGGTCGCTGTGTCACTAGCAGATAAAAACCAATGGACGTTATTTAAACAAGCGGAAAACCTTTTGTAGGTTCTGGAGTGTCGAACGATTGACAGAACTGGAGCCCGTACAGGTTGTGCTGAATAAGCGAATGCATCATGCTGCCAGGTTATTCGGTTTGATCATGTCAAGGAGGTGGTGCGCTGATGTCGAAAGGTCGGCATATTTTTGGCTAAATGAATATCTGAAGATGATCAACTGAAAGGTGATCAGGAACGCAAGAGACAAGACTACTGCCGTGACGCGTGATGGAAGGGACAGCATGATGATGGTCGTACGCGTGTTGAAAGTGGTCGAGAGCGGGAGCTGCGCAGTGTTTATGCAGGGTCCAGCAGGGCCCAGAGTTCTTTTCAAGGTTCTCTGCGACATTTAAACATATTTTCCGGCTTCCCTTTAGGGCTAAGGCCAACATTGAAACGCCAGTCGCGTATGAGGTAGGGATCCATGATCGAATCAGGTGCAGCTACGTATAAATCCTGAGGCTTTTAAACGCGTACGCTTGACACATCTGAGAAAGACGCAGGGTCTAGGTGCTAAGGGTTGACGAATGGGTCGCTATCAAGCTTCCGGCAGTGCAACACACGGAAGTCCCGGAGTGGTCAAGAACTTGATGTGTGCATGTCATTGGATGGACGCGAGAGGTCAGCATGCTTAGAGTTGAGCCATGCATTGTGGAAACCAGGTTCTGGGCCGCTAGCTCGGTAAGCAAAGCCGCAGAAGGGTCAGAGCTTGGCGAATACGCATTTTAACCTGGGGCTTGGTTGGGCAGATACGGTTTTTAGGGTCTCGATCCCCACTCACCTGTCAGATGGTTTCAATTTCCGGGGTGCCCGGGCTTGGCCATCTGATCCTATTTACGTCTGGTGGGTGGAACAGGTCCAAATAGGGGCCAGTGAGCAGAGAAAATTTGTGCCGTTTGGTCACTGCGCCTCAATGAAATTAGTCGCGTACGGAAATAGAGCCAAAGTCCGCCTCGATGGACGCAATATCGCTTAGACGAGGAGAGGAGTACATTCAATGAAGCTCAGCTCAACCAGATATGAAACGATATCCCAAGCGATTTTTATGCAGAATAAAATATTTAAATGCCCCAGTAGACCTCATCTCGAACGCAGACGATGTCAAGTTTCCATCTGGCCATCACATGATGACAAACTCTCGCGCAGCCAAAGCCAGCACCAGCATACAGAAGGGAATTTCCACAGCTATTAGCCAGTAAAAGCTTGGAAGGCATCAAATATCTGCGCGATGACCAATGGCTGTTTCTCGGGGTTTCAATTGGGAGTTTGGGGCTTACAAAATTCGGGGTCAATCAAATTGAGTTTCCGTCTTAATTGCCGAGTCCCATTAACTTCCAAATGTGTCCATTTCAACAATATGGTACAACATGCGATTAAAAATGCGGAAATGAAACAAAGAAGCAACTTTTGCCAACATGTCAGCAGCTCTAGGATTGGATAATGGTGCCTTGGGTTAGGGTTAGCGATGCAACATGAGAATCGGGAAGCCATAATATCTGACCATCCATTGAGGAGGGGGCGGTACTCAATCCAGACCCAATATGAGAGCATGAATGAAAATCCAAGCATCACGGCATGGCGCAACTTAATATGCCACGATGGGCTTAACAACAGGAAATCCATCGTCAACATTATGGCTGGAACGGCGTGAAAGCCGATGTCTGGAACTAATGGCAACTCATGCCCGGGAGGCACGACAAGCCCTTTGTTCCACAATCGTAAACTCCAGTAGAGAATGCTAACAAGAAGGTTTAGTGGAGTCGTAAATAGTAAAAGTATATGCTTGAGAATAAACAGTCCCTCGTTGAGAGAAATGTCTGCGAGCAACCCGGTGCCAAACGTTGCCGTGGACATGGTAAGGGCGATAATGGTTAGAAACTTGTACGAACCGCCAACTCCTAGATGTCGTGGGTTGGTGATATGTGGAAGCCATAAGAATGACACCGCAAACAAAAGAAGTCCTGCAACGTGAATAAGGGTAGAAATCCTTCTGACTGAGGAAGCAGTCCTTGGTGCAACGTTGGTTGTCGGCATTATGTTGAGTATCTCGGTTCTCAAACCCCAGCAGTCTGCAGCGTACAAGTCGCAAAGTGTTCAAAATAATCAACGGTGAATATGGTCATAAATACCGCAAAAGATTGATCTTATGAGAATGCAGTGGTGCATGGTGAGACTAAAGGATTAGCTAAGACGCATTGGCTTGGGATTTGGAAAAGCGGGCAACTCATACGGTCGGGCATAAGCCGAATCGCTTAAGCCCGTTTCATCTACGGGTAAGGGTTCGCACCAGGGGTGGGTTTTAGATCCGTGATAATCAGCGTTAGGATAGTGGAGGGCTTTCATGGGTTACTTGGCATACAGAGTTCTCAAATTAATACGAAGAATGTGCTCGGTGTGTTAAGTGGATGTGGAGTGGCATCATCACCCTCCAATGCAAATCAATTCGCTTTGAATCGTTTCCATGACGTAACGTCCCAGTATCGAGAAAGCCATCCTATCAGAAAATTGGCACAAAGCCACACGCTTTTAAAACAGGGGATCCCCTCCTGGTGCGGCGATCGCAAGGGCATCATTGGTCAGATTTTCATTTTGAGTGACGGCCATACGCTCAAACTCCGACTCGAGTACCTGTTGACGAATCAGCAAATAGGCCCACGATGTACCGTAGATTTGCAACTATAGCACTGTGTACAGTGAAAGCAGCGAATAAAAATATTGGCCCATTGCGCTTAGCAGTCGCGGTTCCCCACTCGGATTTGGTATAAAGAAGGGAGAGATTTCGAGTTGGAACTTATTTTCATCGATCTTCACAGCTTGGGTGGCTGCCGACTGAGCAGCAGCTCAGAGGAGGCTGCCATCCTTGGCCAAGTCATTTCGATTTAAAACCAAGATCAACATTCGCTGTTTCATATTTGAATCGGTCCAAGAACACTTGGCTTAGCATCCGACGTAAACAACACATCACTTCGCACTTCCTCGAACCTCCGCCTCCAGACTTTCCGCGGGGCACTATACCCCTTTCTTCTCGGGGGTAGGTGCTCACGCGCCCTCTGTATTGGCTTCACAACAGCTTGCACCTCAAAGATTTGACTATGATGGATACCCGCCTACTGCAGCAAACGAGCTGAACTCTCTTGAAACCCAAACATGACCCCCTCAAGTTCAAGACAACGCCAACGCATTAGCGTCGTCGTCTTCACAATCATGCCTCGTTTCCGCGGTGGAATTGCCACCCAGTCTTCTTGATTGCAACAATCAGAGCCAGTCATGGATGTCCGTGGACAACTATGGCACTGACTTTGACTCTCAATTTTATCTTGATCTCCTTAACTGGAGCCAAATACCCTCCGAAACCGCCTCCCCACCTCCTCTTATTTCCACCAGTGTCGACTTTGGAACGGCCCCACAAGAGCCCAGTTCTGAAGCAGACCCAGCCCCTTCATGGCTGACAGTTGTGGAAAACGAGCCTTCCTTTGGTTCGCCTGACGATGACACCGACTCTTATCGCTGTCTAACATGCTTGGAGAAATTTAAGAATAGTGGCGAATTGCGGTAAATACAGTCGTTCTAATATTGAGGTACCACTGATTGCTAATATCTACCCAGTTTACACGTGAAATCAGCCCACAGCCGACTCTGTCGATGCAGATGCAATCTTTGCTCAGAGCTTCAAGCAATTGACCAAAGCCAACCCTCCTGTCCGGGACCATGGCATTGCATCTGTGGCAAATGGACTAGCGATAAAGCTTCCTTCAAGTCCCACATACGGCGTCTTATTCGACGTAAATTCCGTTGCTGCTGTGGAAAGGTTGACCGTGAGGACAAACTGAACCGTCATGCTACGTGTACTGGGAATTACTCTTATGTTTGCTGCCGCCCAGCGGCAAACCATGTGATGGAATTTGATACGAAGGAGGAGTTTCTGGACCACTTCGAACGATGCAAGGGCCCGAAAAGGGGCCGGCCTCGACGAAGCAGAAACTAAATCATGCATATACCGTCGAGGTACGAATGCTGGTTGGGCGTGTGTGGCCAACGTTTAGGAGGTGACAAACCATGAGCGACCGGTTGTGCAGAACTTGAAATGGGGGCTAAATTACATTTTCAAGAGAGTTCAAGCGCTGCAAACACCTACGGGCGAGCATGCTTGTTGCATAGCTGGAGGTCTCATTGTTTGTCACCTCCTCAACGTTGTCCACCCACGCCCGGGTGGGGAAGGAGAGGTCGAACGCGCCATTGAAGCACCCGACAACGCGGCCCAAAGGTATCATAAATCATTGTCATACTATCGGGAAGTACTTATGATACCGTCACGCCGCGTTGCTGGGTGCTTCACCGCGCGTTCGACCTCCCCTTCCCCACCACGGTAGTCTTGGCAAAAACTTGTCATGCCACGCTGAGTAGCATGATGGTTTCTGGTGAGATCATTGGACTTGGAAACTACAAAGGACTCCGGGACTTGGAGGAATATTGATATTTTCAAAGAAATGATATGCTGTGTCTCGGCTTATTGGTTGTTCGAATATGTGACCCCACCATTCAGCCCACGCCCTTAGTAATTCATCAATGAACCGTTCTACAGTCGTCTAATAGCCCAACGGCATCATCGGCAGCGTTGGTTCAGGGAAAATAATTAATGCATAAATTTGCCTCGCTGGGATTTGACTTTGTGGCGAAAGCTATCTGTCGCAGGTCACGAGACCGCACTAGACGCACGCACATAAGGAGCAGAGCGCCCACCCCGCGCTCTGCATTAGAGCCACGCTTCGCCTGGGTTTCGTGAATCGAAGCGGATGACGAAGCTCTGACACGACAGGTTCTTAAAATCTTCCCAAACTTTGATTTCTTCATTCCACTTCGGTGTTGAGCATGGAGCGAGAAAGTGCTGCTGGAAAGGGCCCGATTCCTGGGTCGCCAACACAACACGTTGACCCCGCACTATGGATGCTCAAGTGTTTCGCCGGCGTCATTTTAATCGGCTTCACCTTGGCTCTCCGCCGCTGGTTTCTGCGTGTGCCCAGAAATCCAATGGGCCAAGGCCATGTTGATGCTCTCGATAACCGACTTCCTCATGGATCCAATTCCAAGCACAGCGATGCAGCGCTAATGTCCACGCCGTTCCGCCCTCTGCCTATCGGCGCCGTCAAAGCGGATGGATGGCTGGCTACGCAGTTGCAGTTGCAAGTCGACGGCGCCACGGGACGTGCTGAAGAGCTCTACACCGACCTTGGCCCCAGGAGTGCATGGCTTGGCGGCGACATCAACTGGGGCAACTGGGCAGAAATCTCGCCCTACTATGTGAAGGGTCTCGTGGCGCTGGCATACGTGACGAGCAACCCCGCACTGATCACCAAAGCCGAGAGATGGATCAATTGGACTTTGGAAAACACCGGCCATGATGGATTTCTCGGTCCGCCCATGTTGGCGCACGCCGGCGATGGCCAAGACTGGTGGGGCCGAATGCCCATTCTCTATGCACTGCGCGACTACTATGACGCCACGCGCGACGACCGTGTGATCCCGGCATTGATGAAGTGGTTTCGCCTCATGTGGGAGACGGCTCCGGAAAATCCACCGACACACTGGGGACGAGCGCGCATCGGTGATTCGATAGCCTGCGTACACTGGTTGTACGAGCAAACCCGCGAGCGTTGGCTGTTGGACTTGTCCGACTATATGGAACGGGTTGCCTACCCTTGGGCTGATATCTATACCCATAATCAGTTCCTAAAATATGATGGCGGCCGCGATTTCCAAGTCAAACATAACGTCAATGTGCAGCAATGCATCAAAATGCCCGTCCTCCGTTCCGTTCGTTCCAACAGCGGTTATCATCGTAAGTCGTTCATGATTGGTACCGACCACACCATGCGCCAGCACGGCCAAGTCCATGGTGGCATCTCCGGCAGCGAGATGCTATCCGGGGACTCATCCACCACGGGCGTGGAGCTATGCGCCATTGTGGAACGCATGCAGGCGGACCAGGAGGCGCAGATGATCCTGGGTGATGCCAACATCGGAGATCATCTTGAGAAGCTGGCCTTCAATGCCTTACCCGGATCCATCAGCAAGGACTTTACAGCCCACCAGTACTACACACTGCCTAACCAGGTGCAGAGTATTTACGGTTGGCATGGCTGTGAGCAGGATAATCCCACAGCTCTGACCCCCAGTGTGGCCTCCAACTTTCCCTGTTGTCGCTACGACATGCATATGGGCTGGCCGTACTATGTGAAGCATATGTGGGCTGCTACAGCCGATGGCGGCTTGGCCGCTATGGCATATGGCCCTAGCCACCTTACCACTCGTCTTGGAGGAAGAAGAGTCCCTGTCAGCGTGAAAGCCGATACCAACTATCCTTTCGAAGAACAAATTCGCCTCCAATTTACCATGCCTTCGCAGGTAAGATTTACGCTCGCTCTTCGCATTCCACAGTGGGCGCAAGGTCCTTCAGTTCTTGTCAATAACGTGGCACGACATGACGTAATACCTGGCTCATTTTGCCGCATCAACCGTACTTGGTCAGCTGGGGATACCGTTACCATTAATGTTCCTATGCGCATCAAGACGTCACGCTGGGTTCGCCAGTCAGTAGCTGTGGAGCGAGGCCCGCTCGTATACTCTCTCAAGATCGATGAAAATTGGCTCGGCCCGGATCCTCTCAACCACGGCGAGACATTGGGCTCTGGAGTAACTCCACTTCCCGGCTATGGAACATGGCAAATTGAACCAAATTCGCCGTGGCGGTATGCCCTGCTGGTTGACCCAGCCAAGCCTGAAGACAGCATCACGGTGCATCAGCGGGAGATGCCCAACAATCCATTTGTGCAGAGCACTACGCCCGTTTACCTCAAGGCGCGTGCCCGGAATGTGGGCTACTGGGAGATGCTGCGCTCGAATCCTGTCTTGGCTGCCGAGCCGCCGTATCCTGCAGTGACTAGTGAAAAAGATGTGGCGATAACATTGGTGCCGTTTGGTGCCGAGAACATACGACTGACGTATTTTCCATTGGCCATTCCTACAGAGAACACGACGCGGGCGGATACAGGAACACTTTCAGGAGGCGCCACTATGTATTCTGATGCAAAGACAACCTTTGTTGATTTCAACGAGAACACTGGGGCTTCTATGGAGCTTGAACTAATTCCAGACAAGGCTGGTCCGCATTACATGACGCTGAGATATAGAAGCGATTGTTCTAACTCCTGGGACGATACCACCGTGGTTGTCAACGGAACTGCGTTGCCGAGATTTACCTTGACAGATATCTCCGCAGATGCGCAGTGGGTGGATTCACCGCCGCTCACAGTATCTCTCGTTGAGGGTGCCAACAGCGTCATCATCACAGCTAATAGCACCTCCGCACCCCAAATTGAGTCTGTAATCACTACCCCGCTACAAGGAACATGCTATCAAGCAGAAGAGGCTATTCTAAGTGGCCACGCGATCGTCAACTACGACCATCCTCGATATTCGGGAACTGGGTTTGTCGATTACCGTCGCTCAACCACAGCCAGTGTGACATTCATGAACGTGGCGGTCCGCACGGACGGTGAGTATAAGCTGGTGGCGCGATACTCTGCTGGAGATATGGACCCGAAAGGGGTCCGGTTAACTGTGAACGGTGTTCCACAGAAGCCAATCACCCTACCGAGTACTGGTTCCTGGAGATATTGGCAAGATGCTTCGCCTTGGATTGTATCACTAAAATCTGGGACAGACAACGTTGTTGAGGTTTTTGGTAGCGAGCCGCCCTTCAATTTGGACAGTTTGGCGGTCGTTCCTTTATAAGGGCGTGAGTTTATGCATGGAAGGGGGTTTTCCTGTTTTCATTTACGTCTTTCTATATAAAAGTTGTATTTCTGTGATATCTATCGCATTATTATTATTATCATCCTTGAGGTCCAACATGGCCCAAGTCAACACAATAAGCTTTACACAGCAAGGTTTACATAATTAGGCTACAATACCCAATAGCCTTTTTTACACACAATATCTCTAATAGCCTTATATAATACATCGGAGATAATCTTCTAGAAAAAACCTTCAATATGACCACCAATATAAAATGCCTACCAAGACCAGCCTAGCCTCTTTCCCTCACCCTTATCCCTGCACACGAAACGAGCCACTGATCCATCAGTCTACAGCAGCCTGCCAATCATATACCCACACATAAAGCACACATCTTACATACCCACCCTCACACACATACCCTCTACTCACATGCAAACACAATAGCTATGGCCCTTATAATCTCGTTTAGCCGCTAAATCCTCTATTTAGTACTAGGCAATTATATTATAATAGTCTAGTTGATTCCTAACTATATAAACTAATTAAAGTATAAGGTTTATATTAGCAAAGAAATATAGAGTATGTAGTAGGGTTTCTAAGCAATATATAAGAATATTTATAAAAGAAATATTATATCTAATAATATATTAATTATAGATTAATATAACTAAATTATATTAAAAGCTAATTAAAACTATTTCTTATAATATACTTTAATTTATCTATATATATTTATCTAAATTATAGCTTATCTTTATATAATATAAAATATAAATATATTCTATAATTTATAAAATACTTTATAGCTTATAATATAAGCTAAAGTCTTAGTATATAAACTATTTTTATTAAATAATTATTAATTTAAGATAATTTAGTTATAGTACTAAAAGTAGATTAATATTAGGCATAATAATAAGATAAATAGAGCATTACCTGTGAGATTATAACTAAGCATATTCTGCTAAGTGCAACCGCCTTTAGCATGCATAGGTCATAATACTAGGCTCTAGTTCCCCACTCCCTTAGCTATCTATCTTAATTCAACTATATACAGAGCCTAATATGCATTCTCCTAAGTGCCTTGGCTATCTTCTACTTATAGCTTAGCCACCCCTGGTTGCAAGCATGTAAACCACGGTTAGATCAATAAGCGGATAGTATAACATAGCGGGATGCCTATCTAAGGCTAAAATTCTTACTAACTTCAATACTATCTTAGGCATGCCCTGACTTAGCTCTTATTATAACTTTGTACAATATATTTACGGCCAGATGTTTAGAGCTATAATATATAACTATTGTCCTAGCCAAAGCCACTCTTAGTATAGTACTCCCGTCCTACTTACCCAATTTTCCTATCCTTACATAATAATATAAGTTAAGCTTTTATTTGGAGCTGGGCTAGTAATAACAAAGCCGAGCCTTAGCTCTAGTTCCAGACTTACTACTCTACCTAAGCCTTGTCTATGAATTTTTTTACTTGATCTAATCTGAAAAATAATGCTGCTGCCGCCTCTCGATGACTAAGAGTTGGCCTCGACCCCCCTCTTCACTGCCAAGAGCTAGTGAATCTATAGCTGCGCATTAGGCCCCTGTAGCGCTTGGAGGAACTACTTTTCTCCTGGCATAGGCGTTTTACCTATAAGAAGATTATCTTAGAGCGCTCTTAGTGCTATCTCTTTATTATTGATAAAGTCCTTTTCTTCTTGCGGTAGACCTCTAAGTAAGATTACTTGATATCCTAGTATACTAAGATTTATGAGATCTATATCCTTAAGATAAGGACTTGGTATTATATTTGTAGGCAATTTATTGAGGTTTGCCTAGATAAAGGTTTAGAGCCTGATAGTAGACTAGACATTGCGTTCTAGGTTCTGGTACCTAGAATTATAGATATTGGCTGCATTAATATAGTAAGGCGGCACCAGGTGAAGGATTGGGCGGTTGAACGAGAGCGCGGGAGTTGTAGCCATTGTGCCGGTCTGTGTGTGTGGGTCGGTATGTGACTTAAGGGTGTGTGTGTGTGTGTGGTCCATTTGTGGGTATACGAGTGGGCAGGCTGCTTTGTTGTAGGGATAATGGTAAGGGAAAGAGGCTAGGCTGGTCTTGGTAAGATAGGTAGGTATTTTATATTAGTGGTTATATTAAAGGTTTTTTCTAGAAGGTTATCTCTGATGTATTATATGAGGCTATTAGAGATACTGTATGTATAAAAGGCTATTGGGTATTGTAGCCTAATTGTGTGAACCTTGCTGTGTAAAGCTTGTTGTGTTGACTTGGGCCGTATTGGACCTCAAGGATGATAATAATAATATAAGCAGGTAAGGCAAGAAAATCAGGGCAGTCAACAGAGGCAATAAAAAGTCTCTCAAATAACAAGCTACTTCCTCTATCAACGAATCATAAGCGCAATTAATACAAATGTGTGTGTGTGACAATTGGGGAGGAGCCCAATAGTCGGGTAATATTGAGATCAACTTTTTGAGTTCCTATTCTTACAGGAACAGCTCCACACGGTCGCTCGCGGAACAAGTAAACTTTTCAATCCCTTGGTACGATTGCTGGATAATACCATAAAGGTTTAGAGTTGTATCGGCCTCAAAAACTTTAGCGTACATGTTCAGCCGATTTTGTGGGGTAATTTTGTTGATTTTACCTTATTAGATCCAATACATACTAACTCCTGGCAGGTATTCCACCAGGATCAGTTGAACTGGGCGATGGATAACTTGCTTGCCAGAAATAAGGGAAATGTATATCAAACGTTCAACACCCATGAAATTTGAGAGTTAATTGTCCTTCAATACCGAGAGATTCGTAGAAACAGCTGCAGTATTTTTTTTTTAATCTTCAGCACTATTCGAACTTGCATATATGCATACATAAGAAAAAGCTTTTTATTTGCACAGCAATTGCAGTATGTGTCCTATGGCGAATTAAAACATACAGAGCATAGGAAGAAACCTTCTCCTACATACGCTGCACCCGATCAGCGTGATAGGAAGTCTTGATGCTCATAGTCTCATGGCATTCTTTAATCGGATAGATAGTCAGAATAAGACACGGCTTTGCCCTAATTTGACACATAATGGGCAACATATCCGACTTCCATCATACTGCCACTTCCTCCCCAAGTATTTTCATTTGGGGGACCCGGCTACAACGATAGTATTAGCATACACTCTGAAGTAGATTTGGAACACCTAATTCATGTATAAGGGTTTCTTGAGAGTACTTACCCAAAAGCCACCGACAGCAACATTGAGGATGAGATACATCGGATCTTGACAAAGCGTTTTCCATACAGTAGGACTTCCGATTTGTGAACCGGTCATTTTATTGAACCTTTTGCCATCCATATACCACGTAACAGACTGACTCCTAAAGTCGGAACTCCTGCGGTCAAACTCAACTCGCCAGACGTGAAATTTGCTATCGGGGATAGTAGCGGTATCGGCGATTCCAGTATCTTCATTGCAAAGACCTCCAGGAGTTTTATGACAGTGTGCGACACCATAGCCAATGCTTTGTCCGTTGATGTTTTCCATGATATCGATTTCTCCGCACGCAGGCCATTTGGCTCCGTGACGGTAGGAGTGTCCGATTGCCCAGAAAGCAGGCCAAATGCCCTGTTTGTGACGTACGGAATTACCTCCAAGTCGGAGCGAGGCTTCAATTCTTGTAATTTCACCCTTTGTTGGGTTGATGATATATTTACTTTCGATTCGAGCTGACGTCCAACCTCCAGGAGTCGATCTGTCTTTCTGGGGGATAAGCTGGACTGTGCCACTGCCGCTGAGTCGGAGATTTTGCCTGTTTGAAGTGTATCTCTCGTATTCATTGTTGAAGTTATTGTCTCCTGTCACGATGCTCCAAGCTGCACTGTCAGGTAGGCTGTCTGCACGGCCCTCAAAGCTCGAGGACCACATGCGCTTGTAACCATTGTAAAAGGGTGCCTGCCACGCGAGCCCAAAGGCCACAAAGCAAAAAAAGATAACAAGAACCGAGCGGCAAGACATGTCAATCCGCAGATAATAAAACCAAGAAAAATGGCGAGGATGGCCTGAATCAGGTATTTGACGGTCTTTCTCTATTTTATAACTAAAACTTTGTTGACTACGGGTTTATGCAACTTCTAGAGCAAATGAGGCGCCTCCGAAAATGGACCGTCGCGTGCCGACTGGGTAGATTCTCTTTAAGACAGTAGCTGAAAACTCAAAGAACACGGTGATATTTAGATTCTGACTGAAATGAAAAGCTGAGACAAAATGAATGGCCGGAGCCAATAATCTGACCATGAACCATACCATCTCCCATTTGACACATGTGTTATTAACAAGCCCCACAGGAACATACCACAGCTACCATCGACTGCTATTTGGAATAGAATTACAAGGAGATCAACTCTCTTAGGGCTGCTAGAGGCTGGATTCATTCCTATTTCGAGAACATCCGGGATAAATAAAAGGTCTGATGCACTGAAGGTGGATTGGTGGCTTTTTTTAGAACCAAAGGAAGGGATGCCGACAGGATTGGCTTTGCTCAGGGATCAATTTCTGCCCTTGAATGAGAAATTCCTGCTGTGTACATTAATTCCACCAACACTTGAGCTTTTGTCGGCACTTCAGTGTAACTGAGCCTTCAGGTTTATGGATAGCTCCTGGAAAATATGAGAACAGTCTTGACTTATTCATCTCCAGTTGCAAACTCTCCAGCCCATATCTTTTCGCTCAACAATCCCGCTTTCTGAAAAAAGACTGTGAAATCCTCTCTCTTTCTCAACAGAAGATCAACCACCATCCTTCCAAAGACCGTCTGCCCCGCTTCATTCAAATGTGTCCTGTCACCATCACTCAAGTTGTAGTAGTCGGCATTTTCCTGTCCAATGGCATTGATATAGTTTGTACTTGCTTGGTTGAGGTCCAAGTATTGTGCGCCAACTTCCTCCGCGGCAGCAATAGCTCGAAGCCTTTGCTCCTCGAGATTCTGAATGACTGTTCCATTGCTGAATGTGCGTCGGGTAAGAGAAGTGATGAGTATCTTCACCCATGTCAGCCTGATATTAGTGGATGGAATTTGTGTAAAAGAAATACGTACTGGAGTGCCTCCGGCAGCCTTGACTTCCTCGGCCAAAGCCTCCAAGTTTGCCTGGAATTGTTCGACGGTAATCCCACTGGCTTCCTTTTGATCGTTGTGCCCAAATTGAATGGTCACAACTGGTTCATAGTCACTGGCGTGCTCTTTCGTGGCATTGATTACTTCGTCCCAAAGTCCTTGTGTGCGAAATGAGACAGTCGTTGCACCGCTTTTCCCGTGGTTTTCTCCGCCAGCGGGAGCTTCGAGGTATGCTAGGAAACCATCACCCCAGCCTCCATTAATGGCAACAGTTGAGTCACCAGTGAGGAGAAAGTACGGTGGTTTGTTGGCTCGAGAACCGGCATGACCAACTGGTGAGGACAATGCTCCACCAATGAGAGCGGCCGAGGAGGCAACAAAATGGAACTTCATAATTGATGGGGGATTAAGTGGGATCTACCTGAATTTAAAAATTTAGACGAAGAAAGAATACCATGAGGATTATTTTCTCTTGAAATCCAGCGGTATTAGAGATCTTATTTATGCGCTTTCCTCTGATGAATTTATTGCGTGCATCCGCACAGCCTCTCCTCGGGCTCAATTTTCGCGAATACCGAGTTTCTTCGTGTCCCTGAAAGGTCCCGATCGACGGCTACACTGCCCCTACTCGACGCGGAAATGCGCCGAGAAGCACGCGTGGATTAACCAGCATAGTTTTTGTGATTTTCCGCCAATCATTGCGATTTTGGCCTTGGCTATTCATCTTTTCCGACCTGCCTAATTAGCCCCTGGCCCTGGAAATCACAGTTGGGATTGTTTGCGAAGGTATTTTCTTTTTTACTTAACCTCATTGAGTGGCGGAACCTGGCCGGTGCGGGGACGGACGAGGGGTTGGCTAAACCTAGCAGATAGAATAAGCGTTATTAATGATACGACACATCATCATGCTATCTGATGGCACCATAGGAAGCCATTTGTTCCCTTGGTCCAAGTATGAGGTAGGTGGGGAAGAAATAGGGCATCTTTGCATGTAATTGCGATGCATTTGAATTGAAGAGATGTATTGAACCGTACTGCGTGCGGATGGCGATCTTATCGTGACATGCAGACTGCAAACAATGGTGCTTCGGGGCGTCTGGGGAGAATTAAGAATTGAAGAACTCTCAATTTAATTTTACCGATAGATTCAAAATTGACACCCAGGTTCAATTACCACTGACGTTTTCAGACTAAGGCCGAACACATAGAGTAATGTGCTCCTGGTTGACTATTGGAGGAATATCTTGATACGCAAGTGCATATATATATTCCGGGGAGTTTTCTTTTTTGGCTAGTGATTGGCCTTTCATTTAAACCTAAGCTTGGGCTGATAGTTTCAATGGTTTTGTCATGACAATTGGATGTTTGTATTCTTGCTATCCAGGTCGTTCAAGAGTACTGATATAACAGCTAGATAGCTGTATTATCTGGTAGATACTATGGAAGTCAAATATGACTGGGAGATGGATAGCTCTTGTGTCATGCGAGCCAAGATTGCATCATACTGAGGACCCAAATTGAATATTATTTCGAACAAGACAACTAACCTCGATCAAGATGATTTTCAATATTGCTGTATCTGTGTGATTTTATAGGCCAAGTATTAAGATATACCAACGCTATTGCGGCAATTCCAGATGGTCTGGCCTCACATATTTACCCTGGTACTGTGGGTTATCAGCTAAATTGAACGAAACCGCCAACCAAACAACAATCCTTTGACATCAAGACTAGCGACTCAAATCTGCTAGCTTCTTTCTCCTTTAAAATCTCTTATTCAGTCAAAAACAAAGTAACAAGTTGAGGACTCAGGTAGCATCAACGTTGAGCTCTGAGTTGAACTCGATTCGAGTTCCCTCTTGGAATTCTAAACTGCAATTCATGAACTAGAAGTGCATCGAAACCGCCGCTGATATTAGCCCTAAGTCTGAAATTATGATTATGAAACTACGTGCTAAGGATCAGGCCTTTTCATTGCCCCCATTCTGTACCTGAATCTGCTGACCGAGAAAGCCCCGTGGTCTAACAACTTTGGAATGTTTTGTGAGACAAAGTTAGTCAACAGGGGTAAGTTCAGGAATGAAGTGGATTGGAAAAAAAGAAACAACAAATGGTGGGCGTCCATCTAGAGAAACCTGGAATGTATGGATTGGTCTCGCCTTCTTATTCTCATTACATGCAAGATTAGGTGCACATGACTGAGTGCCGCTATCTTGGTTGAAGCGACAATTGCTTACGTACTCAAGACCTAACAATAGAAAATAAGACTGCTTTACTGCTTCACCCGACAAATCCTGCAAATGATGAAATAGTGGTTGGTGACGTTTGTAAGGGTTTTCCCATGTCGTATGTTGCAGTGGAAAATCACTGTTGGAACACAGATATTTGACAGCCTTGACTATTTGCCACCCGTGAGTTGTTCTATTCATTACTTCGTTTGCGTCCCCTTTTATCCCAATAAAATCACAAGTGATTCCATGAGAATATCCTGTGATATTGAATGTTGAGCGGGCTACCGATTTCAAGAGCCTCAATCTAATCAGCGGCTTTTGACGCAATTTTGCGCAATCATTAGGCATAAATATGGCGAAAAACACCTGTTTAGTGGAAAATATGTCGGGCACGCGGATGAGCTTGTCCAAAACAAACTGCTGGTTGACGACGACTAAGATAATTGTAATTTTAGATCAACGCGGACTCCAACACTTGCTGAAATTGGTGTCAAACTCCTAGTACTGACAGCAAAGACGGAAAATTCCTCTAAATAAAAATGCTGGTGTGGTTATCAATATTTTTGGAACTGAAAAAAAGATGACGCGAACAGAAGCTCTCTCCTCCAGCCAGCCACCCCAGTTAAATTTAGGTCGTGCATCTTACATGGGGCATGTCTTTACCTGAATGGCACTAGCCAGTCAGCTGATGGAGCCCAATTTTGAGGTGGCTGAAAGAGCCAAATCATGTAATTAAGGGGCAGGTGGGACGGACCCTCATTCTTCCGCGACCCATCCCTCTTGACCATGCTTCTATTTTGTTGAAGTTTGATCAGCAATGTGGTTAAAATTGGGAATCACCTCACCATACTTCAAATGCAGCAAGATGACCACAAGCAAATGAAAACCAAAATCACTTCAGTGAAAGGTAAATAATTTGATCATGATCAAAATGGAAAACCTCCCGACGGAAATTGTCTGCTTGATTGCAGAAATGTGTACATTTGGCGTGCAACCAGCAAAGGGAAAGCTCCCCTCTTCATACGCTGTTTTTCATGCCTACTTTGCAAGGACGAGCCATCATTTTCATGATATTCTCAACCCGACTCTTTACAAACGAAATATCATTCGCGATGCGCCGTTGGACTCATGTGTTTTATGGGCTGCGCAGCAGGGTCGACTGGAGACAATGAAGGTCGCTTATAAGCACGGCGCTAATTTGGACATCAATGGTACCAGAACCGGGCAAGACTTGCACAACAGCATTTATGAGATTCCTGGCCGGCTGAGATTTATCGCAACGCCGCTTCACATTGCAATTCAGAATGGGCATCGTGACATTGTGGAATATTTGCTCGCCAACAACGCTGATGTCCATGTGCCTTCGCGACTCTTTTGCTCAAGCAAGAAAGTTTGCCAATGCAAGGATGAATGTCCTCGCTTCCCATATCCCCTCCATATAGCCGTGGTTCATGAGAACGGCGTCAAAGATGCGGCCGCTATGTTAGTCAAAGCTGGGGCATATCTGGTGGCAGAGAATGAGATTTTGTTTCCCATTGCTGCAGAAAACGGCTACGGTGGGCTCATCGAGCCTCTTCTTGATCTGAAAGAGCCTTTAACGACAGCGGCTGGGCTTCGTCATGCAGCGAAGACGGAAGATCTCGCACTCTTCTCCCGCATACTGGAACAACCCGAGCTGAATGCTGCGACCCCAGACAACGACGGAGAACCAGCTCTTCATTTCGCTGCCATGGCAGGAAATATTCTTTTTGTCAAATCCTTAGTTGAGCGGCCTGAAGTTGTTGTAGATGCTGCAAATCAAAACGGAACTATAGCTTTGCACTACGCTGCCGAGAATGGCAACTTGGCGACTTTCAAGCTTCTCCTTCAGCACTCTGAAGTTAAACCGACGGCAACGGACAATGATGGCTCAGCTGCACTTCATTATGCTGCGTCGGCGGGAAAGAAGAAGATTGTTGAGTACCTTCTAGAACTGGGTCTTCATGCAGGGGCCAAAAATTGGAAAGGACAGACACCTTTCCATTTGGCTGCCGGTAGTGAGAGGCCAGATATGGCGGCGCTTTTCCTGAAACGCAGCGATATCAACGTTGTCGATTTGGATGCCGACGGCCGCACTGCCCTGCACCACGCATGCAGAACCCAGAAAGACCCAGAGACCATGATCCCTTTTATAGAGGAACTTGTTAAAGCTGGAGTCCCTGTCAACGCGCTGGCTATAGATGGCACAGCCCTCTTCTACTCGGTTAAACACCATAACTTTGAGGTAGCCTTGGCATTACTTCGACTTGGTGCTGACCCTCTACTCTGGCAAGGCGATTCTTTCCAGTGGACACTGCTTCACCATTGCCTCTACCCACCAGAAGCAAAGCAGACTGAGTTGGTGAGAGAGTTCATAGCACGTGGTGTTGACGTCGACACGGTAACAGATTTCGAAAACGAGGATGGAGAGAGACATAATCTCGACATTGAGAGCTGCGGTAGCCCGCTTTTTTTCGCCGCAGTATATACGCAGAATATTGATTACATGCGATTGTTGCTTGAGGCTGGTGCTGATGCCGATTCTGCTGTTGTGTTCTGTGGTTGGTATTCGGACGAAGATCTTCAAGAGGGGGAACAGCAATCTTTTATTTCTGCACTTTTCCGTCACGTCTTTAGAACCATCTGCATCCAAGATGAGGATGTCCAAAAGATCGAAGAGCGTGTATCCTTGCTCCTACAACACGGTTCAAGCTTGGAAGCAGAAGAGTCAAGATCCCCCTTAGAATGGGGGTGCGAGGCCGCGACTCAATATGGTTCATTTGGGCTTTTAAAATTCCTCCTCGAAAAGGCATCTGGCGACAATATTTCTGCTAGATATCTGGTGAAACAAATAAAGTATTACAAAGCCGAAGATAGAGAACATGCCGATGAAGTCGTTCGGATTCTTGTCGAGTTTAAGGAAAGGATATACCCAGATGTCGACATTGACCTTGCGGGAGATGATAGTGAAGAAGAGGAAGGGAGTGAAGAGGAAGATGAAAGCGAAGAGGGACAGAACAGCAATGTAGACTCTGATTCTGACCATAGTGATGAGTAGTGACTGAACTGCTATGAGTAATTGTAGTGGTGAATGGCTCTACGGTGACAAAATGTGGTTATAGAGGTTAGCTGAGTGCAACAAGAAAATTTCCGTTTGCCGTTCAGCCTACACGCAGCTGGCCTTTTTGTCTTGGCAAGTTGATAACACATGGTTCGAAAAAAAAGCTGCAACTAGCTATCTATTTTCTCACGCATTCTTCTTGACCATGAGCAAAGCCCCTCTTAAACTACCTTTGATGATTTCCTTCCCTTTCTCTACGCCGGCCTCATGTAGTAGACGTTCCGTTTCTCGCCTCATCATCCGGACAATATCGCGCTCAGTTCCAACATCATCTGGGTGGGCCTTGCGCCATCGCTGAACGGGGCTGGTGGTCCCCATCATCTTCTCCATCGCGTCAAGGTTGACAGTTAATCCACCACCGACGAAAAATTCGTCACTTTCCTCAGGCCCCCATTCCTTGCGGAAGAAAGCCTTCTTATCGAAGTCGTTGATTGGTGGGTCGAGAGTCCACGGAAGAATGAGACTCTGATATAAGTCTCGGACTATTAGACTGCCGGGCTGGTGAAAGGGCTCCAAGCGCTTCTCTTGGCCATCCAATGCCTCTTGGATGGCGCTAGCATTTGGCATCGTGGGGTGCATCTTAATAGATCCCACTGCCCATATGGCAACTGTGCCACCAGGCTTCAAGATACGTGCAGCTCGTGGCCAAAATCGCGCCATATCAAACCAATGTGCAGCTGTGGAAGCCGTGATCAGGTCCACGCTAGCATCTTCGATTGGTGGTGACAGGTTTGACCCCAGAGCTTCAGCGGTTGAAATTTCAAATTGAATGGGCTCAGAGGTAGATGATGCGCCACCAAGAAGCTGGGCTTGTTGTATCATGCCCTCAGATGGGTCTAAACCTCTGGCATGGGCAAAATGCGGTGCGAGTGCGCGGGCCGTAGTGCCTGGGCCACATCCAATGTCCAGAATGGTGTCAAGCTGCCCACCAGTAGAAGTATGATGGTCAATGATGGTTTTGTAAAGTTTGGGATGATAGTCGGGGCGATTGTGAGCATAGTTTGCGCCCTGACTTTTCGTAAAGGAGCTAAATGTTGTATCGGTCAAGCCCGAAGACCCTGACTGCGACATTGTGATAATAAGATTCTGCAATAGAAATGGTAGCAAGACGGCAGAATAGCAAGTGTCCACCTCACTTAGCAATACTGGGTGTTTGTCAACACATGTTTCATGTGTCAGCATTTGAACTTTTGTGATCGACGCGACCAATCGCATTGAATACGAGGGTGGGGAATGGTTAGGCACACATTTCGTACTTTGAAGAGCGAGAATGAGACCGGCCTTTTCGGCCTTTGTACTGTGCTAAAAATAGATGGACTAAGAGAGCTGTGCATGGAACCGGACCACAACCTTGGGTTTGATAGGAGTTGATGGCCTCATAGAATACTCGATTAAGTATGTCTATAGTGTCCTCAAATCTCCAGAGCCAGGCACGGAGAGGCCCCGGAAGCCCAGTGTGTTGAAATCACTCCAGGTTCTCAAACTCCTCGAACATGCCGATCTTCCGCCGTTCACAAGTACCGGTATGGTGAGCATGGTTGTAGACCTTCACTAATTCTGTATGAACCTTCCTTAGTTGACAAACAACGGACATTGACTCCAAGTGTGTCCTCAGCAGATCTGTCTGTCTGAACTTTAATGAATCTGAAAAATAACTGATCCGCAAATCTCTTCGGAATTGCCAGACCCGCCCACTACAGTCGTGGTTTTATGCTCATACGCATGCATGTTCCCGACTGACCCCGTGGGGAAAAATAACCCTCTGTGAATGGCTCGGATCAGGGTTCTAGCCTCTTTCGGGTGCTCTGCCGGGAGCGAGTATCACAGCCGGCTCGTGGAGTGAACCCCGGAATTCCCGCTCCCCAGCCAGGCCTGTGCACTTCCCGGGCATCCCATGTCAAGAACGCCACCCAATTCGGTAGTTCAGCCGGTCGGAGACAGCTAGAACAAGGTCTATAGCCGCGCCATTCGTTACATCCCATCTGAATATTGGTTTTTCGGAAGCAAGGGCTAGCTAGTTTAGGTAAGCGTGCTGTCCAGCCATGGACATTCCGGATCCCGGGATCTACAGCGGGAGGTAGATCGGTGTATAAATTCTACAAAATCTGGAGATGCTGCCCCTGACACACCAGCAGGAAGCAATCTCCAGCAGAGGAGTGGGCTGGCATTCTCAGCGTCCGATTCGAAAGAGAAGCCTCTCCGCTATAGTCATTTATTTCTTGTTCTTTGCATCCCTTTCTCCCTGCTCCCTCTCTTTCTTACCCACACAACATGTCGTTCGAGGACAAAGCTCAGGATGAACAATGCGTTCACCTTGAGACCACCAACTCGGTCGACAAGGGCGCATTTTCTGAGGAGGCGGCACGAAATGGAACCGCAATTCAGGAAGAAGAGCGCAACATGAGCGCCTTGGAGAGCGCCCGGCGATTTTGGAGATGCGTCATGTTCAGTAAGTCCCCCGCTACCTAAAGCAGATACATGTAGCTGATAACGAATAGGCAGCGTCGCATTCTCCGCCGCCATGATGTTCGGTTATGACAGTGTTGCAAACACAGCGTCGCTGTCTATGCCCGCGTTTCTTCTCTACTTCGGCAAGGTGGGCCCTGACGGATTATATCTCCCTTCGATTTGGACTTCGTTAGTATTTCATCACGCATTTTTTGGGGTTGCCTGGCTAACGAGTGATAGGCTGTGGAGTGCAATGTCCAGCCTGGCGCAGGCCATCGGAGCACTGTCTGCTGGTATTCTCATGGACAGATTTGGCAGAACATGGGTCGGAGCTGGTCTGTCTGCTCTTACTATTGCAGGAACCGCTGTCCAGTATACTGCGGAAGAGCGTGGTGTCTTGCTAGCTGGCAAGATGATTAATGGCTTCGGAATTGGAGCTGCCATGGCAGTTGGTGTCACCTATGCTTCCGAGATTGCACCTGTCAAGCTCAGAGCGCCTATCCAGCAAGGTATTGTGCTGTTCACGGTGGCCATGTTTGCATTGGCTCTTGGTATTGTCCGCATCTTTGTTCCTCAGATGGGTGCGTCTGCATTCAGGGCTGTCTTCGCCGTTCAATGGGCAGTTGGTGGTTTGACGACCATCTTATTTCTCGTTGTCCCTGAGTCACCCAACTTTCTCATTTTGAACAAGCGCTTTGATGCGGCAAGAAAATCCTTGAGCAAAATCTATGGTTCCGATACCGCCGACGACAGGCTTGCACTCTTGGTCAAGACGACCCAAGAGGAGCAGACCAGCGCAGAGCTGCAATCAGGAAGCTACCTAGACTGTTTCAAGTCTACTGACCTGAAGCGAACTCTAACAATATTGTTCATCTACATCGCGCCAAACATTGCAGGCTCAGCATTCCTCACTCAAAACATCCTCATTCTCGTCACTGCCGGGTTACCAGCTGTCCATGTTTTCGACATTGGAATCGGTGGATTTGGCCTAGCCATTGTTATTGTTTTGTGCAGCTGGGTAGTCGCTGGACGTTTCCGTCGCCACAATGCATTTTTGGTTGGCTGCATACTGAATTTGATCCTGATGACGGTCATCGGCGGACTATATTACGCCCCAGGCAAAAGTGGTCTTTGGGGCAGCGCCGTGTTGATGAACCTCCTGATTTCATTCCAAACCAGTATCATCCAAGGAATGGGCTGGCCGATCGCTGCCGAGGTCTCTAGCTACCGACTCCGTGGCAAGAGTCTTGCTTTGGGAACCATTTCCCAAGCCATTTTTGCCTGGCTGACCAGCTTTGTCGTGCCGTACATGTACAACGTTGATTCAGGCAACCTAGGGATCCGAACTGGATTCGTTTGGGCCGGATTTAGTGTGCTCCTCATTGTAGGGGCTTGGTGGCTTCTCCCTGATACTACTAATCTCACAGCCGAGGAGATTGACCACTTGTATGTCGATAAGGTTAAGCCCAGAGAGTTTCAGCGAGCTTTGCGCCAGAGAAATGCTGGGGGAGAGAATTAACGAGCAAGTGGGAATAGCAGGGTTAGCCAGAAATAAACCAGAGCTCCTAGTCGAGTGTTCTCTAGAAAGATGGTATTTGATGCATTAAATCGCGATTAAAGTATTACATGTCCGCGGTTCTATCCAAGGTATAGTGAGCTTTGCCATTGCATAGGTGGCCAGAAGATAGTGAAGAGATTTAACAATTAAGTTCCACCCACCATGGTCGCTCTCATGCAACAGGGAGGTCAATGGTTTTGCATAACCAATGCCAATCAGATAGTTTAAGTACATAAAATTGCTATCATCCTCTCAACTGTCGATACCAATAAAAGAATTTCGCATCCTGCTTGCACTGAATAATAGTGAAAATGGGAATGCCGACTTTGTCAAGGAAGGAGCGTAAACTATTTATTTTTCTACGACACGGTATTTGCGCATATTAGCTCCGAAGATAGCATAATATGTGTTTTATGAGGCTATTGGAGATACTTGTGTGTGCAAAAGTCTATTGGGTATTGCAGCCTAACTGTTCAAACCCTACTGCGTAAAGCTTATTGTGTTGACTTGGGCCGCATTGGACCTCAAGGACGATAAAGATGATAACACAATAAAATTTTTTAAAAAAAAAAAAAAAAAACACAAAACAACTGAGAGACTGGGGAAAGCGTACTGGGCCAGGACAGAAGCGGGGATCCCGGAGGTTGGGTTTGGCGGCAAAGTCGCCGGAATTGCCGGATCGGGCCTAACCTGGGCCCGGGTCACCCAAAAATCGTCAAAACGCCACCGGCACATCCGCCCGGAACATGGCTTTCCTAATTCACTGTTGTATTTTAAAGAAAACTAGAAGGAAAAAGGGTTAGGTAGTACGATATATGATGACTACCATACTATATATAATATATAATATAATATAATAACGTGATGTAAATATGTATGACGGATCATATAAATATACATAAGGTAAAAAGGAAAATGGCCGCCGACTGATGTTCATGTGGAATGAAACCAACCAACGCATATTTCCCTGATGTTGTCCGACTCGTATTGACATAATATTGGTTTATTGTAGAAAGCAAACGAGAAAGCTACTCACTAACCCCAATATAAGTACGCTTAGGTGATTTTGAGACCAAAAAAATAACATCTACCAGAACTCATGGACCGACCCAAGGAGTTTTAATTGATTATTGCTTTTCTTTTACTGATGTCAATGATCCTTCCAACAGGTGGTTTAAGTAGGAAAAGCTTACAAGAGAAGTAGGTAACAAAGAAGAAATCGCGCAAACTATAGATTATCACTTCGTCTCGACGAAGGAGAGTATCCAAGGTTTAGACGCTCACCCCTCACCCCTGCGGAAGTTTCAAACGTGCTTTATGAACTTCAAACAACAGAGGGGCTGAAGGGAAACGAGAGAAAAATGGACAAATGATGTGTAAATTCATGGAACCTACGTGTCCAACATGTAGCTATATGAGTGTTGAGATCAAGGGTCTCGGAATAAATACCATTTGCCAAGTGTTGATGTAAACAGATTCCTATATCAACAAAGTGAAGCGTACTACTTAAAAAAGATTATTTGAATCTGAAAAAATACCGAGCAAATTGGTTCATCTCTTTTAGAATAACATTTTACATTGAGATAACATGAGCAAACAATGGAGCCAAAACAACAACGAAAAGAATTTGAACAAGCTATCAAAGCTTAGCCAAGTTAACCATGATGGTCTTTCGTTCGGTATATGCTCTCATTGCTTCGATGCCGTTCTCTCTTCCGAGACCTGAAGTCTTGGTACCTCCAAATGGAGCTGTGAGGAAACAAAGCGATATGCAATTCACACCGACCATTCCCGATTCGAAGTCGGAGGCGACACGCAGAGCCTTATTGATATCCTGGGTGAATACTCCAGCCATCAGACCAAAGTCAGTGTCATTGGCCTTCTCGATGATTTCTTCCTCAGTCTTAAATTTGTTAAGCACCGCGACAGGACCAAAGATTTCATTGCGGCAGATTTCGGAGTCCTCGGCAACTCCCTCAAAGATGGTTGGCTGAACGAAAAAGCCCTGTCAAAGTCAGCATAAAAGTTCATATCAAGCGAGGATTAAAAAAAACACCCACCTCATCACCAATGCGCTCACCACCAGTAATTAGATTTCCTTGGCTTCTACCACGTTCAATGAAACCTTTGACGCGCTCGTACTGAGCTCTATCGACCAGAGGGCCGAGCGTTGTGTTTTCATCGTCTGGGTTCCCGGCGCCCTGTGCTTTCTCCTCCATTGCAGCTTTGTACGCAGCCAGAAATTTGTCATAGATACCTTCTTGGACATATACCCTACTGGCGGCAAAACATACCTGACCAGTATTGGCAGTGATTGCGTTGGTGCACCAGGCAATGGCATTGGCAAAATCACAGTCGTCAAAGACAACGGCTGGACTTTTCCCGCCAAGTTCCAGAGTCACTCTCTTAAGGTTGCTTTTGGCCGACATCTCCTGGATCTTGCGGCCAGTTGTAGTAGATCCAGTAAAGCTAATTTTGTTAACCTTCATGTGACTAGCGAGGAGTGCTCCTGTGCTTCCATCGCCCGAAAGGATTTGGAATACGCCAGGCGGGAATCCTGCTTCCTTGATCAAGGTACCAAGCGCTAGAGCAGCGAAGGGGGTCTTCTCAGATGGTTTGAGGATGAAAGTATTTCCTGTTGCAAGAGCAGGTCCGGCTTTCATACCTAGAATCTGTCAGAACATAATACATTCTTGGAGAACTTATCCAACGTACCGACGTTTCCAAGAGGCCCGTTCCATGGGATAACACCACATGTTACTCCGAGAGGCTCGTTTCTAACAATCTTCAAAAACCCGTCGTCTGCGGGGAATGTTTCACCGGAAAACTTGTCGCAGTAACCCGCAAAATAACGAAAACCCTCGCATGCTAGGTTGATTTCGAAAGAGCCAAAGGAGCCGAAAGGAGCACCCAATGTGATTCGGGTAAGTTCAGCCAAAGTGTGTCCATTTGCCTCAATTAAATCAGCCAGCTTCAGCAAACAGTCACGTCGAACCTTGGCGAGGGTGTTCTTCCAGCTTTTGAAGGCTGTAGCAGCCGCAGCCACAGCATCATCAACATCCTCTTGACCAGCGAGAGCTACGTCAGTGGCCACCACACTGTCGTCTTTGGGATTGTGCACCTCAAGCTTTTGACTATTCTTAGACTCAACATACTGTGGAGTTTTTGTTTAGAAGTTTTATATCCACGGCAAAGGATGATGCTTTCTGACCTGGTTGTTGATGAAAAGTAGCTTTGGTAAATTGTCCCGATGATGAGGGAGCTTGTGGGCGTGGCCGTTAGTTTGGGCCTTCAAAGATGGACCTAGCGAGCTCATTATGTGTGAATAGCAGTGGTATTGATGCTTGAACCTGAATTTAGGGCCGCTTGGAGCGTCGACCACCAACTCGGTCGTGGTTGCGTCGGCCTTATAAAGCTGCAGCATCCCCCCACTCACCCGCGGCTGGCACCTGTCTCCACACAGCTGAACTTCAGCTATTAGGGTTAGATTCATATGTCTCCAAAGCTACTTGGATATTCATTTCCGCGCCTATAAATGCCAAGAAACTGGCGCAAGATCGTCCCGGATTCCCTCAAGCGACGACCCGATTATCAATATTAGACACTTCATTGCGGGGACTTAACCACTACCCCGCAACACGCTAAAGAAATGGATTTGGACACCCGTGCCTCGGTAGTGAATGTGTAAATGACTCTGTAGTGGGTGGGAGCTTGGCGATAATATCTATCTATGTCCTCCCCCCGAGGTTTATTACAGTAACCTGACTCATATAGCTCTTATCCAACACATAAGCACCCAGTTGCCAATCATCCAAAATGACCTCTCTGTCAGATCTTCCGGCGACAATGAAAGCCGGCCAATGGGATGTCGTATGTTCCTTTCGCCTCAAACTTTTAGAATAGTTACTTACTACCGGCATCTAGAAGCAAAAGCAAGTTGTAATCAATGAAGTCCCGGTCCCACAGCCAGGGCCGAACCAGTTCCTTGTCAAGATGAGATCCGCATCGCTTTGTCACAGTGACATTATGGCCATCAACAAGAACAAAGAAACCGTAACCCTTGGTCATGAAGGGCTTGGTATTGTTGTTTCAATACACCCCTCAGCCGAAGGCAAAGGCTTCCAGTTAGGCGACACAGTCGGGTTCCTTTACATCTTGGGCAGCTGCTTTACTTGCGATGGCTGCATGCTTCATAACCTTTATTGCGAAACTGGAAAGCAGCAACTCCAAGGTTTTACCACCGACGGATTCTTCTCGGAATACGCTCTTGTTGACTACCACAATGCTGCCAAGTTGGATGAGAAGCTGTGGAATTTAGACACAGGCAGTGCCATATTTTGTGCCGGAATCACCGCTTTTCACTCCATTGATAGCTGCAATCTCTCCCCAGGCGACTGGTTTGGTGTAGTGGGTTGTGGTGGCCTTGGGCAGATTGCGACGCAGTATGCCAAGGCAATGGGTTTGTGTGTGATAGGAATCGACATACAAGATGCCAACCTCGAAGAAACCCGAAAACAAGGCGCCGACGCCGTCTTCAACTCTAAGGAAAATCCTAATTATGCTGAGGAGATAAAGAAGCTTACCGGCGGAGGATGTGCAGCTGTTGCTGTCTACACCAACTCACAGCGGGCTTATCAAGCGGCGCCCTCAATCATCAAGCTTGGAGGAACGCTGATGGTGATTGGTATTCCACCAGATGACTTTAGTGCCAGCTATATGGACATTGTCATGGGAAAGTACAAAATCAAGTCAGAAAACACGAGCATTCCGCAAAGGATGGGGAAGGCGGTCGAGTTTACCGAGAAGCACGGAATTATGCCTGTTGTTGACGTAAGAGGAGGACTTGAGGCCCTCCCAGAAATGGTTCGGGAGATGCAAGAAGGAAAGGTTAGAACCAGGACTGGTGTTGTTTTTTAGCTTATCAGAGTCGAATGTTTGCGAGAGCGTGTAACAAGAAGTATGATAGTGTATTGAATTTTTCGCTTCTTCCTTCATTATCCACCTAATATAATCAATTAGCGAAGCTGGACGTTTCCAATGAAAGATTTGGAGATACCAACTCCACTAGCCGCCGGGATTTCGCCTCCATAGCTCTTGCCGTGATTTTTTCATGACTCCTTTGAAACTTATTCACTTCTCTTCTTGATCACAAACCTAAGCTTTGATTGAATAAATACGGGTTCACATTAGCACATTGTATGAGCTTTTCATCTCTTCCTTATGCTACATCTAAACTCAAAGTCTCGACATCCTCCCTGCGGACAATCTCGCTGCCCCATCGACGGCAATATCAACACCGTTGCTTGAACTCAGGTCAGCTTGAATCGTGCGATTTAGAAGTCGAAACTTACACATAGCCGCCTGCTCGAGAGCAAAGAAAAACGACCACGCCAGCGATATCCTCAGCTTGCCCGAGTCGTCCCATTGGATTGTCTTTGCTCAGCTCATCTATACCGCCTAAATTATTGATAAGGCCTTGAGCCAACTTGGATGGGAAAAATCCCGGTGCAATTATATTGGATGTGATGTTTTTCGGACCCAGCTCCACAGCCAGGTTGCGACCCAAATGCTGGGGAATGTTAGCGCAGTGTTCCGACGACAGCCCATAGCGTTCTTACATTTGCAGCAGCTTTCGAGGTTGAATACATGATTGTACCATGTTCACCAACGTGAGGTACATTGGTTCCTGCTGTCGAACTGACTACTATAATCCTTGCCGGATCTTCCTTGGATGCTGATGCTTCCAGCAACGGTAACGTTCTGAGAAAGAAGATCATGTTAGCAATGTTGGCTAGATGAAGGGCCTGGGGTTTTCTGACTGTTGCACGAGTTCAAAAATTCCTCGCACGTTTAGATCTAGAATCTTAATGGAACTCGCTGGGGTTGCATCTTCGAACCTGCTTCCCCAGGCAGCCCCTGCGTTGCAAACAAGAATATTCAATCCTTTGTTGCCAACGAGGGTTTTCACCTCCCTCGATAGGCGGGCGATTTCCTCTGATTGGGCAACATTCGCGGCCATTCCCACTGCCTTCCCCTTCACTCCGGATAGAGCATTAAGCTTCTCCACTGCTTGATCAATACCCTGTTCTCCCTCGCGCTTTCTGGCTGTGATGATCACGAGCGAGCAACCAGACCGCAGGAATGCCGTGGCCATGTGCAGCCCGAGACCACGGGAGCCACCCGTGACCAGCGCGGTTTTCCCATTGAGAGAAAACAAGGAATTGAAATTTTTTATTTGTGACATAATGGCACTGACTGAACGATTCGTCTAGCGAGGCAGGCAATGCAGCATAAAGTGCACACTTTCTCTTGGTGGGCTGGATATTAAGATTGCTGACGCCTCTCTCCACCAGCTAGTCTCCATCCAAAGCCTTGGCAAGCCAGCTAGCGTAAATAATTGAGCCGGGGCTAGCGGCTAGTTGGTAAATTCAGCCGCGGGATGGTCGCACCGTGGGTCTGCGGGGGGAACTGCATTCCCGGGTGGAATTTCCTGGTTAGCTGCTCCCCGCCTTGGCTCCAAAATCCTGGCGACGCGCAGCAATTCGTGTTCGGGCCAATTTCGCCGCTCGTGGCGTATGATAGCGTTCGGATAATGGAATATCGAGTCGCCCTGCCGAAATTTTCCTCGGGCGCTCGGGTGTGGAAGGAAGGCCAAGCTCTGTCCCCATCTCGTGTGCTTGGCTACAGAGCTTCGACAGGGCACACGGCTGCGACTACCCCAGCAGGTCTCAATTGATACCATAAAGATTCAATATCTCTGTTTTCAGATTCATTTGCTGCTTTTCCCACAAAATTTTGAACATTTTGCATTTTCGTCATTCACAATGCCTGTGTCATCGCTTTACCCGGTCCTCGACATCCCTCAAAAAAATATCCTAAGCTACTTGTTTGGGGAAGGTCAGGTATCCGAAGAGCCACTATGGCTGGACAGCGCAGACCCTAAGAAAAGTCTGTCCCCAAAACAACTTTTGCAATGGGTCAAAAGACTGGGATGCGGCCTCGGGCAGTTGGGTCTTCAAAAAGGCGACGTTGTGATGATTTGCTCACCCAATTCGATATTCATCCCGGTGGCATTTTTGGGTATTGTTGGAGCGGGTTACATTTTTAGCGGCGCTAACCCTGCCTATACGGTTCCAGGAATGTCATGCCCCCAAATGGTCGCAGCACTTTTCAACTAACAAAATTGATACAGAACTCGTTCATCAATTGAAGAACACAACTGCTAGGGTGATTCTTGCTCACCCAAAAGTTGTCAGTCCTATTTTAGAGGCTGCTGCTCAGGCTGGCGTCCCAAAAGAGCGCATCTTTCAACTCTCTGACTCCGAGGTGCCGACACAAAATGGCATCAAAGACTGGAGAACCATGGCCGCAACCCCGGAACAGGGTGAACGATGGCAATGGCCTGGGTTACTATCCAAAGATGCGACCACCACAGTCGCAACTATTAACTACAGCTCTGGAACGACAGGCCTCCCGAAAGGCGTTTGCGTGTCTCACTACAACCTCATTGCGAACGTTGAGCAGCTTGTCTTTATGCGATATGCGCATCAGCCGTATTCATTCGAGGACCGACCAAGGGAGCGCTGGGTCGGTTTCTTACCACTTTATCACGCATACGGACAAATGTACACCATTCTCATGGCAATAAAGCTCAAAGTTCCCATATATGTCATGGCAGAATTCCACTACGAGGACTTCCTGTTTGTTATTGGAAAGTACCGTATTACGAGTCTCCAAGTAGCCCCACCGATTCTAGTTATGCTCTCAAAGCGATCAGAAACAGCCAGGTATGACATTTCAAGCGTCAAAGATATTCTCTGCGGTGCGGCACCTCTGTCCCGAGAACTCCAGAACGACTGTCAACGGCGATTTAAGGTGCAAATCAACCAAGGCTGGGGCATGACTGAGGTGACATGCGGTGCGATGCATGTTCCTGGCGGTATCCAAGATGATACAGGATCCGTCGGGCAGCTTGACCCAAATTGTGAATGCAAACTTGTCGACGAAGATGGACGCGAAGTCGCCGTGGGACAACCCGGGGAGGTGTACATTAGGGGGCCAAACATCTGTATGAAGTATTGGAAGAATGAGGAAGCAACTCGGGACAGCTTCGACGAAGATGGGTATTTAAAAACAGGTGACGTTGCTGTGCAGAATGAAGACGGTTTCTTTTGGATTGTGGATCGAAAAAAGGTTTGTTAGCAGAAGAAAAAGAGGGATACTCCGTGCTAACTTGAACCTCTAGGAACTTATCAAAGTCAATGCTCTCCAAGTAGCCCCCGCAGAGTTGGAGGCAACTTTATTGGAGAATGAGCACGTTGCAGATGCAGCAGTGGTTGGAATTGTTCTGTAAGATGGCCCGGTTCCTTCAATCTCCTTTTCCCGTGATTAATTGTCTAGTAGCAACGGAAATGAATGGCCACGTGCCTATGTCGTCATCCAAGAATCATCTAATGGAAAGGTGACACCTAAAGACATTCAAGACTGGATTTCGAAGAGGGTTGCCAAACATAAGAGGCTGGTAGGAGGCGTCGTGTTCATCGATGCCGTTCCAAAGCTGGCAAGTGGCAAGATTCAACGCAAAGTCATGAAAGAGTGGGCTCGGAGAGACGCGGCCAAAATCAATTATCCATCTAAACTATAGAATTTTAATATTTCTGCATATCTGTGACAGGAATTATATCCTTTTTATTCAGTAGACAGTGGTGCCATCATCAGTTAATCGTTGCAATTTTCGTGTAGCGTCCAATGTGGAGCCATGGGGCGAGAATGGCGAAGCATTACACACCCTGACCTATTTTCATGTCTCATGGGATGCACAAATCGATATATTTATCCGGATTCTCCCTGATCCCGAAAAAAAGGAGATGACGCCTTGAATCCGACGTGCTGCAGCAGAGTAAAATAGAGGAATAGTAGCTCGCCAAAGAGGATAGAGAAACGAAAGACACATTATGAATATAAACCACTGGGTTGACTTACGACAATTATCTCGGGAGGAGGTGTCGTAAGAGTGTGTAGGCGAGTTTGGGCTGTTACATCAGTGACCCTCTCCTTATGTAGGTATCACGCCACACGGAGTAATCAGCACCCACTGCCGGGCAGAACGCGAGGCGGTATTGCCCGGTATTCTCCAAGTCGCTTTTCTTAACAAAGGGGACATCTGATTTAATCCCAATCATGCGCTAGGAGTAATCAGCGAAAATTGCCACCAGGGTTGAGGACCAGCAGCTGAATACCAACTCGACGAGTCGGCCGTGGGCTGAGAGGAAATGGACAAATGTGAGCCAGAGACACGGTTGCAAATTATGCAGGCTGCGACCCAGGTAAAGGCGATGAGAGCCACTTACGGAAGGACAGGCTTTGGCGATGTGACCAGGGAATCAGCAAGACCTACACGGCCTATCTCCATCTAGCTCATGATTCCAAGTGTCTAATTTATAGAAGAGATGCGGCTCAACGGGGAAACCAGGGTGAGTGCCATGGACATCATGAAGCGATCGAGTCAGTCGTGTAAAAGCTAATGATTGAGAGTTCAAGAAAGGTTTGGTACACTAAGCAATCGTCGCGTGTTTATTGGTCAAACTTATTCGTAAGTGCGGGGAAAGTCACGCGACTGGCGAGCCGTCGCGTGTCCGTCCGATCGACTTTTCAAGAAGATGCCATCGATTGCAGCTGCGCAAATTAGACCTGGTTTGAGACATGCTTGCTTCCCAGCAGACATCAGAATAGAAGTTTGCCGTTAGACCCCACGACTAAATTGAGCGAGCAGACTGGTCCAGTATGGACCTGAGAATCGTGAGCATGTGTCTTGGCTGAGAAAGAGGGGAGGCCTTGGTAAGCATCACGCCACACCCCACAGGGCGCAATTGATCGACAGTTTGTCTGGTCTCCATTTGTAGGGCAGTTCAGAGGCGCATCAGGCGGCCTGGAAGCATCGGCTCAGGTGTAAACTCTGGCTGAGGAGTACTAATCCGCTGTGGTCGCACTGGCGCTCAGGTCTGCGGCGCAGTGGGTGGTGGGGATCCCAAGCGGCGACAATGGAGTGCCCGTTTATTTTAGTGCGTGGAAAGTGCCGGTCAATCTGGGGTAGTGGGCCAGCTAGTGAGCGCGTTGGTGGATCCAGCGAAGCGACCGCAGGAAGATGAGCGACCACATTGACATCGAAGCAATCAAGCATTGGAAATATCGCAACAGCTGTTCCTCGGGGATATTGCACCAAGGGGTTTATCGCTTGCACTTTTTGGACTTCAATCCAAGCAGTCCAGCATCTGCAAGGCCCCTTGCTGAGCAATCTTCTGTCCCACCAGCTGGCGACGCGCACAACACGCCACTTAGCTGCCATCTGCCGGCGGGACATGCCGGTCATTCGACCTTTGAACAGTTTACAATTTCGGCCCGTACATAATTCCTTGTGGCACTCAGTGGCCTAAAAAAAGGGGGGGCGGCGATCGCGTCCCCTTTTCCCTTGCCTCCCTCGCTGCCCACCATCCCACAGACCGCTGCTCTCGTTTTATTCTGTGCTTCACCCGGTGCTTCAAGGGCCACCAACCGCAGCGTCACAGTGTTGCAGCAATGGGCCATGTATCGCCTAATGGAGGGTAGCGCGCAGCGAATCACCGTCTCCGTGCCAGCGCGGGAGAGTTCGAATGGGGCGGGATCCCAAGCCATCCCATGCCGGATCATACCTTGAATACCAATACAGTGTGTCTTATTGACATTCAGAGTGCTCATTCGCACTTCGCACTAAAATCGCCTGCACTCCTCACATATACCCGGACACAATTACTCGCTCACGCGCTTTTACCCCGCTCGCCACTCGAGAGGCTGCGTCGCACATGCCCTGAAGGTATATAAACAACTCCTCACGGACAGTACCTCCCAAACTTACTTTCTTACATCCTGATGTCACCCTCCTTCCTTCTCCCCTCGTGAATTCATCTTGGCTCCAACAACAAACCGATTCGTCATCTCAATCCTCCATACCTTGTCGGCCTACCACATTCATCTCTTTCACCATTCACGAGGCCCAGTAACATCGTCACTCCTGAACCCACCACTAAATACCCTGTTAGTACTCTACCCTCCTTTCGGCGACGTGGCTCTCTTGGCAGTATCCATCATATTCCATCAATTCTTGCCCCTCTAATCATCAGTACTCTTCTGAAGCTTGCTAATAACCTCACCAGGCCTTCTTAGAAACCGACTCCTCATCCTCCAAATAGCCCACCATGCCCGTCCGCGTCCCACGTCTTCCACAGGCCAAGCGATCCGAGGTCTTCACCTTTGGTGCTGCGGGCGTTGGTGTCTTGACTCCACTCTATCTTGTCATGCCTGGTGTCGATGAAAAGCTTGCAAACCAAACCAACAAGTGGGCTCCCCGGTGGGAACGCAACATCAACTATTTCGCATCGCCTGTCGAGCGTGGCGTTCAACGCATCGAACCTCCTGTCTCTAGAATTGTGCAACGCGTCGAGAGCCGTCTTCCCCTAGAGAAAATGGCCAAATCAGTGGACAAGGGAATAAGGACAGGCATTGACAAGATGAGCCCAACATCTAAATCTGGGCCATCAGGCAGCTCCTCCTAGATAGCTATCTATACATGAAGACAGGCTACTTTTATTTACGCCTACTAGTAGATTAGTCGACCAAATAAATGAACAATTTAGCACTTTCTCGCGTTTCTGCTCTTTTATTACCAAAATAGTTGGTCTATGCATTACCCCTAACCGCCAAAGCCATCGGCAAGCACTGGCAAATCGTGAGATGTCCCATCTCAGCAATCCTCACTCTTTGACTCCGCACATAGATTCCAATCACGTGCCAAATGTCTGGCAGCATTAGGCGCTTCGGACTCGGTGTCAGCAACTTGATGCCCAGTGACCCCACTCGACCCCGGAATTTGGCTGGCAAATTCCGCAAGAATAACAGCACCCTCACGGTAGGGATTTCATATTGACCCTTTAAAACTCCTTCGGCATATCATATGACATCTTGATAAACAAATTCTCAAATGTCAATCGAAATTTAGCATTGTTGTTTAGTTTAATTGGTGTGTTGTACTCAAGACACTGGGTCCCTCCTTGACCTCCCTGCATTGCATAAGCCTTACGTCATTCCTCTACGGAAAATGCTCCATACCTCACGCAAGGGTGCATGCACCTGTTCATTTTCAATCGGGTGCCATCTAATATTGTTTCTCATCAATAGCGACTCGAGTGGGGAGGCTGAAGACCAGGGGTGCCGGTTTGGCGCGGAGTCTCGTTGAGTGGGTTTACAGGTCCCATTCTCGAGTCTTAGTGGAGCCCTTTCAGCGTAACAGCAGTCTTGGGATTTCTTGTACCACTAGCCACTTTTACGCTGTCATCGAGTGCAGGCCTAGCTAGCTTGGAGAATAGGACGCATCAGTTTTAGTATTAAATTTGACTTGAATTTTATTAGGTATGAACATGCAGCGCGGGCTTACGATTTCCAGGTAAACGAGCCCATGATGGAACACGCTTCCTCTCAAAGAATAGATCTTGAGCCGTAGAAGCGTAGAAGGCCTATTGCTGCAGTAAACTTCTTCTCGCAAACGAGGGGTAAGCTGGAGTATCAGCAGTAGAGTTTGTTGCCATGATTTATTTTTATTTAAAATAAAAGCTCGAATTTTGATGGCTTTGAGGAGGAAATACAGATTTCTATGATCAGGAGATTGAAGCTCTGAAAGACTATAAACCCCAAAATACTTGAGACAATCATCTACGTTTTTTTGGTGCCAAAATCGTCGGAATATTGCAGTTACTCTTTGAGAACGTTCTCCAGCCTCTTCCTGACTTTTATCCTCCGCACAAAGACATGTGTCAAGTAAAGAGTTGCCACACAATCCTGCAGAATCCTATTGTTAGTCTTGTCAAAGAGATATGGTTTATTTGAAATTTGTAAAGAATAGGTCTAAGAAAATGTCATCATGAGAAGACAACTAGAATATGCGTAACGATTCCCGGTAGCGTCTTATTTACCCTCGGTAAATAACCGCGTTGTAGGAGTTGGAAGCTAAGGATTTCTTTCCATCAATACCAGTATCTTCTTGAGATCCAAACTGCTCATGTCCCATTGTTAGCATGTATGTATTAATGTGGACATTGGTTTACTCGGAAATCTAGGAAAGTACCTCTACTGTGATTGTCGACTTATCGGCCTTATCCAGCTAGACCCCACCCTTGTTGAGAATATAATGAGGCTTCGGCATGTGGAAGCTCAGCTCTCATTCTTGACACTCAGTCTCAATAGGAATCTTGATCCGAACGGATCCAATCTACCAAGTGGATACCTAAGTCCGGCTCGAGCCAACTGAACAAGTTCAGGAAGCTCCACGCTAAACTTTGCGGAGCCACCAGAGCCGACGACCCATTCGCTCGTAACTTTTTCCTGGTGTACCGACCTTTGCCGGGGGAAGAGTCTTGTTGATGGATTAATACCAAGCTATCACCACTTGGATGTTATTTTATTCCTGAGGGGAAAAAAAATCCATCTTACGCATAAGCCATGCCTAATCTACTTCAAGGCTCTGCCTTTGTATCCGGAGCAGCATCCGGTACGCCCGCGCTCCCATTCCTTCAAAAGCCGCGCCCTTACCCCGCTGGATTTAAAGTTTACATACTAATTTCTCTCTACCGCTAGGCCTTGGGCGGTACACAGCTACTGCTTTTGCTCAACATGGCATTAAAAAGTTGGCTCTAGCTGATGTTAACTTGAAGGCCCTCGAAGAGTCAAACACCTCTCTCAAGGAACGCTTCCCGGACGTCCAAATTCTGACTCTGCATGTGGATGTCCGAGATACAACTCAGGTGAAAAATGCATTCGCTCAGATAGCTGCAGAGTTTGGGCGTCTCGATATTGCAGTCAACAATGCTGGAATCGGGGGTAGTGGCAAAAAGACCCACGAGATTCAGGATGAAGAGTGGTTGAGGGTTTTGGATGTGAACTTACAGGGTGTCTATCGGTGCCAGAAAGAGCAGCTGGCCCTTTTGATAAACCAGGAGTACGATTGCACACTTGAAGCTAAAATTGCTTGTACTGACTTCTCAACAGAGACCTTGGCCCCAGAGTCGGTCGAGGTAGGATCATCAATGTTGCAAGCATGTATGGTGTTGTAGCGCCTGCCAACCGTATGTACCACACAGCATACGCGACTGCAAAGCATGGTGAGAAAGACTCTACGTTAATTCTCTAAAGAAAAGCGCTTACCTGTCTCTTAGGCGTTATTGGACTTACTAAAGGCGACGCCAACTCCTATGGCGACATGGGTATTCGCATAAATGCCATTTGCCCGGGATACATTGCAACACCCTTATTGCTCCAGTCCATGTCCATGGATGTCGACTCCCCTCTCCAAGCAGACATTGCCCGCACCCCATTGAAGAGGCTGGCTGACATGGAAGAAATTGCCGACAGCATTGTCCTCATGGCTTCTCCTATGAGTAGCTTTATGCAGGGTGCCGCAATGGTTATTGATGGAGGATACACCACCAATTGACGACTAGGCCTGCCATTCCAGTCAGCTTCCATGATGCATCGTGTCATATCACTATCTAGTCGTTACAATCATTACCCACTGCGCTCTTGGTAGCCTCCATTCGTGAAGGCTGTCCTGTTGATTTGACGTGCAAAAAATGAAACAGTTGCTAGAGCGCAAACATATCGAGACCCCGACAGTATTTACGCCAAGCCCAGCATAAATATTTCAGTTGATCTTTCACTCTCGCTGAACCCATCCCAAGATTTCTAGTCAGCCTCATACTTGTAGCAGAATAGATTATGGGGCCATAGGCAATAGAGCTCGCATTTAAATAAGTCGAAAGAAGACCCTACTTCAAGGGTTACATGATAATCATTTCTCACTAAAAGGGATAGAACTAGTAATCAGTGGCAGTTACCAACATAAAAGGGAGGAGAATGGTTAAAAAGAGAAAAAAACATCGCACCAGTGTAAAAAGAACATTTTGAACAAAGCATACACATGTTCAATAATATAAAATATTTCAATACATATATACACGGTCATTGTTTCAAACCAAATCAAAGCCTATGTGTCGGCTCTCGCTGTTCTTCTCCTGAAGGGCCGCTTGACCAACTCACTATTTCGCGCTGCCCAGCGATGGTCCCACTCTTGCTCAAGAGCTTACGTCGACCGCCCGTGGTCAGAGGTGGATCATCATCATGTTCCCGGATGTAGTAGGCCAGGTCAGCCGTCGAGTCAAGCTCAGTGCGAGAATATCCATTACCAAGGAACGAGAATCGATTCCCATGGTACTTTATATCCAAGTCGTCAAAGCGAACATCACGAAGACATTCAATGTAATGTAGAGTTGAACCAGGCCAAAGAGCCAAGATTGGCCCATCAGGACGACCCTTATACCAGGACCGGCAGGGATCAGCCCAGACCGTTTGTACCATAAACCAATCCTTGTACTGGATGAACTCCTTAACTACTTCTTGCTTTGGAGAGAATTGAGAAATGTTGGTCGTTTGGAATCGGTCAATGACCTTGCACATCCAATCAGCTTGAGCTTCAATGGCTGAGAGAACAGGACCGTTTCCGATCGGGCAATTGGGACCGAGGAAGATGAGGTAGTTGGGGAAATTGGCGGCTCCGACACCAAAGTAGGACTCGGGTTCGACAGACCAGGTAGCCTGCAAATCCTCGCCGCTGGGGCTGACTACGGGAAATCGAGGCTTAAATGTCGTGTCAAAGCCAGTTGCACAGATGAGAACATCAACAGGATACTCCTGTCCATTGTCGCAAAGGCATCCCTTCTCTGTCACAGCGTTGATCTCGCCGTAAACTACCTCGACATTCTCCTTGGTCAAAGATTCAAGGTAGTTGACGCCCGGTGTGAGCCTGCGACAACCCACGCTCCACTGCGGGATCAGCTTTTGCTCAAGGTATGCGTTTCCAAGCTTGTCTTTCATCTTCTGCAACATATATGCTTGGGTGTCAATGTTGATTTGGTTGTTTTTGAGAAAGATTCCAAACTGAGCATTCAGTCCAGTTTCGATGCTTTTTCGATATGCTGTCAAGGCTCCAGGATTGTTAATGAACTCGTTTCGCTCCTCGTTAGTGAAGAGGTGCTGTTCGAGACCTTGGACAGGAGAAACCCAGGTAGGCTCGCGGATGAAGGTCGTGACCTTGCTGCACTTTTCTCGAATTGCGGGAAGTACCTGAATACCAGAAGATCTATTTACGTTAGTATTGAGCGCGTTCTTTTGGGTGCAAGTATAGGCATACCCATTTCCAATAAGACCAACATGTTTGCCTTCAAGGCTGACGGACTCGTCCCAGTTTGCAGTGTGCAGAAGAGTTCCCTTGTAGGTCTCAATACCTGGGATCGCAGGCCACTTCCAGTTGTTCAGGATGCCACTAGCATTGATAAGAATATCACAATGGTCGCTGATGACCTTGTTGTTGACAATATCTTTGATCTTGACATCATAGCCTCCTTTAGAGTGATTCCAGTAAGCACCAATGACCTGATGCTGGGTCTTGATGAACCTCTTAAGATCGTACTTGTTTGCAAATCCGTCAAAGTATTCGAAGATCTCCTTCGCAGGAGGATAGACTGCAGACCAATCCAGCTTTGGCTCAAAACTCCAAGTGTAGTTGTGGGAGGGCACGTCGCAGGCACATCCAGGGTACCTGTTCTCGTACCAAGTACCTGCCACCTCGGGGTTCTTCTCGTATACTTGCAAAGAATAGTTGGAGAAGTGTTTGTCGAGCTTGTATGCCATCAATAACCCCGAGGCACCGGCTCCAACACAGACGATGCGCACATGTCGCTCTTGGTGGATGGGATTAACAAGTCGCCTGCTAGCGTCGAGCTCGCCAGGGCTGGATGCGCCGGCAAGGGAAAAGTTTTCTGACATGCTTTTAGGGCTCAATAAAGGTAGAAAGATGACTTTTCTTTTGTATCTGAGCAAAGCAAGAGTCAAAATCTTGTAGATAAAATATTGGTAGGTTTTTGAGAGGCGAGGTGGGCGCGAAAATGGATTGGTTAAGACACCACAATAGCAGATTGGCGGTGCAATTGCTTGTTAATAAAGCCAATTCATATTAAACATCCCCCCACCGGGTATTCGATTTCCATCTTGAAAATGATACCCATTCCTAAAACCGACCAACCCACGGCTAAGTGTCACACCTCTCCCAAGGACCCGGGGAATGACCAGGGGCGAGTCAGGGAAGGCCTGGGGACAAGACCAACATGATTCAGGATCGCATGACTTGAATTGGGGATCATAATACTAACCTCCTTCTGTCCATTCTGCCTTCGCCACCAAAAATACCGAGTTGATCTAGGCCGTCTTAAGATGTCATCGTGTGCGGAGTAGGTGGTGGGGCTGGATGTTGATACCCGAAATTGTTCTACAAAGCTAGGCGCTTGTTCAAGCTAAATACAAAGGTTGACATGCAGAAAACTACTCCTCGGTGCATTTGGCTCGCACCCATATCTTCTTAACCCGCAGGTACCATCACATCATGGTTGTCAGGACGCGACTCGTTGTGGATTGCTACTACATGGCTCAAGTCCAGGTAGCTTTGTAGGCTATTTACCAAAATTAGAAGTGGAAGCATTGCAAGAACTGTAACCCGAAATAGATATTACCCAGCAAAAAGGGAAGCAAGGTCAGGTGATGGAGCGATCCCGCGAAAGAGATCTTACCGTCATGCACCCCATGTTTGATGCCGGTAGCCCTGCTTCATGCCAAAGGCAAAATATTTGTGGGTAATCCAGTACTGCGGGCGTCCCGGGGTTAAATGCAGAGTCCGGTAGAACAGCTCGAAACATGTCCAAATGTATGAGGGTCTAGTGATTGTCATGTGCCGATTGTCAATGTCTTGTCATCACTTTCCGACACCCACCAAGTATAGATGAATGACAAATATTTACCTGAAAATAAATTTTTGTACACTCTTTGCCGGATTTCATCAGACATATTCAGCATCCATTAACTGTTAGCTCGTCGCGGGCCACGGGAAAAAGTTGCTGCTGGCGTTTTTGAGAACACCAAGAATTTACGGCAATCCATGCCTTTCCCATACGGGTTTGTCATTCCCATGATGCTCATATAGTGATTTTCGTATTGAAATTACTGAATCTTCTAGTTACAAAAACTTTTCAGCTTGCCGATTCATTGCAGTCTTGACATCGATGAGCCATTGAAATGACAGCTCTCAGATAAATATCATTTGATGTGCAGAATGAGCTTCATGAAAAGCTTAGAAAATCTAGCGCATGGTTTCTCTGAGAACCATTTGACGCATCTTCACCATTAGATGCCTTGCCTGGGCTCTGCACTAAGCCGCTTAAGCTGACGGGGCTCATTGCTGCAACGTTAGCATCTCTCTCAATCCAATCCACGTTATCATTCTGCTCTGTTCCCACCGGGTCTCCTGGGCTCTTTTTATTCCCGCTGTTTCCTGAACCTTTAGACATTTTGCTGTCTGACTTGCTATCTCCCTTGCCTATGCCGCCGAAGTCAGGCGTGTTGGACATAATGCCCGTAGATATGGCGGCACTTTGGCCCAGAACAGAGCTTGCGCTCAGCCCCGCTGGACCCGAGGTCCAATCTGCTGTAGGAGGGTCAAAGGACCCTGATCCTGCAATATGGTTCTCGTGAATGCCGTTGAGGCTCCACGTTTCGGAGGAAGGGATAACCAAATCCACATGGTCCACTTTCCCCATCCCGCTATCATGGGCCTCTTCTGGCTGGTCCATGTCAATTGCAGTGCCACCTAAAAAGTCCATATTGAGCTGATGAGGCGTATCAGAAACCCCCATAGAGAACAAAATTGAATCGAGCGGAGATTGACCATGGCCGCTGAGATTGCTTCCCATCTGGGTCTGACTCTTCCTGGAACTTGGGGGCGTGTGTTGGGCATGTGCTGAAAAGAAAGGCGGCCTTGGGCGAGTGAATTCGGACGCCCGTCTACTCGATACTGGACGTCTCTTCTTGAATGGCTGTGCATATTCTGGGTCTCCAGCCTCGCGTCTCAAGGGTACCATTGGGACGGAAATATCACTATTCATAGACGTTGTGCTCCGTCCACTCCCACTAAATGGGATGCCGTAGTGACTGATGCTACCACTTCGAGGTCGAGATGGATCTCCCATACTGTTTCGGACCTGTTCTAGAACGGCTTTAAGTAGATCATCCATTCTGCTGGCTGGTTGATAAGTGTGACTCATGTCACTAATGGCATCAGAGAGGATCTCCAAGTATCCGACGTACGTGCGTCGATCAGTTTCATTGCGCTGGTAAGCAAGAGCTGCAATCAATGCGATTGCAGAAGTTCCAGCATGCTGAATGCCGGTGACGAATATCTTTCGCCCATCGTACCTTTGTCTATGCTGCCAGAAGATGCGAGCGACCCGAATAGCTTGTTGGGTGCAAATACTCCGTGACAAAGATGTTCTACTATCATGAACAATAGTATGCGGGTCTCCCATTCCCAAGGAGTGACCCCCAGATCCCAGCATTGGTTGCGGAGTCGGTACATCCGAAGTCATAACCATTCGATCACTCTCTGGACTAGCCTGAGATCCAGGGCTTGATCCATCCCCGGTAATGGAGCCGTATTTGGCCCAAGGTCGATGTAATAGGATCATGGTTACGTGATACTGTTGATGCAGTAGGAAAAAGCTGTAGGGGGCGACTTTGATACTGCTTGGTTTCCAAGCAAGGTGCTCAGGTAGCCTTCGGTACCAGTTTTGAAGCTGCCTGTCCAGATTTATGACATGAAGATACGCGTTATCTTCAGCTTCTCCTGCGGCGAAAAGATTGTACTGCTCAGATGTATTATTCAGGACACCACTGTCCCGTGTCTCCACAATCCTACCCGCTAGCTCCATCAATTCAATGAGTTGTTCATAGATCTCTGTAGCTAGATCTTGTTTCCCGGATTCAAATGCAACAGAGTTGAGTTGGGAGAATCTGTTAGACAAAAGATCAACGTCTTGGCTCTTGATAGCTAATGGGCGGCCTAAAAATAGACCCCAATATCTATCATAAATAACACAGGCTCGCATGACCATGTTTCGAATCCGAATTTCTTGCTCAGCTATGTCATTGCTTCTGCAATCTAGGTGAAGTCCGATGTCGAAAGCGAGACGGTTTGCCATGCCTATTCAGTTCATCCGATCAGTACTCGATGAAGTCTTTTTCTTTTCACACCTAGACTCATATGAAACTCACCTGAGTACATCCAACCAGTATTATCTCGGCCAACGCCACATTCCAAATCACCAAGAAGAAGTAAGGCTTGAACGCTGGGGATCCCACCAGGTCGCTCAAGTTCTATATCAAGCATGTACTTTGCTTCTCGGTGTAATGTGCTTTCCCTTGGAGCCAGAGTTATTTTTCGTATGTCGTCTCGATCCATGTCGGCTACGCGATAGCCCATAGCAAGAATTGTGATGTGGAGGAACGAAGAGTAAAACTTTGGCGAGTTGCCCTGAGACTCTCGGTCGGCTTCAAAGGCATTGCGGTCAATGACTTGCAGCACCGAGTTATAAAAGGTGAAAAATTGATTCATCAAATAATCATGTGTTTCCACGCTAAATGATCGAATGATCCTCTCGGCCCGCCGAACCTGCTCGGGTGGCTCTCGGGAGTCGAACTGGTCAGGGCAGTCCGCGTGGACATGGCTATTAGCTGTCGGCCCAAAAAATCTGAGCCGGCCGCTGAGGAATGAGAAGTTCCCCCTTGTAGAAAGGAGGCGCTGTATTATGTCTTCTTGTTTTGGATCAAGCATTCGAAAAGGGGAGTCCTCCTTCGCTAAGGGCTGGAGATTCTGACTGCCCGACAAGTTGCTAACATCTCCATGCTCACTCCCAGGGACAGCAATATCATCATGCCTGGAGTCCGGCGGTGATGGGACATCAAAAGCGGGAGACACTCTGTCAGAATTCACCTTTTGCTTGGGTAGGCTTGCAATTGATTCTCCATCTTCCTGCAATTTGGATGGAAGTTCATGCCGAGTCTTGGGCGGGTGTGAGGCTGGAGGAGGCACCACACCCTTTTCCAACAGCATGCCTTCAAGCAGTGAAATACGGTCAGAAAGCGAAGACATGTATGCTTTTGAGATAGGCCTATACGTATTGACTGTCAATAAAACTCATTTTCTGAGTATGTGCTTGGGGGTCATGGATCATACCGTCTGCGCTCATCGTCGTTTTTTATGATACACTCTGCACCTGAACGTTGGCAGGCAGTGCACGATGTCTGGTTTTTGGGAACAACGCATCGAATTCGTCGGTCTCGACATGAGGCACAAGCAACGGATGCGCGGTGGCGAACTTGCTGTTTGCTAGGTTGGCGGCCGTTCTGCCCCCTGGGAGACACATTCTCCTGGGTGCTAATGTCGGTTATTTCCAGAGTTGGAGCTTCCTTGGAATCAACCAATGACACCATGATGAAGATGTTGATTCAATGACAAGAAGCTAGTAATCAGGGTCGCGTCAAACGGTCAAAGTTTAGGCTTCACTCAATCTCAACAAGCTTAAGTGCAGGACAGAGCGAAAGAGCATCATTGACTACAGTAGATGGGGACAAATCTAGGTTCAAGAGGGTCGAGCGGAGAAACAGGCTGGGGATTTGGGGCTTCCCCACGGGGAGCCAAACTCGTGCATCTTGGCTGGGAAAGCCCCCCAGTGACGGATGGCAAATGGGCCTATGAAGGCATGCAAGAAGACTCCATTTTTAACTCCACCCCCGGACTTCGGGGCCAGAAGACCTTGCAAGCCAGGGATGCGTGGCGAGACAAGGCTCATCTAGCTAGTCCCGGCGACAGTTATCAACTAACAATCGGGCCTGCCTTGCCTATCCCGTCACAAGCATGAGCCGCGGCGTTGGGCTGGTAGCACGCTTGTTGAGTGGGTGTTAGGGTGTCCATCCAGACAAGGGGCCGTCTCGCCGTCCGTGTTTGGCTAGTAGCTGGCCGCCATGCGAGCTGGTAATCATCCAAGTCTCGCCATCCAACGATGCGACCATATCCGACGATTGCCCCGGTAATAGAGTGCGGGGACAATAAAACCCCGCATTTGATGTGTCCCTAGGCGTCCATGGCCATATCTGTCCCACAGAAGCGATACCGGATGGGCCGGGCCTGTCAGACAGCTTGAAACCAGGGCTGAGCTGCATACGCAGAAGCCCCGTGCAGAGATGTGCCCGAATATCATCGACAGCCATCGGAAATCATGCATTGGAACAAAGGACGACAAAGAAAGACCTTTAGCCCGGTTGGTCGGCCGAGACCAATGCCAAGACGTCTTGTACGAGAATGGGAGATGGCGGAAAAGGGCGTTTTGCAAGGAGACATTTATAAATGCGCATGCATGCACGACCATGATCAATTTGAGAAGCAGACTCCCCCGTCCAGATCGGACGTCCACAATGTCCAATCCGGAAACAACAGTGCCTCTCTTGAATTTGAAAGCGGGCCTTGCTCGCGGCGTCATCGCTTTTCCGCTTTGGCCAAGACGCATGCACCAGTTTCCGTCCTCTGCCATTAAAAGTGTGTTCGAAACACCTGGAACGCGCCTCTCATGCGCAACAAAAACGAGTTTTCCGACGTTCGGAGCCAATCAATGCCTTCTTTAGACTTCTGCCCTCCTGAATTGAATCCCAGTCATGAAATAGCCTCGCACCCTTCCTCTACCAAGCTTGACAATCATTGGCAGAATTATAACTACCGATACATGGCATAGCCATGGATGCTGCCTGGTAGATCTCGACTTGCAGTTGTGTGCAGGCAGGCGGACGTGCAAACATGAAGGCCAATTCATCTCCACCGGAATTCATCCTTGTTATTGCCGACCCGGACCAGCTGCAGCTGGGTAATGGGGAAAGGCCCACCAGTGCGGCGTGGAGGTCATTGGGTCACCCCTAATTGACATTACAGGATTTTAGATGTATGACTGCGTTGGTTCTGATTGGGAAATGAACGACGCCATGCATGTATGTGAATGGATGGATGTGATGTATTCTCTGGGGGATGCGTGCTGGCCGCCTGGTCAGGTGCAGTTGTCGGCATCGCAGAAGCTTGCCAAATCTGGCTGCGATCTCCACTCATGGAAAGAGTTTCTACAAGCGACCATATCACAACGCGATTCTCTGAGGCGTGGCCGGAGCTCGTCTCTCCCGAGTCGCTGTGCAAGTGGGATTGTCAGCAAGCCAGATGGCTTGACAAGCACAGAAGCGACCCTCACAAGAGCAACCAAGCAAACAAGGTCCCAGTCCGCTAGTGGGCGACGCGACGTCAAACTGCCCCGCTCGCGCATCCATCCTGAATCAGTCCCTCTCCCACTTCCTGACTCATGTGTTGGTAAGTGCGAGTTTCCTACGCGGTCCAAGGGCTTCCCCGGCTTTCCCCACACCCGATACCTCCTGGCTCGAACTAGCTGGACGCCATCGCCTTCACCCATCGCGAGGACGGGTTTATCATTGGCTTGTTGGGGCACATGCCGCTGCTCCAGACTGGCAGTCGAAACGTTGACGACTGCTTCCGTCGCAAACAAGGAAAGCCCCCACCGAATGCGCCCTCGATGACGGGTCATGATGGATGGGGCCATGCATGAGATGCGCAGCCTTGGGTAGACTGCATGCAAGCAACCCCCGCCTGGTCGGCATTCTTCACCGGCAACTTCGCCTCTGGGCTTTTGGCCGAGAACTGAATCCCGCCGCGCTAAGATAATTTGCTATCTCTATCCCCAGAATGTTTCATGGACTCCCACTGTTAAGCTTCGTTTCTATAGTTCATCATCTTCGCAGTGAAATAGTAGCATCTGTGGGCCCAAACCTGCTCAAAGCGCCACGCATTCATTCGCGACAATGGTGGGTGATGCCAGCCACCTCAACCGGAGCCCAGTTCATTAAATCCGACAACATTGGTTCCTCGGCTACCTGCCTTACTCCGTCCCCTCTTTTTTGTCTCCATATTCGCTGGCGGGGAGTGTTACATGATGCTTGATAAAGGCAGAGTGTCATCAGTCCATACTCGATCCTCGGGCCGTCGGTTCGGGGAGTATCGCCAGTCCTGGATCGCGCCTTGATCGCGCCTTGAGACCGGCTTTGCCAAAAATATCCGCCGCTTAGCATCGCGTATCCATCAGACTCTGATTAATATAATGTCTTTTAACTATCACCAGTCGATCTCCGCAATGAAATCATCGCAGTGAAGCCAGCCCTTATATCAAGCTGGCTATCACCACCAGGCCTAGATAAAATCCCATCAACAGTTTTAATCTCGGAGAACTTATGAAATATCCCCGACATACTAAACGCAATCGTATCCACAAATCCATTGTCTCAATAGATGTTTGGCAAGTAATGAATCATAGTCCCATCAGAAGTTAAATGAACAAAAGAATTGGTGTATTATTCACCCTCAGGTACACTAAATTACAAGGCACATCCTAATTTAGTTGGTCGTCACGTAATTCATAAGCGCGATCAAAATGGTATGCCGGACCATAGATTATATTCATCTCCTGTCCTGGCTTCTCCATCTCAGATCCCCATCAGCAAGGAACTTATCCAATGCGGGGGATTAGAATCCCCGCACAAATTTGCCGGGGCAATGGTAACTAGCGCTATTGGAGCCCTGACTCCAAACAATGACTGTCGAGGTGACCCCCAAGAACATGGGCACTAGGTCCAAAACAGGTTTGGTGATGGGGTCATGGGTCAGCACGGGAGAATACCAATGGCCCGGTACCTGGCATGCACTACCCTGTATCCTTGAAGGAACGCTGTGACGTCTTCTCTTCCTATCCAAATCATGGCGAGTGTGCTGCCAGTCCCAGCCAGTACGTATTTATCGTTTGAAACCTAATTACTTGTAAAATGTACACTTGTGTCACAGAAATAGCTGAAATTTCGGTATTCAGCACAGTTCAAAATAGAAATGTTGTGTGCAATATTCTTTTCGGCAAGCAGAAGGCAAGTAGATGGGAGATACGAATACCATGACTAAAAGCATGAGAGAACTAACTTGAACAAGATTACACTCTTACAGATTCTATTCCCAGAGCCCAGACAGGGAATGGCTTTCTAGTCGACATTCCAATCATGGTCGCCATTTCGAACATATGTACTCAGTCCCTCAATGCTCTTGGTAGTACTGGCCTTCACCTGTCCATTACCAAGGAAAGCAAACCGGTTCTTGAAACGATATCTGATATCGTAATCTTCAAATCTTGGGTCCTTGATCGTCTTGAGGAAATGAATCGTCTGCATTACACCAAATCAGTAAACCCGTCATATCAGAATCAAGATATTGTACTTACACAACCTGGCCACAAGTAAATACGGTTCTTTTGCTTTCCATCTTTGAACCAGCTGCGACATTCCTCTTGGAAAACAGTCTGCTCGTGAAACTTGTCAAAGTGAGCGTAGATTTCGTTCAAAGCGTCCTGTTTCACGCTAATTGATCGGATGTTCTCGTGCTGAATTTTCTTCATCATCTTGATGGAATACTCGACAGTCGTTTCGATAGAGGGCAGTAGAGTACCGGAAGACCATGTCGCTCCTGGTCCTACAATTGTGTAGTAATTTGGGAATCTTGGGGCCGACACACCGAGGTATAGATTGACGGAGTCGCCCCAGTCTTCATCAAGCGACTTGCCGCTCCCGTTGATGAGTTTGAATGCAGGTCGAAAAGCAACCTTGAAACCAGTAGCACAGACAAGAATGTCAAACCCGTGTGTCTGTCCATCCTCAGTGATGATGCCCTCCGGAACAATCTTCTGGATCCCTCCAAACACTGGTTTCACATTGGGCTTAGCAAGGGCTTCCAAATAGCCATCACCAGGGGAGATACGACGACAGCCTGGTGACCACTTAGGAATAATGAATTCCTTGAGCTCTTCGTTTCCAGGCCCGATTCGGCGCTTCATCTCTTCTGTAATGGACTTGCGAAACATTTCTGATGTCTCCGAGCCCTGGAAGAACATGCCGAATAGAGAGTTAATCTCGGCTTCAATGCCCTTCCGAAATTTGAGGTGATATTCAGGATCATCGCGGAACCTCTCTTTCTCTTCTTCGGAAAATTTGTATTGGCGCTTACCAGGCTGGTCCTCTGTGCCCTCCTTCAAGGATTCTAAGGTTCCACTTCCAAAGGGAGGCGAAATCCATGTAGATGAGCGCATAAACACCTTCATATCCTTAACGACAGGTTGCAGCGCAGGGACGATCTGCACACTGGTCGATCCAGTGCCGATCACGCCCACTGACTTCCCCTCAAAGTCAACAGAGTGGTCCCAAGCCGCGGAATGCATCTTTGGTCCAGCAAACGTATGAATCCCTTCAATATCTGGCCACTGCCAGTTGTTTAGGATCCCTGTACCGTTGACCAAAACGTGGCACCAGTCAAGCCAAGTTCCCTTGGTGATCTGATCCTCGAGCTTCACGCTCCAAATACCTTTTTCTTCATCCCATCGCGCCTCAACGACTTTCGTGTTGAGCTTCATGTATTTTTTCGTGCCGTTCTTTTCAACAAACTCTTCAAAATATCGCTGGATTTCGTCGCCGTAGGCAAAATAATGGCTCCAGTCAGGTTTGGGGTCCCAACTGAAGGTGTATAGATGGGAAGGAATCTGCCATGATCAGATCAGAAATTAGTTTAGAGCACAGAAAGCGGGAAAGATGTCCGACGTACGTCGCAAGCAACTCCTGGGTACGTGTTCTCGTACCACGTTCCGCCAAAATGAGGATTCTTTTCGAAGAGAGTGAGCTCCCAGCTTTCGGGAACCATCTGTCTTTCCATTTTATAGGCCAAGCAAATGCCCGACGCGCCAGCACCAATACATGCTACTCGAAGCTTCGTAGGCTTTGAATGGTATTGTTCAAGAACCTCATAAGATACTTCGTCAGAAACTACCGGAGGGTAATTGAAAGCTGGAGCAGTGCTGGTTGTCTCTCCACGTGGTGAGCTTTCATTTGTGGTCACCACCTTAGGAGTGGCCACAAGAGACTGCTCCGCATCCGCGTGCGGCGCCATAGTTAAGAGTACGATTGGGTCAGAATATGATGGGACGATGTGGCGTTGAATGTGAGAAGAATTGCTCAAATTTTTATGGTTAGTTCAGGTAAATATGTTGATACATATAGTGAATGAAACAAGGCCAATACCCAAGGCTTTTAAGAGAGATGATAGCGGAGCTGGGCGACATGGTGCCAAAGATCGCATGATCAGTGGTGTGTCTCGGATACCAAACCACGAGTCAGACATATTGATACCCGAATCAATTTCTCAGGTTGCTCGTTGTGAAGATCATTGAGGAGATTGGATACACATTTCCTGGTCATCTGGATTGGGATGAGGCTACGCAGCCTAGCGCGACGGGGGCCTATGCGGGTTGCTCTCGGCATGCCACGGCGAGTCGGCTGGATAAATATTTCCAGGCTGGGCTCAATTGGCTAGCCCATTTTGGACTGTCATCACCCTGATTCTTACAAACCAATGATTCTTACGCAATTAAGATCTCCCCAAAAAAATAAATCCCTTCAGACCAAATCTATTCCAATTGACGCAAAGAGGCGGATCGACGTTATTTGTACCAAGTCTCGATCCTCTCGATTATATCACATTCACTGCGACGCATCGTGGCATTGTCCATGAACATCTATCTTATTCGCGTGTCATAACTGTATTATATAATTGTAATTATCTACGATCACTTCCTTTCACTTGAAGAAAATAGAGCATTTGCATTGCCCATGCCAGAGGCTCAACATGAAAGACACGAGAAATGTTGCACAAGATCATATGGGACGAAGGACATTGGTAGGGGCTCCTGCAGAGTGATCAAGTTTATTCACCAATATCGTCGATACTTCGGCCTTGTCTCAACCTGGGTTTACGCCTTTCCAAAAGGGAGATGGTTTTGATGAGGTTTTTGTGGGCTGCAAGTTCCTAGCGGCATCGGCTCCCGTTTTCCTTTTTGCCCTGCCCCATGTGGACTAAGAACAGTCTCGGTCATGTCATTGCCATCAATCGGCTCTTTTATCACCCTCTGTCTACACGATTTATGTCCATACTTTGTATACCGCTGAGATTGGTACTGGGCGAATTACAATAACAAGTGTCGCCTCGGGTAACTCCGATGCCTGTGCTATGTTTAGCTGGATGAAGCCATAAGTTCCTACCCCGACTTCACCTATCACCCCACACACACCCTAACCGTGGCTATTTCGATTGACGATATCCGCAGTTTGATCTCATTAAACCGAGCCCATTCCAAATCTCCAGTGTCTGCAGGGTTCCCTCTTTGTGTCCCCCCTAGTCATACTAATGCACTTCCTTCACCACCATCTTCGCCACCAGCCTTTATCCCGAATTATTCTCTTTCGATCTCGAATAGACTATTGGGGTAGATTCAATCATGGCATCTAATCATGCTTTAGTCTTTGGTACGCCCCTTACATACCTTTGGTCTCGCCACTCTTGCTCACACAATACAACATTACTGTAGGCGCATCGGGCATAACTGGATATGCCATTACGAATCTAATACTTAACGACTATCCAACTCCGAACATTTTTGGATCGGTGACGGCGCTTACAAACCGTCCACTAAGTGCCGAGACAGCACAATGGCCAGCCTCTCCCAAACTTCAGATTGTTAGCGGCATCGATATCTTGACATCCAAAGGGGAGGCAGGGCTGCAAGAAGAACTCAGAAGCAAAGTGAAGCATATCAATGATATCACGCACGTTTATTTCTTTGGTATGCAACGCAAGTCCTCCATCAAGCTCTAACTTAACACAATTAGCATACATTATGGATTCGGACCCAGCCAAGGAAATCGCCATCAACGTTGAGCTACTAATCAGGGGTATTCATGCGGTCGAAGCACTCGCTCCCAAACTCAAGTTCGTCGTTCTCCCAACAGGCACGAAGGCATACGGCGTGCACTTGATCGACAAATTTCCTTTCGGCGATAAATTACCACTTAAAGAATCTCTACCGAGGATCTCAGAGCCATACGCCTCCCAAATGTTCTATTACAACCAATGCGATGCGCTGGCTGCCCTTTCAAAGGGTAAACCCTGGACATGGTGCGATGTCATTCCAGATGTCATTATAGGATTTGTACCCAACAACAACATTTACTGTCTCGCACAGTTTCTTGGTCTTTACCTTTCACTTTATGTCGAAATTAACGGCAAAGGCAGTGAAGTCCACTTTCCAGGGACGGAAGAATCGTGGCGTATCCTAAGCAACGACAGTAGTCAAGATATCGTGGCTAAAACAGCGATTTATGCGTCCTTACATCCAGAGATATCAGGCGGAGAGCGCTACAATTCTGCAGATAGCTCGACCCCTTCTTCCTGGAGCCATAAATGGCCGATTATTTGCGAATATTTTGGGCTCAAGGGGGTTGGTCCACCCCCTGGAGGATCTGGTCCACAGCCGCCGCAGTACCTTGCCGAACACATCGAGCAGTGGAAGGAGGTAGAGAAGAAATATGGACTCGTTCCAGGTCGTGTTGGCAATGAAAGGAGTTTTGGAGGGTTTCCTTACTTCATCATGACCATGTTCAATTTTGATCGACAGCTTGACATGTCCAAGACGCACAATATGATGGGCGAGCAAGCTGAGGAAGTTGATACCAAGGCAGCGTGGTGGACTGCATTTGATCGATTCAAATCTGCCAAAATTATTCCATAGCCGGCGCGCTTTTCGCGTTTTTGTAGCTTTTCATCAATAGTCAAACACTGCGATCCGATAACCCAAGCGACAATCTGAAGTCAATAAATGCGTGCTACTTATTGCTTCATAACCAAACAACGATCCAATCGTTATATAATTAATAATTAATCGGAACCGACTGATTTATTTACCTTGACAAAATTGTTCGTAGTCAAGCTAACTCACTGTCATGCACGACGGCACCTTCAGCAAATCGCAAGCCCGCCCCCACCCCCACATTCAAAATAGCCGTGCTTAACGGGCAATCCCAAATTACCCCGGCTAATTCTCCAATGGTTTAAGCGATGCCGCTTCAGGACCTCGGGAACACTACAGCGGCCCGGGTTCTTGGCTAAGCAGTGATAATCACCTGTCTTCTCATCTTATTTCACAAATCATCTGCTTCTCATCAACTCTGACCTTTCACAAGTACAAGCAGAGTTCTTCCACCAAACGCAGTGCCCAAATACTGTCTATAAAGATGTCATCAGTCAACAATTCTCTTCTTGATGGCCCCGCATTTAACCATCTCCCACAATGGGTGAAGAGCAAACTTCGCCCCATCGCAATTGAGAAGATTCAGGCAGTGTATGACTGGGTGGAGAATGAGTGCATCCCACGCGAGCCCTTAATGACTGCCCAAGTCAATGCGAGAAGATGGGAAACACCACCACTCATGAAGAAGCTTCGTGCCATAGCCAAGGAACGAGGTCTATTTAACCTATTCCTCTCCAATCATTTCAAAGAGAGCCCCGGTCTCACAAATCTCGAGTATTCGTGTTGTGCAGAGATTATGGGGCGCTGCTACTGGGCAGCACAGGTAAGTGGATCGCATTTGACCTTGACTTAGGATTTCGGGAACTAATAATGGCAAGACTATGAATTGCCATGCACCTGAGACTGGAAATATTGAGCTGCTTGCTCTTTACTGTAGCGATGAACAAAAGGAAAAGTGGCTCAAGCCCTTGATGGAAGGCACTGCCTCTTCTGCCTACAGCATGACTGAACCAGACGTTGCTGCTTCAGACGCCACTAACATTGGTATCAGCATTGTTCGTGATGGGGATGAATACGTCATAAATGGCAGAAAGCTGTATGCCAATTGCCTTTGGAATAAGGATCTAACATTTTATATCCTAATGGGCCTAAGTAACCCAGAGGATCCCAACAAATGGAACCGCCACACCATGATCATTGTACCCTGCGACACACCTGGTATCACACAAGTTCGTAACCTGTCCATCATGGGATATGACTGGGCACCGGAGGGCCATGGAGAGTATATCTACGAGAACTGCAGAGTCCCTGCTGAAAATGTGATATTATCACCTGGCAAAGCTTTTGCGATTGCTCAAGGGCGACTCGGCGCGGGGCGAATCCACCATTGCATGAGGTAAGCTCAGCCTCGGTCCAACTATGAACAATGTTACTCACGACGATAGATTGCTCGGGCAGGCAGAAAGGGCATATGAATTGTCTCTCATCCGGTGCAACGATCCGAAGAAGAAGCCAAGAGGAAAGCTCATTGGAGAATTTGACTCCAATATCGAGAGAATTGCTAATATGCGTCTTGAAATTGATGCTCTCCGGCTTATCGTGTGTAGCGCTGCTGACACCATGGATAAGGTGGGAAATAAAGAAGGGAAAAGGTGCATTGCAATGTGCAAAGTTCTTGTTCCTCATAAGGTGACAGAGTTGATTGATGAGGCAATGCAAATGTGGGCTGGGCAGGGATTGACACAGCACACGCCACTGCCTCAGTTATGGACTTACGCTAGGTTTGTGCGCGTTGCTGATGGCCCTGGTAGGTGTTTTTCTCGTAAAGGAGTATGGCTTTTGCTGACATGTACAGATGCTGCCCATAAACATCAGGTTGGACGAGAGGAGATGAAAAAAGGCAAGACCGTAGCGGAACAGCATGAGGAATATAATAGAAAGGCGAGAAAGCATGCTGAATTGAGCGGAGAAAAGTTGCGAATGATGCCAGAAGACACACTTTAAGATAGAGTACGTTTAATGGTGGCGAGAATAATACATATATATATCAGTTGACCCCGATACTTTTGAATAGTGCTTTCAATTCTAGCTTAATGATATGCCATCGAGGAACGAGAATTGGATCTATTGGCTGTGGCCCAGCGTCCTTACTGCCCTACCTTACCCTGCTCTGTGTGCTGTGTGCTGTGTGCTGTGTGTTATATATTTTGCTTTATGTTTGTTTATTGTTTTTTGGCCTAAGTTATATAAATCATATATAAAATAGATAGAAGTTATGTAAAGAAATTATATAAGTATAATATAGAAAGGAATTTATATTTTATATTAGTTTTTAGATAAAAAAAAGTAAATAGTATTAAAATAATATTAAGTAATTATTATATAATTGAATATATATATATATATATATATATTAGTATTGATATAATTTATAATAAAATATTTAAATAATAAAATAATAAAATAATAAATATAAAGTATCTTAATAGTTTTAAGTAAAGATTTTACTTTTAGCTTATTTATTTAAATAATATCTTTTATTAGCTTTTTTATTATTATTTTCTTTATTTTTTTTCTTTATTAATTTAATTAGCCTTATAATATATATTACTTATA
>JAKZGU010000184.1:0-61295 GCA_022837005.1 Calonectria pteridis
AATATATTACTAGATATAATATCTTTTTTATAAATATCCTTATATATTGCTTAGAAACCATTATATACTCTATATTCCTCTACTAATATAAACCTTATACTCTAATTGGTTTATATAGTTGGGAATTAACTAGAATATTATATTATTACTAGATATAATGCTCTAAGATAATAATTATAATTCTATTTTATAACTATAAATATTAACTTATTTTCTTTATTATTTTATATTATTTAACTTAATATACTTAATCTTACTTACAAATAAACCCCTTTAATAGCATAATATTATCTTATCCCCTAGCCTTTAAGTAATACCTATTTACTTATAGCCTAGCTAATAAGATTCTGCTATCCCTTGGTTTACCTTGCTAGTTTAGACCCAGCCATTATAGTTAGCCTTATAGAGCTATTAAGGGAAGGTCTTATAATTAAATAGTTTTAAAGCTTCTTTTTATATAGTTAAGTAAATACCTAGTTAATAGAATAGCTCTAGCCTTTAAATAATATTCTTAATCTAAATAAATACTATAATAATATTATCTTTTTACTAAAGAATAAATATTATAATAAGCTAATAAATATTAATAATTTAGCCTTTTTTAAAATAAAGCTTTAGCTTAATTAAGCCCCTAAAAAGATTTATAATCTAATTATCTTTTAATAATAATAATAATAGGCTTTTTTTATATTAAATTAAATAATAATTAATATCCTTAGTATATTCTTAATATTAATTAAATATAAATATATTTTTAATTAAGCTAAATTAATAATAAGATTATAATAATATAGCCTAGCTAATAAGACCTTAGAAGTAATTAAGTATTTAAAATACTAAGGGACTAACTTATAATATCTTGGTTAGTAGTTAAAATAGCTTAATTAGCTTAATTAGTTCAATTTAATTCAATTCTGGGCTGCATAATTTAATTCCGTATGCCCTCAATTCAAAGGCTGAAAATCCTGATTGAAAATTGAATTGAACCCAGCCCTGCCCTATAGATAAAACAACTACAGTGGCAATAATGAGGACCATGGATAAAGGGGAATAGCTGCATGTAACTGTTTGGATCGGATTTGCCTATCGACCCCACGCTCGTTATTTGAAAAGACAACCAGGAAGATGCTCGGAGATATCAACCGTTAGATGATGCTGTTAATAACGTTGAACGGAATCGCAATCCGATACGGCAGCTGCAAAAAATAAGTGCTTCGCTGTCCATGGCGAGAATTAGACACCCGGGTAGGTTTTCGGTGTTCGGAATAGCTATTCCACTCTTTGGTAATGTATATCTGATGCAAGGGCTGAATTCGCACAATATTCTCCTGTTCTTGGTTTGGTCTTCAGTATGTGGCCGTTATTGTTCGTATTAGCAACGCTGCTTATGGGGTTTGGGACTTGGGAGCACAAAGACTTCTGGCTGACAAGTAAAGACTAGGATAATGATGGTTTTCTGAGTTCAATATCAAGTATCGACACATAACTTCGGTCCCATGTTACAAATAGTTTTGTATTCAGATTGTCTGTATCTGCAATTTCGTATTTGTCTCACATTCATGTTGTAGGCCTAGTACGGCAGAAAGTCCAGATCGGTATGCTCTACACTTTGTTAAAACTGGTCGTTATCTCGGTGCACACACACTCAACTTACCAGGCCAAGACCAAACACGGCATGCGTTTATATCGCCGGAGGATCGTGCCCATATCTCATCCAACAAGTATAATGTTTTGAACAAGTGTGCTATTTTCATCCAAGTTCCAATACCAGCCAATGTTGACCTAATTACTGCTCTCTCTGCACCAACAGCGCAAATTCCTGCCGTAAATAGCGGGGCAACTAGGAGCACCCTCGGCGATAATCCAGATGTGCAGTTCATGCTCTCTGCGCAGTAGATTATTTTCCCAACGCATTGTTGAACTCCGGGTGATGATGGCGGAAGCTTCTGAACTCCACAATAAAGGTGCAAAAGGGCAGTATAGAGAAATGCGGCATTGCTCAAAGCGTAGTCCTGCACGTCGGTCATGGGGAGTGCATGAGGAATCTGCGTGTTGAGGCAGAGATTCTCAGCACTGTCCCGAAGTAATCTGCGTTCAATTTCTTGCGTTAGCCTTTCTGCCTTTGTTGCAATTTCCCTTTCTGATAATAATGTTGGCGAATCCTCAGAGTCGGCCCAGCGTTTTCTCTCCCTCACCAACACTCCCACGTCCTTGAAGAGTTGTGGTAGATCAGACATGACGCCGCCAAACACATCAAAGTATGCCTCGCGGCTCGAGGAGCAGTGCATCTCGGTCTGGCCATCAAAAATACCATGTGGGGTAAGAGCAGCGAGTGCTTCAGCGTTGTTGTACCAACTGGAGAGAAACCCCTCCACGGTAGAGGTACAGGTGCAGCTATCCATGAACTCGTTTTGAAAATGAGCCGACTGCATTATGGCTCTGGCTCCTTTGAGATGAACCCGCCAGAGTGATTTTCCTCCATAAATTTGCAATTGGCATAGAGTCCTTGTGGTGGCAAGACAAACTGCCCGTGAGATTGGGTCAAGCTCGGTCAATCTGCGGCGGAGGTGCGATATGCTATTCGACTGAAAGACGTCAATCAGATTCTGTGCGCTGTCGGGTAACTGGTCGATTGCTTCTAAGTGGACGGCGGCGAAGGCCATGATAGCGTACATCAAGCACGGTTGCTCAAGGGACATGGGTACAAGAAATCGGCACATTTCTGAATGAGCAAATGCGCTTGGCACTGTGAGTCGCATTGTTTCTGAGATGTAGAATTGGAGTAGATGATGAGCCATGGGAGGCAGATTGGGTGTTGTTGGGTTGAACGGAATGATAGTGGTGACATCCGAGATGTGGGAATTCAAGGCTGAGGCTGGAAACACGCCTGGATGGAAATGGGCTGGAGATATGCTCGTTCCTAAATCACATTTGGGCTGTTCTTCCTCCGGCGACACATGTTTTCGAATTGAAGCAGTTTGAGGTAACGAATAGACGAAACCCTGCCCTGGGACGCCATTGTCTTGAGAGGTCAGAAAGTTAATCAGATGAAATGAGGATCAAGACGTACCCAATCTCTCAACTTTCCCCATGCACTTGCCAAAAGTTGACTTGCGAAAAGATCGCCCTCCCCAACTCAATTTGATCGCATAGGTGCACAGTGTGTCAGCCTCGACGCACCTCCTGCAACAAGGCTTCTGTTGGTCGCACTTTTGACGTCGCCGCCGACAGCGCTCGCACCCCAACCGAGACCGACTACTTTTTGGCCTGGGCTTCCTAGTTGGAGAAGATATATTCTCAAGATCTCCCATGGCAAACGGGGATCAATTGGTGCGTCGTATACGAATGAGCGTGCAGGTGATAAGTTGTCGCAAGCAAAAGCCGCGCTGTGGAGAAGACCTGGTTGGCAAGATAAGCAAGATGGGCGAGCTTCTCATTAGCTGCGCATTATGTCAGTCAGAAGGGATGCCCAGGTTGGTTAGCCACTGAGCCAACCCAACTTGGAAAAATACAGGCTTCCCCGCACATGGGTTAAGCATGCCGATTGATGCCGAGATTAGGGCTACGGGCCCGCTGGCGCTGTGGTACTAGGCGCTATCGCATTTGTTCAGATAAATAGGCCGAAACACCCTCTATTCTCTAAACTACTCCCATTTGGTAAACTTTAAGATACATGTTTGATCTTTGGGCCTTGATGTGAACAACTGGTCATCCATGCTCATGTCAGCCACCATCCCCTTGGCCGGCGTCGTCTTGAACTGCGAGTAAATGTCGCGCAAAAGGATCTTCATCTCCGCAATTGCCAAACTGAATCAAGTTAGATAAATCCATTACCTGGTCATTTTTGAGAACTTACTGGCGCCCGACACAGCCTCGCCCTCCATTAGAAAAGGCAAAGAAAAGTCGGTTCTTCTCCGCCAACCCCTCCTTCTCCAGCCATCGTGCAGGATCAAACTTCTCTGGGTCCGGGAATACCTCCCTATCCATCCGATGAAGCGAATACGGTTGGCAACTGACAATGGTTCCGCCTGGCAGCCAGTGTCCATCGACCTCCTGGCCTCCCGCGGGAACGCATCTAGGTAGGCTCATCGGGATTGACGGGAATAAGCGAAGGCCTTCTTTGACAACAGCCTCCAGATACGGGAGTTGTTCAAAAGAAACATCTTTGGCGTTTTCAAATTCATCCTTAAGATGTCTTTGTACTTCTTCATACCCGGGCTGTGATATTTGCCACATCAAGAAGCAGAGGGCGTCGCCTGTCGTCTCAATTCCGGCAAGCATGTGGTCCATGCATTCGGACGCAATATCAAAAGATCCAAGGTCAAACTTGGCTTCTCGCATACGACTTACCAGTGTGAAATCTGCCACCTGGTCCTGATTCACGGCATCAAGTACCAACCGCTTAGCCAAGGGGACATCTCGCGACGGTCCAAAAAGGCCCAGCTTGTTCATCATGCTACCGATCGTCGGGTTATAATACGTGACCAGTCGGCCTTTTTATCATGCATTAGCTTTTCATCTGTACTTTGTCATTATGATTACGTACGAGCAAGAGTGCTGTCAAATGTGACCTCTCGCATAATCTCCTCATCAGCAGCCTTGAGTATCGAATCGCTGCCATGCGGGTGAAACAAGTGATGAGTGACGCAATCAAAGGTGTAGCAGTGCAGTAGGATCTTAGTTGGTTAGTCTTGAAAAATGAATCACAGGTGCGACACACTGACATAAATATCCATCTCGTTCTCCGGTGCATTGGCGCATCTTTGGATGAAGTTCCGAGACCTTTCTTGCAGGCCGTGCAGAGATGCATCCCGCACAACATTGGAGTTGGCGTAGCGGTCGGCGAGGATTCTTCTTCTCTTGCTGTGCTATGAATGCCTTAGCAGCTGTTCCTTTTCGCTTAATCTACACTTACCGGGTCCTTGTTCAAGGTGGAAAACATTGTGCTGCTCATGTCAGCATCTACCACAACCATGCACGCAATTTAATCACCTGAGGCCGAATTGGGTGAAAAGATTGTAAAAAACGCTCTTATCGAAGCCGCTCCCTTTGGACATGTAAATCTCCTTCATGGCTTCCAGAGACGAAAAGACAACCTCATCGGGCGCGACTCGAACAACTGGGCCATATTTCTCGTGCAGTTGGTGAACATATTGCGTGCGTTTTCCATAGAGTTCGTGATACCTGAGCTGCAGTGATGATACCAAACTAAGTTTGGGTCCGGGTAGTGATGCTAGAGGCGAAGATAGGTGTTTGATGATGCTTAGGCATACGAATAACGCTGCAGCCGCAACCAGAGAGATTAAAATCACAGACATTTTGCACCACCAGAATCAAAGTGCTTTACGGTTCTAAAAAGAGGAAGGGCTTGATTATTTTTGCTACTTATATTTATAGTCAACTGTAATGAGCATGAGATAACCCCAAGACCCAAAAGGGAATGTAGAAGAGATCCGTGGTGTCCGTGGTGTACCGAGTGGACTCGTGACGCATCTAGGGTAGCGTCGTGGTGATGGAGTCGATAGCCAATCACACGTCTCGTGGTTGGTGGGGAGGCTTTTCCTGAATAGGAATTTGCAAGAGATGGCCAGACGGAAGCCATGATGGAGAAGTGGAGCTTCATCGTCGTCTTATCTTGGTTTGTCTTTGGCCAAGCCTTTGTCATCCATTTGGTAGAGGTCACAAAGGGCTCTGAATCACGGTCGGCATCACCGCACGCATGGGTGCCCATCATCACGTCATGTCGCGTTTTTGGTGAGGCCGACAGTTGTAAGACACATTTGCCAGACGACACGCACGCTCACGAAAGACGACAAACAATAAATGCCACCCACTGTCGACTGGCAATGGTTTGGCGCATCGCCGACCCCACAGTGGGCCAAGCTCACAAAGAAGCTCATCCCTCTCATTCTCTCACAGATATTTTTAACACGGCCTTGGAAGAAAATGCGGCGCATCGGAGAAAAGCAAGGGTGCAAGCCGCGCGTGTACTGCAGTGGGCACTGCCAAGGTAATTTAATAAAGAAAAGACAGGCGCCAGAATCAGGATAGTTGACAGCCGGAGAGTGCAACAGGGAGGCCCACAAAACAATTGGCGGGCGGCGTGACCAGCTGGCGGCGCGTAGCCAAGGGGCAGGTTTCGCTAAGCGCTTGACAAAATACGAATGATTGGTGTTGAGGCACAATTAGTCAGACGCCTGGCCTCGCTCTTGCGGCCCGAGCTGTTTCAACAGGGCCGATCCCCGCGTGATTGGACGTGGCTTTTTTGTCGTGAGGACGGGCGCTAGTGTTTGTTTGGGTGGCCATTCACTGACCTAAAAAACCGTTTGTTTGCGTCTTTGTTCACGGCTGGTTTTATAAAAGAACCTGCTATGGCCCGTCAACCCTTGGACCTGTTCGCTATGCAACTCAGTCCTCTCACTTAATCATTTCCTTATCTCATTTCCTTTACCATCTTTTTTTTTTTTTTTTTTTTTTCCTTTTCGCACTGCTGGCCAGTCCCATAATTTCACCAATACCCAATCACATCGAACAAGTCTCTTCGACAAACCATCGTTTTATACCATTTGCAAAAATGAGCAGCAAGTTTGGAACCGCCATAAAAGCCGGCAAGACTGCCATCGAGCTCGGACAGAACGCTCAGGGTTTCGCCCATGCCGCCAACGAGTTCCGCAACGCCGACAAGGCCGAGCTCGGGCGCAAAGCCGGCCGCCATGCCTTCAACGAGGGCGCCGAGACGGGCAAGACGATGGGCAAGACGTGGCTCAAGACGTTCGAGGTGGTGCCGCGCCTGGTGTGCCGCGGCCTGCAGTTCCTCTTCGCCATCATCGCGTGCGGCTTCTACGGCAACCGCGTCGCCTCGGACCGCAAGGACAAGGACGGCTTCTCGCCCGAGTGGATCTTTGCCATCTTTGTCGCTGGAATCTCCGCCACCACCGCCCTGCTGTTTGTCGCCCTCACACCCCTCGGCGCCCTCCCCTTCATCGGCAGCAAGCTCAAGATGTTCAAGACGTACCGCGCCTTCTCCTGGGACCTGATTCTGTTCCTGCTGTGGATCATCACCTTTGGCATCTTTGCCGGCATCTTCCTGCACAGGGACAGCGACGAGCCCTACAAGGGCAGCAGCGTGCGCGCCATGAAGGTCGCCGTCTGGATCGACTTTGTCAACGTCCTGCTGTGGCTGGTCTCGGGTACCTACGGCGCTCTCAAGACGTTCCTGGGAGAAAAGGCCGACCAGCTGACGGACAAGGTCGGCAAGAAGATGTTTGAGAAGAAGCAGGCGCCCGCCAAGGACAGTGCTTCCGTGGAGAGTGTGTAGTAGATTTTTCTAATGAGTTGCCGATGAAGCATACCATGTACAATAGAAAGAAATTTGGTGGGTGGTGTAAGAGTTCGCGAACCAGTTTATTTGCAGCGTAAGGCAAATGGCAATAGGGCGCGCGCGCGCAACATGTCGATAGATAAAGTGGAGAAATAGACCATCTAAAAATACGCTGATCCAGCCATGTCATTGGCGCCCTTGTGCTTACACAACTAGAAACGGAAAGGCAGGTGGTTAACTCGATCGGATGATATTTAAAAGTGATGGGTAGAATGAGAACTTTTGAGTTTCTGCAACCCATCAGCAACATCAGAGTTGAACAAGACAACAAAAAACATGGCCAATCAAAACCTACAATTTCGCGTCGCAACTCTGGACGATGCGCCGCAATTGCAGCAGCTTGTGCAGGCTGCCTTTCGCGCCGAAGACAGCAGAAAGGATTGGACCGCCGACATGGCTCTTGGAGCGAGCTTCACCATCAGCGTTGACGAAATCGCCAGCAGAATCTCAACCCCCGACAGCGGGATGCTGATTGCCGAGGACAAGGACGGTCACCTCGTCGCATGCATTGGAATTTGGAAGCGTGACGCCGAGCGAGCCCGCCTGTCTCTGTTGGCTGTCGATCAGTCCGCTCAGCGCGGTGGCCTCGGTCGTCAGATTCTATTCCACGCCGAGGACTACTGCCATCGAACCTGGGGCGTCGAAAAGTTTGGCCTGAATGCCCTGTCGTCGCGACAGCAGTTGATTTCGTGGTACGGCCGCTGCGGATACGAAAAGACGGGAGAAACGACGCCGTTTCCGTATGCGAGGAGTGATTCTGTGGGCTTGAAGGAGGAGTTGTACTTTGTTGAATTGGAGAAGCGCCGGGATGCTGTGGTGGCTTGAGACTGGGATGGCATGCAAAATCCTACAATCGTCACGTTTCCCATCTCCAAGTCCTCAGCATCTACGTTCTTCTTTCCTTTCCGAATGAAGCCTATGGTCAAAGACAACTGGCGGTCAGTCTAGGAGGGTGAGATACGTTGAGTGAGACAGATGTGGAGTCGATAGACCATCATCTGACGTACAACAGCTACATACCTAACCGAGCTCAATACAAATGACGTATCAAATCAAAAAGTACAAATTGATGCAAACATCGGAGCCGTCCGGACTCAATCCCTCTCTTAGTGCTGCAGCTGTATCTGTAAGAATTATTGCAAAAGCTGCATGGCTAATGTCAGTCATTAAAAAACTCCTGGTTGGTGGTAGTCTCGAAACTACTGCCTTGACCACCACTAGCAAACTCTACAAAGCCGTCGGTCACCAATCAAGCGAATGATGACAGATGCCGCCTCTCCATTGCACAAGGTGCATCAGCAGCTGGGCCTCACCTGCCCACTTCCCCGCAGTGGCTTGTGACTACCGACGCTCTGCAGGTGTGAAACCATGCTGTATGCAGCCCAAGGAGCAACATTTAAAGCAAGCTCGGTGCGGGTACGATGCAGTCATCGGCACAGTCAGAATGCAAAAAGGCGTGTCAATCAGTTCACATTGGCCCACGGGACGGGGAATACACTCCGTCATTCAGCCATATCACAATCCCGGCCGCGTAACAGAATGACTTGCAGGTCGAATCGTAAAATGCCAATGCGGGAGCATGCGGACTGATCATTCCCCCCAGCGCCCAGTCATCATCCACAGGAAAAGACACAGATGATTCCGATGGTAAGACATTAGGACAAGGAGGCTGGCTGAGATTCTTGTGGCGCCGTAAGCGATGTGCCGAGGGGCCGTCGCGGGAGACCATAGTGTCTCGGGAAACACCATCCGTCAACGCGTGCCCAGTCACAGGCCCATATTTGGTGACCTATCAACCACTCAGAGTTCAGCATGTGGTGCTGTTCTGGTTGAAAACAAAGCTTCACGAGGACCTGGTCGCATATTGGAGCAATGTGAACAAAGTCAATATGGCACTTGCGTTTGCAGATCTGCACGCCACAGCCCTTCACCTGGCCTTCAGCTCCAGCCACTTTGGAATAGGTTTGCGTTCCCAAATTCTGAACAAAAGTATAAGGCGGGCCATCGCCCGCAAGACCTATCTGCTCCTCATCGGAGAACTTCCGCATCTCATCAGTTCGATTCTGTTCAAATAATCAATCATGGCTCAAATTCAGGACTTCCAGGGGATGCAATACGCCCGCAATAGCGTTGATCCTGAAGACTATGATTACTTCAACCAGCAATATGCCACGTCTTCCCATCAAAAGGACCATGACATGTACCCATATCTCATTGTCCAGCCGAAAAACGACCAGGATGTCATAAATGCCGTCAAGTACGCCCGGCAAAGCAATGTTGCTGTCGCTGTCAAAAGCGGTGGCCACCAGTACAGCGGTGCATCATCCACCGGCGGCAAGAACATCCAAATCGACCTCACCCACACCTACAAGGATCTGAGGGTTTCCAGACCCAACGGCATCGCTGAGGACAGAGCACTAGTGCTTGCCGGCGTCAGTAACCAACTTCAAGAGTTCCGTGACTACCTGCAGCACAACAAGCTCTTTGTCCCTCACGGGCAGTGCGCCTACGTCTGCTTGGGTGGCCATGGCCAGACCGGCGGCTATGGCCAGCTCGGTCGCAGTTTTGGCCTTTTCGGCGATTGCATCCGAGCCATTCGCATGATCGCCTACGACGGTTCCATCCAAGAGATCAAAAAGGATACACACCCGGAGCTGTTCTACGCCATCCTCGGTGGCAGCCCGGGCAACTTTGGCATCATCACGCACTGCACCGTTGAGGTGTTTAGAGCCCAGAGTTACTTGGGCACCGTCGCCGGCCTCAATGGAATCAAGGGACCCTACGGCCTGAAGGCTCTCTTCCTCTACAACAGAGACACTCTTACGAAGCTTCTTACCGCTGTAGCGGAAATGTCTGAAGACGACACGGTTCCGCGGGGTGTTGACTTTTGCGTGAGCGTCCTCAGCATCAACTTTCCTGTCGCACAGCTGTTCCCCGCATTGGGCAATCCAGAGGCCATGAAAGGGATTGTAGACAAAATCGAGCAGTACTTTGAGGGAAAGTTTCTTGATTGGCTCCAAGGCCGCTTCCCGGCCATCATTGTCGTCTACGCGCAGTGGTGCCCGGTCAGCAAGAACGACACGTACGACGCCAGCGTCGACAAGTGGTTCCAAAAGGTTCGAGATCTCGACAGCCTCCAACGCTACGGGAAGCTCCACTTTGAAGTGTTCGACAAGATAGACATGTCCGTCATGACGGGACAGTGGATCTTCCCCAAGCGGCGAGAATTCGACCTCCCCTACGTCAAGCGCACGTACGCCACGGGCTCCAAGACGCTCAACAAGGACCACTGGGTCGATGACGTTGTGCGCCGCCTCGATCTCATCTACAACCACAAGCACCTGCTCGGTAACAACGAGGGCGACAAGGACTACGAGGTGTACAACCACTGCAAGCTTTCGGTGCAGATCCAGTGCTTTGGCGGGGCCAACTCGCGCTTCTATCAGAACAGGGACAACGGCACGTCCTACAGCTGGAGGGACTCCACCGTTGTCCAGACTCTGGATTGCTTCCACGACGAGGGCGATGAGTACAAGAAGTATGCTCTCGACTGGCAAGCCAAGAACGACGCCATCTTTGTTGGCCCCTCGAGCTCCTTCAGCAAGCAGGACAGGCGCCTCCTCTGGGGCTCGTACGGCGATTGGGACATGAGCAAGGAGGACATTTGGAAGTGCTATTACGAGACGGAGGAGAAGTACCAGAAGTTGGGCAAGATCAGGGGTCAGGCGGATCCCAACGGTACCTTTACGGCAAACCCGTTTGCCGTCACGGCCATCCATACGAACTCAGCCAAGCTTTAAACTACATCAGAAACAGAGGCTCCGGTGAGCAGCAATAAATGTATTCCTAAAATGACTCCAAAGGATCTTTGGCCACATGATTCCTTTATAACTCACTCTGGGGTATTGAACACCGAATATATTCTTGAAATACAAAAGGTTTATAACCATGTTACATAACAAAAAGGAGATTTGTATCTAGCCATGTGTTAGTAGTGTTCAAATCATAAATAGCAGTGATGCACTCACCTAGGGGATGGCTGCATGACAGCTGAGGTTTCTGGGTATAATTCGGTTCGAGCAGATTTCTAATGTTGTTGAGAAGCTCGACGTAGCTCTGCTGAGGCTTGGTCTTGAGAGCCGTGATGAAGGCCCATGACATGGCACCGGTGGCTCTCGAATCGATAGTGGTATCGGCACTGCAACATGGCGTCAGTTAGATGTCTTTTTGATAAGTTTCGCCGCACTCACGAGGTTTGGTCATCCTTGCTGCCGGCCCACATGATGACGTCGGCTGGTGAAGTTCGTGTCTCAATAGTTTTCTTGTATCCCTCGTTTCCGCTGAGGGCTGACTGCGCGAAGTTGACGATGCTGTTGGCAACGCCCTCGAAGTCGTTATTCACATAAGCATTATAAGCACCCAGTAAGCCCTGACCAGCTTCTTTGGCCAGGTTCGGCTCCTTGAGGATTCCCTTGGTGGAGTACACGTATGGCAGATCCATGGCTGTAGCGGAGTGGCATGAATCAAAGATGGCAGTCAGCCTAACACCTGCTTGGAGTGGCCGCACAACACGCCAGTGGATTTCGTCATCAATGATATGACCTGCCTGCTGCCAGTCAACCGGATAGATGACATCGTCAAATCCATCGTCCTCATCTCCGTCCAAATCCTCAGTACGTCCACCATGGCCAGAATAATGAAGGAATAATGAGTCGTTGGGACGCGCGTCCTTGACTAGCCATTCGAATGCCTTGATCATGTTGGCTCGAGTGGGTTGCAAAATCGGTCTTGATTGGTCATCTGTCAAGATGACCATGTCTTCTCGCTTGTATCCATAGCGTTCAATCAAAAACGCCGAAACAGTAGCGACATCATTGATGCATCCCTTCAGCTCTCCCTTTTGTCCAAAATAATTGATGCCAATCAGCAGTGCCTTGCGACGACCCGTGCAGTTGGAGTACTGGAACTTGTATTCTGTCGGAGCACCATTGCCGAATTGCTGGGGTGCGGTCGGTGGAGGAGGGCCGGGTCGAGCGTCACGGTTGATCTTGTCAAGACCGGACCAAGATAGTTTGGAGTGGTCAATGCTAGGGGCATGGAATGAAGGCGGTGGAGGAGGCGGTGACTGGAAGGGAGATGGGGAATTTCCATAAGTGCCAAATCGAGCCGGAGGAGAAAAAGGCTGAGGCGGGCCTGGAGGCGGACCGTAACCGTGGGGAGGGCCGTGGGGAGGCCCGGGAGGAGGCCCAGGGGACGGATGGCCTCCATAGCCGAACTGCTGAGGATGGGGAAACGGGCCACGATTGGATTGGTCCGGAGGCAGAAATCTTCCGCCATCGCGCGGTGGAGGGTGGTTTGGCGGTGGGCTGTGATAGGCTCCGCCAGGGCCGCCGTGATGGCCTGGACCGGGGTAAAACGACATGTTTGTATTGGATGCGCAGAACACGATATTCGACAATGACGCTTGTGCGGGTGATTTTTTTCCGTTGAACAGTTCAAATACTCGGCAAGCCATCATTAAATGGTTTTATAAAATGTCAAAAAATACGTCATCGGATCGCCAAGCCTCAATGTCCCCACATGGTATCGCGCCAGCCGAGACGTTGAATCGTAGTACGGATAATTCGGCTGCTGGAGTGGACTTGGCGCAAACGACCACGCTTGCGATTTGTAACGGTTTGAGTTTTTCATGATTGTGAAATAGGTCTTGAGAGTAAGCTAAGACATTGTCACCGCCATTCTGGCTGCTTGGCGGAAATACAGACATCATGAGGCTCAGTTTTCTTCCAACGGGAATCTTGATTGATACTCAATCCATCATTAATGAGACGCCTCACGTTTTCAACTGTCGCTCCTGACTGGGTTTGAAAAGTTGAGCAGAGAAAAGCTCAACGACTCAGTATCACGCCATAAAAGTTGACTGGCAAATCTCAAGATTTCCAAGCAATCGAAGAACAAGTTTAAGAATCTGGTAGTGCTGCATGAGTTTTGATTGATGCAGAATTTAAATTCAATAGTATCCTTTACATTACACAACTCAAACCAGGTTCACAAAGATACCATAGGAATGGAAGCAAGTTTCTCCAGGGTAGGGCTGCGTATTTAACCGAGTCAGCAGTTCTATTTGCTGTCTGCTCTCGCGCGTCATCGTAGATTCTTATTTTCGTTTAGCCTATATAACTACCATGAAGTCTTCATAGAAACTTATATGACCATGGTTAATCGTTGATGAGGAATAAAATATCTGGTATCATGGTTGCAAATTCCTCGCCTTAAATCATGGGCCCAACTGTTAACCACAACCAATACTGCAGTTACCTCTCTATATTCATGATTTGTCTCGCTTTGTTAAAATACTCTTGAGATAAATACGAGCCTCGTCAGATTCTAGACTACACCAGATAATCCTTATCGTGCTCGTATCGACACACCGCTCATGCCGTTATCGATAATCCATGCCACCTGACTGGTCAAGTGGGCAGGGTGGAGATGGAGGTGTGGACGCGCGTCATGCTCACTCTCGGGCAGCGAACAAATCTTAAAGAACAGGTGCATAAAAACTATCTCTTCCCAGCCTAGCATACTCGAACGTTTTATTACTCCATCTGGCCGGTCTTTGCTCTTCCTTTGCTCCCGCTGATGACGTCGCATCTCCGACTCTTGGCCGTCGCGGCCTGGGCCTTGGCGCTAGTGTCGGGCTCGCCGGCTGCCGAGATGCCGGATGCCGAGACGCTGGCGCCCAGCGCGCGAGTTGCAGCGGAGCGCGGTCCGCACCTCTTCAACACCGTCTTTGATTCGCTCCGCAAATGGGGCGCCGTTACGCACCGCAACGGCATGTCCTTTATGCTCGCCACCGTTCCCAGGAACGTGCTGCTGTACCACGGCAACGACCGCAATGCCACGCCGACCACGCTGGACTGGCTGGCCTACGAGATCGAGCATGCCGAGATGTTTGCGCGCGCCAACCATTTCGGGCCTCCGCGTAGACGCCCGGGCCACGGCGATCGCGGGGGCGGCCATGGCGATCACGGGGGCCACTGGGAACATGAAGTTGAAGACGAGATAGTAGAGCATGTGCGGGAAGATCTGAAGCGGAGGAGCCCTGAGCAGGGTTCCCCAGCTGAGGGCGACGAGCCTACGCACGGCTGGTTGCACGTCTATAAAACTACGCGACCTCTTCGGTTTCTCTACATTGACGGCATGAGCGGCGATAAAGATAGCATGGGCGTTCTCGACACCCAAGACTTTCTGTTGCGCGGTGTTAGAGACGAACCTACCTGGCCACCCAGATGGCCGCCGAAACAACCCCCAAAGCAACAGCCCCCGGGGACCAAGGAAGATGAAAACCTGCCCGGTGTTCCTGGAGAGCAGAACCGCGTCCGTGACATCTGCCAAATGTGCGCCGGCTGGAACCTGCAGGGCGTGATCCGAACCGAGTGGCTCGGCTTCGAGATTATCAAGTGTGACTTCTTTGACGGAATGGACCACGTGCAGTCGCTGCAGCGGGACGACGAGAACCCTGATCTGCCGCCGTGGTTCCCTCAGCCCGGCCAGCCCTTCCATCCAGGCAAACCGTGGGGCGCCTATCTCGATCTGGACGATCGGTTCCGCGAGGTGAACCCCGGCCGCACCGTCCTGGACTACTCGTCGCTTGTTTCGGCCTACTTCTTCCCCGTGAACATTACCAATCCGGACGAGGAGCACGCAGAGCGGCCTCGGCTGCTCAGCACGACGGAGGCTGAGCTGGCAACAATCAAAGAATACCTGTCGGGCGTGATTCAGCATCGATACGACGCCGACGACGGCGTGACGCATGATTCATCATCGTACGAATGGCGCTACGTGGCCGACGACATTGTCCACCGCTATACGCCCAAGATCCTGTCCATATTGAACGCCACGAGCTCAGCTGATTCCATTGCCAAGGATATTCGTTTCCTGCTCGAGGCCTTTATTGATTATTCCATTGCCGATGTGACCAAGCGTGACAGCGAAGCCGAGAAGCGTTGCACTGCATTCTACCTGCAGACGCTGCCGCGCGACGGCGGCGAAGCAGCCGAGTTCCTGTACAGTGCGTTCGAGGCTGTCAGCGCCGAGATTTGCCGCTCCTTGTTCGAGGTGAGGAAGCTAATAGCCGGTAAGACGGACGTTGCAGCGGAAACGCTCGAGAAGGCGCGGTCTATAATTAGGTCGCTCGTCGAGTATTTGTCATGGCACGTTTTTTTGGATGGTGCCGCCTTAGGCTAATGTACATTTGTTTCTTGATGTGGCATGCATTACACGCCACAACGCACACGGCAGAGAGAGAAACAAAGAGGGCCCTAGACTAGCAGGGGAAGTGTAGTGGTGGGTTGCACTCCGATGACAACAAACAGAGCGGTCGGGAGTTAAAGAATGGAGACGATTGGTATTGGAGAAGAGAGACAAACTTTCAGACCTTTACCCCTCAATTAGCGCCGGATTAGGGAATATGGAAATGTAACCATGACGTGGGAAATTCAAACCGTAGATAGACTCAGGCTGGAAACTCGCTCGCAAGGAGACAACGAGGAGGCGGCAAACGAGGTCAATTCAAACGTCTGACAACGTACCTTGCCCTACTGCCATGGCACCATACCTGAGAAACGAGCTGAAAGGCACAAATCCAATCAGACGTGCATGGCCGTATCTGAGTGCATTAGTGGCCGTAAGCCGTGCAGTGGACGGAGATGAAAGAGCTGAGCGGCCCGCGTTTTGTGGCGCGGAAAAAGGCCTTTATTCCTTCTGAACAATGCATGCACGTTGGTGAGGAGAGACTTCAGCTTCAGCACGCCACAGGTCGTCGTTGGTATGCATGGTTACGTTTTGGGATTTTTTGGGATTGTGTGGCGGCAAGGCCCCCCCGAGCGACTCTGATGACGAGTTCCTCCTCTCCTTTATTTGCAATTAACTCGGCCGGTGAGCCTGGCCGAAGCTAAGGCTGTAGCGCTGGGTGTGGGGATGGGATGTGGCCCTACGGCTTGGGCTGGAGCCCACACGGACATGGGTCTTAATTCCGAAGCGTGGGAAATTTTCTTGGGAACGCGTTCAGGGAGACGTTTTGTTGGATCGTGTACGGGCTTGGCATTGAGGTCCACGAAGGATGCGCTGTCTGTCTCGTCTAGAACTTCCATGGAGAGATAAAGCTTGGCCAGGCCAGGGGGGGGAACGACCGGAAGATCTACGGAATAAGAGGTCATTCTTTTATTTTTAACCATTTTTAGAAGCTTGGTATCCCTGTGAACGCCCGAGAGGATGACCTACGGGTGGATGGTGTGCCCCACCGGATCATCAGATGTGCGCTCGCGAAGAAGGATTTGCGAAGAGAAGGCGCCGACCCGAGCAGTCCGCGCGTGGTGCCAAGTGGATTCTCGCTCGTGAGGTGCTAGTTTTTCCTTCTTCTTTTCTCATCGCCAAAAGGAGCGCCACCTGGCGCCTCCCGCGATCTGTGGAGCCGTTGACGCACACAGGCAGACACACACACACACACACACACACTCAAACACGCATACACGCACGCACACACACTCCCTCTGTCCTTAGGGATCCCATCATCCATGCGACCCATGGTCAGACTGGGCCAAGTTTTTCTCCGGGCGGTCATGCCCAGCAATGCCAATGCTCCTGCCAGCACTGATTAAGGCAGGTGATGCGAGATCCCAGGGTTTGCGAGGGCGCCCCATTGGCCCAGAAATTCAATATTGGCAGCCTTAGTGCTCGCTTCGGGGATCCGAAACGACGTCGGCCGGATGTCAGGTGCCGCTGGGGTGGAGTGGGACACGGCTGGATCCCTGCCTTTTTTCCCTTTGGGGCTGCTGAGTTTGGGTAGTCATATTCGGACGAATACGAGAGACCGCATACGGTGGCGGTTGAAAATATCACCCTCTTGCATATTTTGCTAACTCATTGCCTGAGACCAGACCCAAGAGTGATAGATCGGTTGTCAATTTCAATTCCAGGGCAACCGAGGGCCATTGACCCGCCCTGCAGTCCACCACGACCACACACGCACCCACGGCGCGCGCGGCAAACAAAAACATCTGACACGGCGAGCGAGCGCCGCCATCCAGTCAAAATGGGTGGTCGTGGACCTTCCACGACGGAACAGAGATCTTAGCTGCAGATCGGAGTGCTTCCGCCTCAGGTGGCGCTATTCTAATTGCGGATATAAGCACACCAATCAACTGAAATTTCCGGTGGGTTTCCTTTGCTGACTGCAGCTGGCTGAGGTTAAAAGTAATCAAGCCATTGACGAGAGAGAGCGAACGCGAGACATGCTGCTGGGATGGATTGGGCTGTGTGCCTGACTAGCCACCATCCCATGCTGCAAAGCAAAGACCCAGCCGCGCGCGATTCAGGGGCGCTGGATCTGGCGGATACGAGGCGACTAAAAGCCAATGCGCAGCGGCCAGCCAATCGCCAGAGGCCGGCCCGGAGACCGAATCCAGACGCCCATTGGGTCCGGCAGGGTGTTGTAACACGATTGCATTGCTTGCTCCCAAGAATTCTGGTTCTTCCAGAGTCTGTGCATGGAAAATCTCTGGGTCCTCCGCCAAGGCGCGACACCGTTTCAGCTGGCAAGGATGCGAGAGCCTCCCGGGATTAAACGACTCTTTCAGCCACTGACGACTGGGCCGGCGATTACCAATTCGACGTGCAACTCGTCTTGGTTCCCTGCCAAACTCCACAGCCTAGCTGAGCCTGTGGGTGTCATGACGGCCAAGAATACTGGATGACATTTAAGTCGTCCTCCCCTTCGCCCACCTTCCCCTCACCATCATCGTCGATCTTCACTCTTTTGAGTCTTGTTCGTCGTGGTGTATACTTGCGACTCAACTCGAGTCCTGTCCCTTCGTTTTCTCCTGGTGTGAATACTGCTTTCACTTCTCATTCCATTCGCTACTCCCTTTCACTCCTACTGCCCACGATGATGCGCTCCGTCGGCCTCATCGGCGGCATGCTCAGCCTGCTGAGCCCGCTCGTCAGCGCACACGGCAACCACCATGTCGATGTCATCCGCCGTGCTGAGCCGTCCACCGTGACCACGCCCGCCTTTGCTACCGGCACGGCTGCTCCCCCCGCGACCGGAAACTCCACCAACACCGTCCTGGCCAGCATCAGTTCCGTCGGCAGCACCATCCTGGTGATTGCCTCGTCCGACTCGATTGCCGAGAGCGCCTACACCGGCCTCCAGGCCTACGGCATCCCCTACGAGACCCTCATCGTGCCTCAGGCGGGAGTCACACTCCCTACTCTGAACTCGTCCACAACGCAGGGTAACTACGGTGGTATCATCATCCTCGACTCAGTCGCCTACGACTACAACGGCACCTGGTCCAGCGCCATCACCGACGCCCAGTGGACTGCTCTGTACAACTACCAGACCAGCTTCAACGTCCGCATGGTCCGCATCAACGAGTACCCAGGCCCCAACTTTGGTGAGAACACAGACGACCCCGCAGACGAGCATCTCGAGCGGCTGCTAACCCGTATTTGACTAGGCACCACCGCTGTTGGCAGCTGCTGCGACACTGGTGTCGAGCAGCTCGTTAGCTTCTCCAACACGTCGGATTTCCCTACCGCTAGAATCAAGGCGTAAGTGGTCACCGCACTAGTAGACGTCAAGCAGACAGACTAAGCTGACTTTCGTAATAGCAACGCTGGAATTTCCACCTCTGGCCTGTACCATGTTGCTGCCTCCATCACCGATACGGCCACGACCCGTGCTGTGGCCGTGTTCGGCACCACCACTGGCTTCTCCAGCGAGACGGTGGCCGCCGTCATCAACAACTTCTCCGGCCGCGAGCAGTTTGTCTGGTTCATCGCCTGGGCTCCCGACTGGTCGCAGACGTCTGCCTTCCTGCAGCACGCCCACATCCACTGGATCACCCGCGGTGTGTTCCTGGGCAAGCGCAAGCTTCACCTGTCTCCCCAGATCGACGACGTCCACCTGACGACGGAGCTGTACTACCCCAACGGCAGCGAGTTCAGACTGCGCACCGGCGATCTCGACGCCCACGTCACCTGGCAGAACAACATCAACGCCCGCATGCCCTCGGGATCCTCGTTCCGACTCGAGCTCGGCCACAACGGAAACGGTGACATTATCGCTGCCACGGACAACGACGGCGGCGAGGGCATCTGCATTCCCGACTACGCCGTCGACTACGAGTCTCCCCCCGACACTGCCTTGGAGTTCATGAAGCCGCCCGGAACCGGCGTGGACTTTTGGGGTGCCGAGTTTGTCACATACAACTGGACCAAGACGTGCGCTGCCCTCGACGAGCTGGCCTCTTGGTTCTACACCACCACCAACCTGAACCAGTTTGCCCACGTCTCGCACACCTTCTCCCACCTGGAGCTGAACAACGCCACCTACCACGATGCCGTCCGCGAAATCCAGTTCAACCAGGCTTGGCTGGCCCAGTCCGGAATTGCCCAGGCTACTCGATTCTCCCCCAGCGGCATCATCCCCCCTGCCATTACCGGTCTTCACAACGCCGATGCCATCCGGGCCTGGATCGAGAACGGTATCATCTATGTCGTCGGTGACAACACCCGCCCCGTCCTGCGCAACGCCGACAACAAGTACTGGCCTCTCATCAGCACCGTGGCCAGCAACGGCTACGCCGGCCTGACCATTGTCCCCCGCTTTTCCACCACCATCTACTACAACTGCGACACGCCCGAGTGCACGACCAACGAGTGGATTGACACCTCTGCTGGCTCCGGCAACTTCTCTGACCTGCTGGCTCTGGGCAAGACGGACAACACCCGGTACCTGCTGTCCCTGATGTCGGACCCTTACATGTTCCACCAGGCCAACCTGCGCCAGACGGATGCCGAGACGCTCACCATCGGCGACCAGACCGGCAAGATGTCCTTGGTCATGGCGTGGACCGAGACCATGGTGCAGGAGCTCATCCGCCTGACGGACTGGCCCATCATCTCGCTCACGCACGACGAGACGGCGCAGTACTTCCTGGACCGCCAGGCGCGCGACGCCTGCAACGCCAAGCTCTCGTACGGCTTCTCGAGCGACGGCAAGTCCATCTCGTCGGTGACGGTCACCGCCGACAGCAACACCTGCAGCGTGCCCATCCCTGTCACCATCCCCACCGGTTCCGTCTCGGCTTCCGGGGGTTCGACCACGGTGGACCAGGTCGGAAATGAGCCGCCCATCCAGTGGGTGACGCTGAGCGGCTCGGCCGTCACCCTGACGCTGTCGAGCCCTGTTTCAGTGTAGGGCTGGGCTGCGGTGTCCTTTAATTTTACATTTTAAGGTTTTTTCTTTTTTTCAGTTGTGAGGGGTTGGATATCCATAATATATAAAAGATAATACGAATTGCGTCTGGTGTCCCAATATTGTGCCTCTTTCGAGCGCCCGTGAGCCACGTGTGTGACGAGTCAAGCGCGTCTTGAATGAATAAAAAAAAAAAAAGCCGAAAGCCTATCGTGGCCCCAGCGTTGCGACATGGCACAGTATCTTGCTTCTCGATTTATGGTTTTTGTCCCTTGCCTTGCAGCCTCCGCTTAAGGAACCGCTTCGATCCCGCTTCTTCTTACGTGATTGTGCCCTGTTCCTTGCCTGCATGTCAGACCGTTCGCAGGACGCCCGACGCGCCCTACGGCCCTGCCGGGACGGATCCTCCTTGCTTTCTCTGCTGTGTAATTTCCCCGATCGTTCTTTGGGTTTTGTCTTTATTTTCCCGTCCCCGACGAGTCGTTCGTGTTCAAAAAATACTGCAAGTGCCAATATTCCCTGCTCGTGACGAGCGGCCCAGCCGAAACTCCCTCCCCCCACATTCGCGTGGCAAGCGATCGCGAAAGCGCGCCGTCTGTCGCTCGCGAAAATCATTCTGCTGATCTTGACCAAGTGAAGGTGAAGCGTCTTATCGGAGGGACCACTTCCCGCTGTGAGCCATGGATGATCCCCCAGCCCGGCTTATCAGCTTATTTTGCACGCTTGTCGCTCCTAATAGGATCGCCAAGACTTACCAAGCAGTCCAGATCTCCGAGACGGGTTGATAACGGGAATACCATCAAGTCCGTGCACAGCAAAATGCTATCGTGTGTGCCCCCCCGGGGACTCGCGGAAAGATGCCAATTATTAAATGAAGCTTTCGGCCCCCCCTTTTTCTTTTCCCCTCCACCTCGCGTATTTCCTCGCATCCGGGGCGCATCTTCTTGGCAACCTCGCATCCCTTGGCAGCCTCGTATCCTTGGACCGCCTTGCATCCCTTGGTAGCCTTGCATCATCTTGGTGTTGGCGACCCCGAATTTTTATGCTTGTGCATATTCCCGATTCATGCGCGACTGTACGACCTCGCTGACATTTTCGTATTGATTGGGCTGGAACTGGGCTGTCGTGGTGGCGCCCGTCATTGTCGCACTCGCCGTCATTGGAGATGCCTGAGAAATTCCGCCCAAGCTCAGTGCGTCTGCACACTCGGGAGTGGGTCAGGCATCCCACATTGCCTCTTACATTGGGATAAATGTTTGCTGAGTTTTGCTGGTATCTCTATCGCAACAGTGCCCAAAGCTCGGACGCGGTTGGTGGATATTCGGCATTTTCGTATTGGCTGGCAATAATGATGTGACACGGAAATGCGACACTTGCGGTGTCATGTTACGCTGCCCGTTTTTGGTGGCACGTCGCCTGAAAACGGTGATTGCCACCGGTGACTGTAACATTATGCTCCCAAAATTGGAGGACACCTGATACGTGAATCTGTGTTTTGGACTCCAGTAGTTTGTGTTACTCCTAACCAAGCCACAAGCAAGCTTTTCGGTGTAGGTCATAGGGCCTATCTCACCCTTTGCGGCACGGGGGGAAACAGTCTGATAACTTAAACCACCGTGCATTATGAGGCTATTTTTCAACCTGTGGAAAATACTTTCCGAGAAAGTGGGTAGACAAATAATACTGTTGTAAGGCGATATGTGCGCTGTTAAGGTGATGGGTTATTGGCCAGCTGATAACAAGGGCAAGGGATACGACATCTGCCAAAATACCCAGTAAACAAAAACAAAGAGTGGTCAACTTTAGGTTAGGAGGTCTTGAAAACTTTCTGAAACCAATCATGTATTTGCTCAGCCATATAGTATTCGTACTATCCAACGGTTACAGCCCGTAGAATCATTCTACTAGGAAGAGAAAAGATTTGTCAATGAACACATTGAAAGCGATTATCAACACGTGCAACATCAACCATAACATATTGACACTCGGTCGCTGGCACTTTTGGCCTGGCGTAACACCAACTGACATTCTATTGTTGTATCCTAAGGCATGGGCGATTGCCTCACTATTACCTTCATTGACGCTCTGCATTGAAATCTATTTTCAAGGTTGATGGAAATGATCAACTCCAAAAAAGGAAAGAGAGTCCAACGCTAGAGTTGAACGACATTCTGTGTGATTTATTGGGCTGTAATTTAAACCTCTTGCCCTCCAACGTTGGTGCTCATAAAGGAATAGTTTTATTCTGAGATCTAATACTTGCACTGCATTTCGGGTTGAAATACTTCATCTCTCTAGAGCTAATCCCAACGTAAACTTTGAGACTTGTGGCAGATAATTCAAGGTCAAATGGAGTGGCCACTTATGGGCACCGGAAACAGAGTTCCTAGTTTTACGACCAGACCAGAGGTGCCGGAGATCGAACTCCCAATAGGTAGGTGTATGGTGCACAGATAATGGCTATTACTCGTACCGATGAACGCTACCACTGTGTTCATTGGCCAATCTTTTCTCCCTCCCAAGTAGAATGGTTGTATGGGCTGAAACACCCGGGCGGATTGCTTGAACTCGAGTAGCTACATCCTGCAGAGAATTCTGCTGAATTAAATCCGGTGGTTTGCTAAATATCATCCTTCCTAAAAAGAAAAAAGAATAATAAAGATAAAAGAACGCAAGATCGTTATTGAGCGGGATGTTCGGAGAATTGAGATAAGGAATAAGTGGAGGCTACTATCTTTACCAAATGACCTTACTCAATGTGGAGTAATTCCTGCTGCACGTACTTGGTGCTGATAGGGTTCCAGTTGTCTGGATCCAATTAAGACCTCTGAACCGATAGATCTTGGCATCTCAAGGCGAGACAGCGGGAGGGGAATGCTGCCGAAGAAATTTGGAAACTGCGACCGACATGTCTCACCAAGGGGATTCGGACTAGCCCTTCATGGCCTTGCTAGAAATTCAATGATGCAAACCGAGGTATTGCAGTAAAGAATGAATTTATATGTACCGCATGTTGATCAAGATGCCAGCTTTGGGGTTCTCTGGGCATGGAACACCCTAATGCAGTTGTTCAGGCAACAAGGCCAGAGACTTTTCCATGCCATGAATGACGTAATCGATGTTGCTATGGAGTGCATCTACCGGCGAGAACCTCCTCGAACTAGCTCACGTCAGCAGATGCCGAAAGAGGTCCTGTCCAGACCAGAAGAAAGGCGACTTTTTTACGTTGGTCAGTCTCAGTCGAATGGTCAAAAAGACACCCAACTCAGCTGTCCCACATACAACCACCAGAATCCTGCATGGAGGGTGGGATCGACAGGGACGATGCCAGTTTGGGGCCCGTTGAATCATACTCGAGCTGAACATGAATTCACCCTACTAGACCGTCAGTGCACCACAGCTGAGAGCTTCCACCCCAGATGATCGAGTCATGTACCAAAATCCAACAACCATCGGAGATTATGAGCCTGGTACGCGTCGAGCCATATAACCTCAACTAGCGAATAATGATGCGTCCCCCGCGGAATGAGCATGGGCTGTGGGCACTCGGTTCGTCGGGGAATGGATCCGATGCACGATTACGGGGCTTCCCCAGACCCAGAGAAGATATGGCAGGTCTGGGTTCTTCCCCTCAACGACCCGTCCGGGTGGCGAGACGGACAGGAAACGGGTAGGAACGAGCGACGCGATAGTCGAGGCTGCGTGAGATGGTGGTTTTCCTGGGGAAGGTCTCGCCTTGACAAGCCTAGACGGCCAAACTCACAAAGGTGGGGATGTCCTCAATCGTGGCGCTGTAGCCAATCAAGAGCCTCAGAAGGACAGAGGCCCCGGTCTTTATCCGCGTCGGACTGCTTATCTGGGAATTTCAGCTCCTTATCGATTGGTGGCCCTGTCCCGCTTGATGTTGCACCACCCTCGGCTTACACGCCTGGGCGCACACTGACAGCCATGTCTCTGGGAACGGGCGAGATATAAGAAGTCTAGATAGACCGGGCCACTTGGCATTGTCTCCTGGTTCCCGCGTTCATGCAGCCAGGTCTATGCACAACATGTCCAAAACATCGCTGGAGCCGGATCAGGAGAAGAATGCCAACGCGATTGGCCCCGCGCCGTCGCAGGCTGGCGAGGTCATCGAGGAGAAGAGCGCCACCTACGATGCCGTCTTTGGTGAGATTACCGAGGACAGTCCCAATTACCGCAATGTAAGGGCCCCATGTTGTTCCATCTGTCTGAATAGTGCTGTGAATGTTGGCGTGCTAATGTGTCCTCCAAGGTGGGCTGGCTGGGCACAACCGCCCTGATGATGAAGACGCAGATTGGTCTCGGTGTTCTGGGTCTCCCTGCCGTATTCCACAGCGTCGGTATCATCCCTGGCGTCATTCTGCTCCTGGTGGTCGGTGGCATTACCACCTGGTCCAACCACATGGTTGGCGTCTTCAAGCTTCGACACCGCGAGGTCTATGGTATTGATGATGTTGGTGGCCTGATTTTCGGCCGTGTCGGTCGTGAAATCCTGAGCGCTGGATTCTGTCTCTGTAAGTGTTCTCCCCGCACCTCCATACCTCGTTGTATTGCTGACCATCGAAAGTCTTCACCTTTGTTTCCGGTTCAGCGTTGCTGAGTATCTCGATCGCACTAAACGCACTCTCCACCCACGCCGTGTGCACCGCCGTCTTTGTAGTTGTGGCTGCCATTGTTGGATTCTCCCTCTCCAGTATCCGAACTCTCGACCGAATCAGTGCGCTGGCCTGGATTGGCGTGTCTTGCATCATCATTGCGAGTGAGTAGTTGCATACGTTCCTCTCTGGGTCCTGTGCCATCTAACATCATTGTCTAGTCTTCATCGTCACAGTCGCCGTTGGCATCCAGGACCGACCCGCCGATGCACCCAAGGGAGGCGTGTGGAAATCCGACTACGAATTGTTCAACAACCCGAGCTTCGAAGATGCCATGTCAGCCGTTGCCACCTTGATTTTCGCCTACGCGGGTACGCCCGCCTTCTTCAGCATTGCGGCCGAGATGCGCGATCCTGAAAACTATACCAAGGCGCTGGTCGTGTGCCAGAGTGTCATCACAGTCGCCTATATCGTTGTCGGTGTTGTCGTCTACTACTTCTGCGGATCCTATGTCGCCTCGCCCGCTCTGGGCTCCGCCGGTCCCACCATTAAGAAGGTGTCGTATGGAATTGCCCTTCCAGGTCTGATCATCTCGGCCACTCTGCTACTCCATGTAAGAAGCCTCCGGTTGGTGTATGCTCCTGTTGCTGACAAAGTCGTCCTGTAGCTACCTGCCAAGTTCATCTTCATCCGCATGCTGCGTGGCTCCAAGCACCTCACCAGCAACTCCTTGACCCACTGGGTAGCGTGGATTGGATCGACGTTTGGCGTGACCCTGGTGGCTTACATCATTGCCAGTGGAATCCCTGTGTTTGGTCAGCTGGTTTCTCTGATTGGTGCTCTCCTCGGAACGCTGCTGTCATTCCAGCCCATGGGCTGCATGTGGCTCTACGACAACTGGAACGACCCGGAGCGCCGTGGCACTCCCAAGTGGTACGCCGGTGTCTACTGGAGCGTCTTTGTCATTGTGTCAGGAACCTTCTGTATGGTTGCTGGCTCGTACAGCTCCATTGTTGCCATTGTCAACGCGACCAATAAGACGTCTGCGTGGTCTTGCGCCGACAACTCAAATTCGACCTAGTGAGACATGTACCATTTCGCTGCGTCGAAACCTTTGGTGGCAGCATCCCCGAAAAGCTCGACTGTTGAGGAATTGATGGTTGCATTGTCAATTTCGAGGACTGAAGCGACTAAATCTTTTTTTCGCTAGCAGAAACTTCTTGCATATAGAATACAACTTTGTACATCACACGTGCCTCCAAATATGATCCTTAGTGCTCTGGTATGGGAAGTGCATTGCAACCATGATCGGACCGGTTTGATGTGCTCTGAACGCTATGGAGTGGATTGCACGGTTTGGTATTCGTTCGACCTGACACAGCGTAGTATCCCTCCGTGGCACTGACCTTTATTTTTTCTCTTTCGCTAAACTAGATTTTTAACCAATAGATGCACATGTGAAAACCCCTTTTATTGTGCCCTTTCTAAAGTTATCTCGCTGTGGTAAAATATTAGATGGGAACAAATCAAAATGGTGCAATAAGACAAACTTACAATATCAAGAACGCTCGAATAAGTACCGCATACCAAGACAGTGATGCCAATCGCAAAGCAAAAGGCACACATCAAAGCGTTGACAAGGTTTTTCCCAGAGTACCAGCTCCCTCTCTTGAGGAGCTTAAACCACATGATGGCTGGCAAATAGAAAGAAAACCCTGACACGAACAGGGACGAGCAAATGGCGAGAATATCCGTGAAGACAGGAATAGCCTCGGCCGTGACAAATGCTAATATTGTCACAATGGTAATGCTGGCAAGCCATGTGGCCCACCCTGCGGGGGTATTTACAAACCGGTTAATAGAATTCTTGAAGATGCGCCCGTGAAGATAGCGGCCCACGACGGTTGTGTTGATGGACCCCGAAATAAAAATAACCGGCAGCGCAATACCAAATGCGACCTTGGACACAGTATTCCCGGCCGATAGGAGGGCGGGGGACTGGACATCAGGCCCAACAAAAGCATAGATGATGCCGCCAGTCAGGGTATAGATAAAAATCTCGATGATGCCTAGTGCCCAAATAGACTTCAAGTAATCTTTTGGAGTATGCATCTCATCCATGAATGAGAATTGGCACATGGCGAAGCTGTACGCAAAAACGATATTGGTGACGGCGACGAAGCCATCGGTAAAACTTATTCCCTCCTTTGGCCACGCTGACCAATTCCCCATGGTGCTGTCCTGGTGGGACTGTATGCCCGTGGCAATCATGGTGATGCCGATCGCGGCCAGGATCGACGCAAAGTCAATGTATCCCAGTATGGCCAGCTCCGTGAACGAAGGCGGTATCGCCAATATGAGAAGGATAATGGCAGACACGACACCAAAGACAATGGAGCAGACACCGCTCTCGGTAATGTGGGTAAAGGCGATGGTGCCCGTCAAGCAGTGCGACCCGACCAATAGGATCAGCTGTATGACAAACATGGCACTCCCAAGCTCGTAACCGAGCTTTCCAAAGAGCAAGCCCATGGCAGCTCCATAGTGATCCACTTGTGGGAACTTGATCTTGACCTGTCCAATGATGTAGCTCGTGTAAATTGCCACGAGGCCCAGGCCGACAGAGCATATGACGCCCGCGACCATGCCCAGGGTGGCAAATGCCGATGGGAGACTCAGGCTTCCCAGGGCAATGGCGTTGACGATGAGCACGACGGTGAGACGCTTCCATCCGAGACGCTTAAAGTGCGCGTTTCCATCGGCAGCTTTTCTTTTTTCCAGGTCAAGACGTTGCATGTCGGCGTCCGTCATCTCGCCGGCAGCAAAGCTGTCGCGTCGCTCATCGCCAAACAACACAGCCGGTATCTGTGATTCATTGACCACGTGAACGGAAGAGCCATCGGCTCTCTTCTCAGTGGTCGCCGAAGCAGAGTTTTCTGGCCTCTCCGCCATATTGGATGTCAGTGGCGTGCTTAGGAACAACGTCCGGAAGAGCACAAAGATGTGCGACCGCCAGAGGCAGGGGCGACAGAAGCAGTCTTGCTTCGGTCAAGGACGAATCTTTAAGGATTGAATTGAGGGGGAATTCAGATTTGTCAAGATGGGATCTGAGATCAATGAGTCGAGATCTAGATCAGATCCCCCTAATATACACAAACCTGCCGGTAAGTGCGCCCCACAAAATGTCTAGGGCGTGGTTCCCGTCCCTAGAACATCGCGGCAAAGAGGCAACGAATCGCATCTTCGTGGACTAGACAGGGTCTACGGGCCGCATCTTCCACTATTTGCCTCATCCGGTCGGCTTCTCCAGCGGCCATCATACCAGCCGTGGTGGATAGAGCAGGGGAGAACCGGATTTGGGCCACTGGTGTTCTAGCGTTTTGCCCATTTGGCCGAATCTCACCCCGAACATCTTATAGATATTGGGAAAGGGGGATTCCTCATTTCGCGCCACGTGTTCGGTACATTGGGCGGCAAAGGTGGCTGGATGCCGTCGAAGGATTCACGTATTAGTCATATCCACAATCCCGATGACAAAATTCTGTGATTCATACTCCAAGAACATGGCGAAGAAGGAAGTTCGAAGAGAGCGGCTCTTTGGAAATGTGACTTGTCACATGCTCAAGAACTCTCCATCGGTGCACCTCTTTTCCTAAGACGCAAGAGGAAGTGCTCCGTTTCCACATTAGAGACTTTTAGATCCAGAAAGAGAGCTACCGTGACAGGAGGTAAACGAGGTTGGGAGGCCTCTAGCTATTTGGATTATATCGACACAAGCCACACACATTGGAACTTAGTCGATTAGATCTGTCGCGAAATATTTGCCCAATTATGCATTTTAAAGACATCGAGAACATAGCCTATAGCGGCACTCTAATATCTAATATCATAGTTGAGGGGTTTTTGATGAATCTCCGCGACGCATGAATGTGGGTACGGCTAATCCCGCCCCCAACCCCATCTCATCCACTCGGAGGTTGAAATTGTGTAGGGAATTATTCCTTCCGGCACGCTGAGCCAGCGACCCTGGCCTAGCTGCCACGTGACTTTACCGAAGGCAAGGATATCGACAGACGGGCTGTTGCCACAATTAAGCTTGCCATGGTGTATTCCTTTATCTATATTAGAATCGGTGTCAGCGGGAAGGCAGATATTGACCGTATATTTTCCATTCAAGACACCTTCTACGCACATTTGCTCTCGCTCGCCATTACATGCACGGCTAAAGCTGCTACCCGAGAGGTCGTCCTACCTTTCTCATTAGGCTTTTGGTGAAATTCCCTCGATTCTCATGTGTTAGGTAAGAGTAATCTACGCAAGCATGATTTGTAAAGCAACAAAAATAGAGCCGGTGTTGACTTCGATGGAAGGGTGGAGTAGCCCGTTCGGTCTTCAGTCTAGGCACATCTTGACTTTCGAAACAAGAGTCGAATGTGCCGAATCTTACTTCAATTTAAAAGCCCCAACACACTTGCTACGATGTACAGAAATAAGGATACTCTTACAGTCATGACTATAGGGCCTAACTGAACGTTCGGTGGGGCGTGCGGGGTTTCATCTTTTGTATACAACCCTCTCTAGATTATCACTATGGAAATGTAGGTATGTGCGATAATTTGCTACAATTTGGGATACAGATCGCGGCGAAAAGTGAATCAACTCAGGCGGCAGGTCATGCTGTTGGCTCACCCGTATCTGCAAAATAACGTCGACGCTAGCAGGGATCCGGAGCGCCAGCGTGTGCATTCATCAACGATGCCGTCTTGGCTGCGTCTTCTAGACCACCCGAGACCGATTTATGCATAATAACACGGACGCCAACGATCGAAATTCTGTAGCCGAACCCTATTTTGGCCATGGTGGCCTCTCAGCCCGGCTTGGCCTCAGGTGAGGCTGTCTCGCTCCACAGCGGCTGGCTGCCGACGACAATGTTTACCGTGCCCGGGACTCCTTCTGCCCGTGTCTGTTGAATACAAAACTAAGAGACTCTACTCAACCCGATGTGTTCCTAAGTAACCCACAAACCTGCCTTCAAGATGAAGGTTGCCAATCTTTACGCTGTTCTGGCTAGTGCCCTGGCTCTGGGAAGCGCTGAAGCGGGTCACCGGCCGCAAAGTTCCTGTCGCTCAAGCACAAAATCTGCTACTAAAAGCACCACGGCTTCATCCATTCGCGCTCTCAGCACTACGTTATCGACCAAAATTACGACCACGACGAAAGCCACGACGACATCAGCCTTGACTACAACAACAACGATATCGGTCCTGGCTACGACCACAACCACGGCCGCGGCAAAGCTTCAATGTACTACTAAGAGCCCGCCTCCCGAGATCCCAGAGGGAAACTGTGATGGTAAACAAGGCGGTCTTCCGGATGGAATCATTCTCACCCTCGAAACTATTACCACGCTCGGAGAATGCGCCGCTGCATGCAAGGCCAACCCTGAATGCAGATATCTCATGTTGTTTGAGGGCACCTGCTACAACGGTATCAATAACAGCCCATGGACTTACTATCCTTTTCGGCATTGGATTTGGTATTCTCCGGAATGTTTTAATTGCGTTTCCGCATCGTATCAATCCTGAGGCCATAGCGCCAGCTTCATTCCGTCATTTTGCAAGTTGGGAGAAGCGCGATGTGAGTGATCCTTGGTGGCAAGTGATCATGGTTCCCAGACTGTCATGTTGAACATGTTATCAAATGACGGCTCACGCTGGGTTTGAGATTGGGAATGGTTTGAGGCCTGAGTTGGATCTCACGACAGAACGCTGGCTATCTTGCGGTGAATTCGATGCCAGAGCAATGGACGACAGGATCGAGCAGCCGAGTCATAATATTAGCATGATTGAGGCTTGAAGATTGTGGACGCATGTGTTGAATTCAAATGTTCATTACGCAAATTTGACTCCTTGTCCTTATATATACCCAAACTCCATCCGAAATGTCCCAGTAAACCTTGTGGCAAACATTGAGTACATAGCACCGTACTAATTCCTGCAATTTGTTAATTCAAGTTCGCATCATTGGTAGGCTTCAACTTACAATAGTGAAAGCGTGAGATCACCGTGGATTCTCGCCTTGAGCTCAATCTCAACCTCCAAGTTCAAGTCAAGGCGCAGCTTGAGAGCATCGCTCTTCCCGCCGCCGCCGCCGCCTTGCTGTTGTTGTACCTGCTGCTGTGGCCGTGGCTGCATATTCCAGTTGCCTTGGGACGGCTCATCATCTTCATCGAGCCATGCAGGTCGCTTGCGGCGTGCTGCCTTCCGCTTTTCGCCCTTTTGAGATGTAGCTGTCGCCTTCTTCGGCTTGGGTGCAACCGCCTTTTCTCTCTCTACCTGGTCTTGGCTCTCGTCGCCGTCCTGGGCATTGCTGTACTCCTCAGCAGAGTCATCGTCCCTCTCGGCGGATGAAACGGAGGATCTGGCAGCGGGCTGGGAGTCTGGTCAGTGGATTTGGCATCGCGGTTTCAACCTGTTGGATGCACCTGAGTTGGAGAGGACGACATGTCTTCGGATATTGTATTTGGATTGGATGTTTGAGTCCAGATGGAATAATTCGGAAAGACGGGGGCAGATCTTTGGGGTTTTAACGCGTGTCCGCAGCGTCCTGACATCTGGACAAACCGGATCGCAAAGTCGCGACTGACGCGCCAGAGCCACATACGTCATGGAATAAGCACGAGTTGTGACATCAGGATGCTGGAGAACAGGTTTGAGCATGGTGGCAGGGGAGCAAGGGATTGGTCAAAAAAGTGGAGGTTACCAGGATGCGTCACCTTGCTATAGCACTCATCTTATAGATTGGTCCGTGAGAGCAGAAATTTGGCACAGAGCAAATCTCGTCTGAAAATCATCAAAATTGCGAGTTTTGAAAATGGACAACTAGAATAATCCAGTTGGTAGAGAGGCCTTGGAGCTGTATGTGATCATGACCGGCCGATGATTTGGGACAGGCACATGTCGGAGCAGTTTGTTTGTGATTTACCATGTGGGGTATTGCATCCTATGCGACTCTGACTAAGGAGCTTATGGGCACATCATCGGCCACTTTTTGAGCAGGGCCAAGGTCTGGGGTCCCAAAGACAGCATCGGCTATGCCAGTGTAGAGAATAGTCAGCGGTGGAGGCCACTACTTTGAGACTACAAATAGTTGGTGTTTGAAACAAGTGGAGGCATCAGACTTACCTGTCGGAAACCTTTCTGGGGAGTCCGTGCCATGTCAGAAACAGAGTGGTCCATCCCTCCATGCAGCTTTTTCATGAGGCCATAACTTGGCTCAGCCTCGTAAAATCACGCATCCATCTAAACGCTGATCAAGTCCTCGGTCCTGCCAATTCAGCAGGCGACTCGCCGAGCTCCCATTCCAAGGCGTAGGCATAAGGGCTCAATCTCTTGGAACCAATCTGGAATTTTCGGCCCGTTGCTTTCGGGATGGCCCCAGCCGACAGCTAATTGAGTAAAATGCAGCTCCTAGAATGCATAAGAATGCGTCACATTGCGGGCTGCGGCAAAAGTTAAGTAAATAATCCGTTAAAACGCAGTGGAATTGATGCATATATCCCGTTTGACAGAATGTAACGGAACAAATGGCGTGCCACTAGCAAGTTAGATCATTTCTTTCCAAAGAATCGTCTTGAGGAAGCAGGACCGTATTTTCACTGGCTCCATTTCTATTATACATCTTGATATTCATTTGAGCTCCCCTTTCGACTTTTACCTCAAAGTTACCAGCAGCCCTTGAGAATGCATCTGCAATATTTAAAGATTCAGTATGAAAAGGTGGCACTTCATTCACCAGTCGTGCTTGAAAGAATAACGTTGGGGCGCTTGATACCCACCAGACGATGTCCTGTTGCTTTGTCTGCATGTAAACCAACACAAGAGGTGGCGCGGCCAACGCAAGAAATAAAGCTGGCAAGCTTAGCCAAGGCCACTGCACAAGCACAATTTGTTGCTGCATCCAGGGCGTCCCCTTAATATCAGAGTCGTATTCATGTCCGAAATGTTTTGCTGTCCCTTTTGACTGTAAAATAGTGGGCCAGGTCGCATTGCTATTGCCAAGTATCGTGCCATATACTCTATGGCACGAGTGGTGTTTTTGGCCAAGTATAGCATTGCCGAAATGTCGTTATCGATTAAACCGTTAGTGTAATCTATTGTAATATTTGCCTTCAGAGCACTATTAACTGTAATCATGGTACTAAGCGTCCACCATGCCCTCGATGTTATTTCGAACGTGTTCTTTGTATTATGGGACTGTCCCTTAAAAGAGGGTTGGAAAATGTACAACTGTGGCCTGCTTTTGTTGGCAGTATCATAGGGGTCCTGGTAATCCTCGATGTGATCGGAGTATGTTCCATTTTTTAACATGGGCCTGAATTCGTTGAACCGAGATGTAGATTCCACATCTAAGTGCTTCGTGGCTTGAGGTGCTGGAAATATTTTCTCCAAATGTCAAAGAAGTTGCTTTTACCCATTCCACAATCCCAAGAAACACGTCCATGTCTTCGAATGGCAGTGCCGAAACGCTTAAAGCCGGATCCTTTTCTAGATTAGACTTGAATATGGTATGCATCAAAAAGGGCGACATCCATGAGGCATGGCCAAGCAACAACTTCAACGAACCATTCTCGGTGCTGCGAATTTGCATCCTGCTTCTATAGTACAATTTATTTGCACACCAGATGCAGCATCATGGCACTTGGTATTCACTGCAAGTGTATTGAACGGATCCAAAGTGCAGTTGCCAGTGGAACATTTGTAAGGCGGAGCAGGAGTCGCAGGGAGATCCGAAGCTAGGAGACCACTATACGCTACAGTCTTGATCGTGTACGGTAGGAAGGTGTCTTTGGAGAATTAGAGATGATTTAAAAGCAGCGCATGAATGGGACACTGACAAGCGATGGATGACGATCGATTCCAAGTTATGCCCCTACCCCAGGACGATATTCCTACGGTCTGGGCCCCGGAGCTAAAATGCTCCACATTCTCAAACCCGACTCTTATGCTTTGCTGGAAAAACAGATCCAGAATTCCAGCAAGCGACATGACGATGGCACATATACTTACTAGATGTCTGTTGTATCAAAAGTCCGATCCTACTTGTCATCTTCATGATAACGGGTGACACTTACAAAACAAAGTAAACATATGCTTCCAAAAAATCCTTGGCTTGCCGAGTCATAGTAACAAACATCTTGAAGTGGCCTGGGCCTAGTGTACCATATCCAAAAAAGAAAAAAATTGGCCAATGCATTGAGATCTGGGATATAGCAAACATCCATGAAAGCCGGTCGAAAGGGCCGCAATAATAGCATTGATGTTGATGCCCCAAGGCCTCAAGCTCCACTTTGGGGGTAGCTTACCGTCGCAGTTCATCAATATGCTACCAATGGCAATTAAAAATGCTGCTGCTCAGATAAGAGCAAGAATCTCATAAGTCAATACGTTGATAGAGATGTTTTTTTTTTTTTTTTTTTGGAATATTGCGCGAGATATCAAGGTCCGTACTGCTAGCGTCGTAGCCCTCATTTTCACTTTCATTATTCATGGAAGATGGCTTCTTGAAATTGCTCTGATAATCTGTTAGATATATTTTACAAGTCATCTGTAGAAGGAGTTTACCAACGGTATCGAATCGTTCGGCTCCATTTCTGGGCACGCAATGCATTCGACTGATAGTTTTCTTGCGGGGGGATATCATGCAATGGAACAGCACGAGTGATTAGTGTACTATGTAGCTTGACCATCTGACTCGTTTCGTCATTAGGTGCGCTTCAACTGCACAATGACGAATATTGCGTCAAAGTGCAATTGCTTTTATCTGGCGCCAGATACGCAACTGGCACCTTGCTGGATTGGGAAGTCGCCGAAGAGGAATCGGCTGGCTATGCAACGCAAATTCGTAATATTATTATGGAATTTTAGATATGACAAGGGGATTCGTTGGAAGCATTGGATACTACACAACGCAGACAGCAAAGCAGCTGATGGAGGGTTGAAGTCAGCTTTTACCAAACAAACCTTTTGCCATTCTGAACTAGGATAGTATGTAAATATTCAATGCCGAATTATAAAATACCTTACAGATTGCACAGAAATGTTTATACGAGACGTTGATGGGATTGGTTACACAGACAAACGAAAGAAACTCTCGCTCGTCCTAGTGCGTCTTAAGAATGGATTCAGATGCGGTGCGCAATTATTCCGTTATTAAAGAGCCGAGTGGCACAAATATGCCTCGGCGAAAGCTGAGACATGCAGTGGCGAAGCTGGAATTGCACAATTCAAGGCTGAAACGCTGGGGGCTGAGGTAAGGCAAATAAATAGATTGGCCTGGTAACATCCACTATGAGCGGGGTAAGCTATCATCGTCCCATGCAGCACAGCTATTGGATAGAATGGCATGATTTCACGACCAGCCACATAAGGTATTATTGGGCGCAACTATTCGGCACCTACCGGCCGGTTATGCTAAACCGATGATTGTGTTAATACCAGCCACTTACGTGTTGTAGGAGCAGAAATGAAGTCATCTCGCATGAAGAATCAGCCGGGCCTGCCATTTTCTACCGCAACTAGCCTGAAGGGTTACAGCTTACTTACATCTGCAGTTACCCGACTATTGATGCCCAATTGCATTTTTATTCTAGAGTAAGTACCCGAAATGGGTACCGAAAATTCAGCCTTGATCAGCATAAATACCAAGCATCGGACGCTAGCAATCAAACGTCACTAGTCACAACACAAATAGCCCAGCCCTGAAAGAGCTTCTACATCATGTTTTACGCAACTATCTTTGCGATTTTTACAATCCTTCTATCATCAACATGGGGCGTGCTGGCAGCGTCCGAGGTCGACTGGGAAGCCATCACAAGCAGTCGTGGTGGCCGACTGCCTGATTTCAGCTTCTGTGGCTATCATAGCTCTGACAAGTCCCTGCCGTCTGTTTCAGATCCGCCGCTGGTGCGAGTAGATGCCTCAAGCGGCGACCAGAAATCCAAGATTCAGCAAGCCCTCGATAAGGTGGCGACATTAGGAGGGGGCGTTGTGGAGCTTGGCCCGGGGACATTTAAAGTGTCTGTCGGGCTTAAGCTGGCCAATGGCACAAGATTACGAGGGTCCGGTATTGCATCTACCAAGCTAGCTCCCAGTCAGCCAAAATCTACTACACCACTTTTCACTCTCGGCAACCATCAAGTCTTCACTATTTAGCCATCACTTGTCAGCCGAATTGTCGATAAATATGTGGGCATCGGAGCGACTACGGTGACAGTACAGAACGCAACCGGCCTCGAGGCGGGTCAAGCCATCTTCATATCGCGACCAGTAACAGCAGCATGGGTCCGGGACAATGGCATGGCTGATTTAGTGCGGAATGGAAAGAAGCAAACGTGCATCAAGGTCAGCTGTTCTCTATAACTTAAATGATAATTGCTTACGTGCCTATTCTTGGGCGATAACAGGTCGGGACCTTGATACAGCAGCCCCGCACAATCAAGCATATCAAAGGGAATAAGCTTACGCTTTCCATCCCTCTCACTGATGCACTTGATAGTAATTACGCGAATGCATACGTGGCTGTTTGTACTCCTGCAGCCACATCGAGAGAGATGGGCATTGAGAATTTATCAATAGAGCTTAAGCCAACATGCGCAGGACACACCTTCAACCTCTTTGATCCCTGCAATGCACCTGCAATCTCAATAATTCCATGGACTGTTGATAGCTCCATTAGAAATATCAACATAACAGACTTTAATAGTGGTATCGAGATACAGCCTAATGCTAGCCGCATTACTATTGATTCTACAGCTTTCTTTCGCGACAAAGATACAGATGGATCTCTAGGATGGCCAGCAGGTATCAGCATTAGTGGTTCGCAGATTCTGGTTCAAAACAGTGGTCAGTATGGCCGAGCCACAGCCAAAGCATTTGCCTTTATTACTAAGTCGATAGCACCTGGGCCGAATGCTGTGCTACGCCACACTACCCAGTCAAATAAACAACAGATATATCCGCACGAGCGTTGGGCTCATGGGTTACTGGTAGAAGATACCGGTGCTGAGGTCTTGTTTGTTGATCGTAATATATCAGGTACAGGGCATGGCTGGACGATAAATGCCGGCGTGACTTGGAACACCTGGGGACCTGTTACCATTCAAAGCCCACCCTTGGGCATCAATTGGGCGATTGGAAGTCAAAAGACTATCAAATCTGATTCTGAAGGCATTAAATCTAACGGCACTATCATTCAGAATGGACGGTCTGTTGAGCCTCGGAGCCTCTTTGCTGCTCAACTTGAGAAGCGAGGAGCTGCAAATGAATATTTTTATGGCCTGTTTAGTTTTTCTAGGTATACTAGGATGCCTTACATCGATTTATTCCCGGTATAGAATTAAATAGTCGCATAATTCATATGTTAGGATATTAAAGTAACCGCTCGAAACCACATAAGTCGTGCTGCCTCCCGCGCTAGAAAGTCTTAGTCTCAATAGCTTTAACACATGTATGGAGCCCCCAAAGGCCGGCGCATTACCGCCTTCACTAATTGACCTGCCTACTGTTTTACTTAGCTATCCGGTCCCCTGTCTTTACAGTGTGATGTCAACCCTATTACACCGCGTCAAGGTTCGCCATGTTGCCAGTCCTCTCTGGTCCTTCGTGGAAATTAGCAAAAGATATTTCAATCGGCTTGCAAGCCTATAGTACTCTCGGAGGATTAGATCCACTACTACGCTCGGGATCTGCACTGCCTCCTCGCGCTCGGTATATACCATTATTCTGAAATATCTCTCGACAAGCCGTATCGAGAGAATAAAGAGAAGGACTTCTTGGACAAAAATTCAAGCTCTTTTCAAATGATCGCCAGTTTTTTCTGGACTCAGCCTGATCAGGCTGAGCTGCAAGTATGATGTAATCGGGGGCAGTGCACGGATTCCAACCCATCATCTGTATCAGGACAATGACTAGGCATATCTGTCTTTATCTCTAGGGAAAATATCGCGCGGGAAATTCCTTCCATATATGAAACCTGGTAAACCCCAGATGTAACTCCAGCCTGCCGTCACTTTACCTTCTGGGAGCTGATGATCATTGCTGTGTTGTTGTGTGAGACTATTGGGCATTGCAGCCTAACTGTCCAAATCCTGCTGTATAAAGCTTATTCTGTTGACCTGGGCCGTATTGGACCTCAAGGACGATCACTATGATAAAACACAACCTCATCCGTCTGACAGCGAGCCAAGCCCCCAGTCCCTTCCAGCTCAGCAGGCGGCTCGCGGGTCTCCACTTCCCACGGCGCTGGGGCGAGAACGAGATATGGGTCTAGTTCCTTGGGGTCAATCTGAGACCCTTCACTTTTTGGGCTTGGCGATGATCGTAATTTCAGTGGCCGACGATGATAAAAGTAAAATGCAGCACCCAAAAAACATACCAATGCGACGCCACCAATGACGCCCCCGACTACTGCAGCCACTGATACATTTTGAGATCTAGTAGCTGAAGTCTTGTTTGAACCTGTGTCACTCGATTCTGCATATTTATGGCTGGTAAGCTTTGGCAAGAAGGATGCATCGGGTTGTAAAACCTGCCCTTAACTCCAAAAATGGTCCTGGCTTCTTCCTTAGACCAGCTTACCGAGTCAAGTCCACTGGCATCAATTAGTATCAAGGCCAAAATGCAAGACAGTGAACGCACCCATTACTGTACCATTTCCGTACTACTTCTGGCGATTTGTAATCGTCGGCATCGGCGTCATACTTGTCTTTCCATTTCAGGCTATTCAGGTCAAAGATGCCAATACCTCGAGCCCATGGATCATCATGAGACCAGTTGGCACCATCTGTGAGTCCCCCTAGCACAAGAAACTGGCTCTTCCCTACTATGTTGCACGTTGGGTATTGGCGAGTTGGGGCTGGAACATTGATCCGGAACCAGTGAAACCCCGGAAGCGACAGAATCCACATGTCGCCGAGGGTTCCCTTTTGGTCATTGGAGCCTCCATAGATAAATCTAGATGAATTGTTTGTCAACTGATTTGTAGGTGGAGGCGCAGGGATTTTGACTCACATTTCATATGTGCCATTGGGTCCTTGGATACCGGGAGCGCAGAAAATTATCCGGGTGATAGGAACGCCCCCGGTGGTTTTTTGCGAGTGCCATTCGAATCTGTGGAGCTCTCCGTTTTGCCCCAGGCCTCCCTCGCCGCCTAGGGTAAAAACCAGGGGGGTCTGCCCAAAGCTTGTGGTGCAGACGGCATTGCCCTTCTGCACATAGCCGTACGGGTTCATGTTAGTAGTTGACTCGTTGGCCCACTCTCTAGTGCCCATATCGAAAGTTAGAGCGCCTGGCAGACGCAGCGCTGGCCTTTCCGGCGAAAACTTGAAGTTGGATTCTGTCTCAGGATTCGACCAACCCCCAATGTAGAATCCCTTGCCAGCGCAAGATGTTGACAGGGCATTGATGCCGTACCAGAAATTAGCCGACAAGTCAGGATTGGATGGCTTGCAAATGTCCCAGGAACCACCGCCTTCTCCGTCTGATTTGAACTCATACAACGGCTCGTAGCTGTCGTTGGGGTCCATATCGTCTGCACGTTCACCGCCCCATCGGTATAATTTCCCCGCTGTATCATTCGACCAAAGGCCGAACTTGGCGACAGGCGGCGGGGTCCCGTCAGTTTTATTTATTGATCTGAGTTTGACTGTCATATTCGTCCATGAGGTGTTAAGAGGAATTGACCATGTCGTATTGACTGTATGCTTGTAAGAAAGAATAAATCCATGAGGGATTAGACTAACGCATTCTGAAATCGGTTGCGTTTTCCGGCCTTTGTCCCTTGACATAATTCGATATGCCGCCACCTTCAATGTAGAGGTAGTCGCCCAGTACCGCTGGTGCATGTGTGTTAGGAGAACGCTGCGATAGTCATGATGCGATACTTATCTTGGTGAAATGCGCGAGTTTGATAAATTGGCTGAGAGAGATCATCCGCTTGAGAAATTCCCTGAAGCCACGAAGCCAGTATGGAAAATAGCACTAGCCTCATTGTGAATCAGAACGCAAGGCCCCTACGCGAGAACCGTTTGTAGACTAGAAAGGTTAGACGAGTACTAGGTGCAATAGCAGTTCAGAGAAATCGAGTGGATACAGGTGAAGAGGATTAATTCTGGCGAGCACTGAGTTCCTATCTAGACCTAGCATGGTCGTGGTAAAAGTGTTTCTTCAACATGTGAATGGGGGGGTGCAAGATCAATTGCCGAATTGAGGCATGTCGATGGACTTTTCACAAAGCCGTGCGCATCTTGCTACCCCTGCATGTAAATCTGACCTGGAGCGCCTATATTTACGGGCTGACCATAGAAATGAAGTTCCGGTTCCGAGTAAGATGCTGAGTCAGGGCTTCCTGGAACATGTTTGGTTCAGTGGTCCAGGCGATGTGGCAATAGGCATAAGCATTTGGCTCAGAGCAAGGTCGGGCGACCAACCAAGACGAGAGAAACCAACAGAGTGTTTCATACGGCGGCTATGATGCTGACTCTGACGCCACACGGCTGGAGTTGCCGAGGATCCCTTTCCGCAGGCAGCGGAGTCAGCCGTCGAGAAGAGATTTTCGGTAGCTAAAAACGAGGTCCGGCAAGCAAAATACTTCTTGATACACTAGCTAATCTCATATTTCAGACTCCACTTTATCCTCTGCGAACTGCTCTCATGACTCCATCACCCTCGCCCCATTGTGCACACAGTTATCCTATTTGTTACCAGAATTATCACAGCCCCACTCAGATGATCTGCAGTCTGTACCTCTCTTATACTCCGATGCCCCTGCTCATGCATTCGCTTTGCCAGCAAACCAAGTGGCTAGATGACTGATGGTTGGGTGGCTCCAGACCAGGGTTGGCGGCATTTGGATACCTAATGCGGAGTGTAGCTGGCGCCTCAAGTGAATGGCCATGACCGAATCTAACCCCAAGTCCGACAGCACGGCCTTTTTGTCGACCTCATCGGGAATCATGTGGAGAACCTGGGCCACACAGTCCTGAATCTTAGTCTCTAGGTCTACCTTCGACCCCTCTCCCGACTGGCTGACACCTTGGCCGTTTGGGGCTGACGCGCCGTTTTGCTTAGCCGATGAACTACTGGCATAGCGAGGCGCTATGTCCTTGAGAATGGGCGACGGCACATCCTTTCCTTCTTCAACTGGCAGGCTGCGCACAACGGTGCAGTGATCGACGTCGTACTTTGCCGCATACATCCAAGCCTCGAAAGCCTCGTCGCGCCCGACATCCGTCACTCCCCTGATTTTGAACTCAGCCTGAACAAAGTCGGAATCAGCAACCATGCCCACCTCGCGCCAGGCTGTCCACTGAAATGCAATGGAGTTGTCCCCGAGTGCGCGTCGGTGTGTTGACAGAGTGTCCAGGAAGGCATTGGCGCTGGCATACGAGCTTTGTCCCGTGGAACCTACAAGCTGGCCGCAGGAAGAGAAAAGGACAAAGAAGTCAACTGATTTAGGTGGGAAGACTTCGTGCAGTGCGAGACTGCCTGTGACCTTTGGCGCCAGAACCCGCGAGAAGGAGTCTTTGGTTGTGTCCAATGCAAGTTGGCTTTCCACAATTCCGGCAGCATGGATGACACCACGCACTGGAGGGAGGGAAAGCTGGTCCAGTGCGTCTGACAAGTTCTTGGCAGCGCTTGCAGTGCTCATATCTACCGCCAATGAATAGACAGAAGCGCCGCGAGATTCCAACGACTTGATCTTGCTAATCACAGTGGCTAATCCATTTGGCTGATCCCACGTCTTCCTGGAAGGCAGTGATCGGCGCGAAACAAGGACAATGCGCCGAGCTCCATGTTCTACAAGAAACTCTGCTACTTCGAGTCCAAGGGCACCAAGACCTCCGGTGATGAGGTACGTTCCGTCCGGACGGGTGAAGAATCCAGGGCCTTGAGCAGCCGATAGAAGCTTGTAGCGAGGGAGGCCTCTCAAGCGAGCGACTCGAGGCACCCCATCCAGAATGCGAATGACATCGAATCCTTTGATATATCGCATCGTTGTCAGTGGGAATGACAAATCCTCTGTGTCAATCAATCCTCCAAAATGATCCGGGTGTTCGCTTGCGAGTATTCGAGACAGCCCAACCAGAGGCGAGTGTGCGAGAGCAGTTGGTGTCTCGCCCTCTCCGGTGTTGTGGGTCAAAACAAACACCTTTGCTGTTAGGTTGCGACTAACAACAAATCTGAGCAATTGCAATAGTTGCCAGGTGGTCTTCTCAGCGACCTCGGTGATGTCGTTCAGTGGTTGGACGCCACTAGGTAGGAATACAATTGCCGTTTCTTTCCCCAGGGGTAAATCCATGGATGCAAGTTCATCTGTAGACGACACCAATATTCTTTTGGCTTTGGACGTAATCGTGTTTGCCCATGTCTCCCTCCAATTAGCATCATCCGCCACCAAGACAATTTGGTTAATGGGCAAGGGTTCTTCGGCTGGCGCTGCTGGCTGCCAGGTCACTTGATGAACAAGGCTATCCATAATTCCTTTGCTATCCAGGCTACCTTCAATCTCAGCAAAGCCCATGGCTGTCAGTTTGGCCAGGACCACCCCATTCTCATCGAGGATGGAAACATCGCTAGCTGGAATCTTGCCTGGAGCCGGTTTTACATGCAGCCAACCAGTCCTTGGTGGAGTTTTTTGTGTAAAAATATCGACCTGCTTAACTTGAGACACCATGCGGGGCTTTGGATCCTTGAAAAAGATGGTAGATCCCACTGAGGTGGCAGCATCGAGGATCGGGGCCCAAGAAGATGCATCCCAAGGGACTGGCTCGTCCTGGTTTGCATTCGGGTTGCTGTCCACCCGGGCCAACATTTCCTCGCTGGTGCCATAATGCTCTGTTACCGCCCAGGGGAAACCCATGGCTGTCACACCCACCTTGGCCAGGTAGTCAACAGAAAAGTTATTGCCAAGCCTAGTACCAATCCGTTTTATTGTAGCTGAGATATCCATTGATGACTCAGAAGCCTTGCCTGGGATGCCCAATTCAGAGGTGGTATGGGTAATCCAAGGCCAGCTATCGTCGTCCGCCTGTCCATCCTGGATCAACCGGGACAAGATCTTGACCTTGTCCTGCTGAGTCACAACCTGAATAGACCTCGGCGTCTCAACTGCAATAGGGATGATGAGAGAAACATTTTTAAGCGTGCTTCCCCTTGTGGCTTTCAGAAGCGTCATGATGTAGACTGCGGCCGGGATGATTTCCGTTCCTTGCACGGGGTGTGTTTGAGGGTACGGCTTGCTGGAGCCGTCCAGTTGCGTGGTATGGATGACGATATTGGTGGAGGCAATCTCAGTTCGTCGACCAAGAAGCGTGTGGCTGTTTACATCGTGGTTCTGAACAGCATCAAAAGGGCTGGTTTCGACCTTGCGCCAGATTCGCTTGTGGACCCAGCTCGTGTTCGGCAGACCTTGGGCCCATGATTTGGACGTCTGGAGACACCAGTCCACAGGTACACCGTAGCAGTGAAGTTGAGACATAGCATGCAGCAGAGTCTTTTTAGCTGGTTTGTTCCGTACTAAAGTCGACACCACACAAGAGTCTGAAACTTCGTGGTGCGCCAGGGTTTCTTCAATAGAGTGAGACACCAGAGGGTGGGAGGAGACTTCCATAAAGACTCGGTAGGAGTCTTCCGCCGCTGCTTTGATAGCTGAACTCAAGTGGACGGGATTGGTCATGTTATTCGCCCAATACAAGGCATCTCGTAAGTCTTGTCCACGTGGATCCTGGAGCGAGGTGGAGTAAAGCCGAGCTCGGGTGGGAAAGGTCGGCTTTATGGCACCGGACAGAGCACTGAGTAGAGGATCCCGAAGTTCATTCATCATGGGGCTGTGAAATGCAATGTCGGTTCGCACATCAAAGACCTTGATTCCACGTTGCTTGAGTTCCCCTGCAGCCCTTGCGACTGCGTCCTTGGGGCCTGCAACCACACACGATGATGGGGAGCAATCGATTGCCTCGGTTAGGTCCCTCGAGTCGGAAAGCTCCTTGAGAATGTCTGAGAAAGGCTTGTTGACCAAGATCATTTTTCCCTGACCGTTCAGCCGTCGGTACAAGACCGACCGTCGCGTGACAATAACAGCACCCTCCTCTGGGGTCAAGGCTCCAGCGACAACGCTGGCCGCAATTTCGCCAATTGAATGCCCGATAACTGCCTGTGGAAAAACACCGTAGCTTTGCAGAACGGCGCTGAGGCCAATCTGCACCACGTAGGTCAGAATCTGGAGCTGGTCTGTCGACTCGAACTCGCCACTTTGCAATAAAGCAATTGGCGAGAGATCAATCTCAGAGCGGACAACTTCATCCAAAGGCTGAATTGCGCGGTAAAAGACTTCTTCTTGGACCATTTCTTTGCCCATGTCAGCCCAATGCCCTCCATGACCAGAAAAGACCCAGACAAGACTTTGGTTTCCCTTGGATACCTGGCTCTGTGTCACTAAGGAATTGGGGAAGCCCTTTGCCAGTTCGCTTAGAAGTCGAGCCGCATCATCGTGGTCATCGGCAATAATGGCCGCGCGATGACTATGGTGATCTCGCCTCAGTGCTAGCGTCGACTCTATGGCAGCCATTTCGTGCTGGCGGCCCGTCGATTCCATCCACTCCTGTAGAGCCCGTGTCTGAATAGGAATGCGCTTCTTTTCTGGTGCCGACAGCAGAAGAACATATGGCCCAGTTCTCTTATCCGGCTCATTCTTGTTCGCCGACAAAGCCGTGTCCTTGGGGCTGACGTATTGTTCCAGCACGGCATGCGACACTGTTCCACCATAGCCGTAGGAACAAACGGCTGCGCGACGAATCGCATCCGATTCGGGCCACTCTGTTGGCTCTTGCACTACCTTGAGTCCCGACTTGGGCCAATCAATGCGCTTGTTGAGGACCTGAAGGTTGGCTTGCGGGGGAATAAGCCTCTTGTTCAAAGTCATGACAGCCTTGATCAGCCCGATGGCTCCGGCGGCCGCCTCGAGGTGCCCGATGTTTGGCTTGATGGACCCGATAAAGCAAGGGTCATGACTCGTGTGGCCTTCCCCGTAGACGCCAGCAAGCGCAGAGATCTCTGTAAAATCTCCGAGTGGTGTAGAGGTAGCGTGGGCTTCAACATAGCGCACAGTGGAAGGGTCAATGTCAGCCACACTCAGAGCTTTGCGGGCAACCAACTGTTGCGCCACTCCATTGGGGGCCATGATCCCATTGGTTTTGCCATCCTGAGCCACCGCCGTCCCCTTGATGACAGCGAGGATCTGGTCTCCGTCCTGTATGGCCTGCGAGATATTCTTCAAGATGAGAGCAGCAGCTCCCTCGCCACGACCAAAGCCTCGCGCCTCGTCATCAAAAGAACGACAGGGGCCTTCTTTTGACAGTGCGCCAGCTCGCTCTAGGACGCAAAAGTGGCCGGGCCCACACAGGATGTTCCCACCCCCGACTATCGCTAGCTTGGATTCTCCACGTCCAATGGCTTGCACGCCGTGGTGCACCGCGACAAGCGACGAGGCGCACGCGGCATCCACGGCTGAACTAGGCCCCATCAAATTCAAATGATACGAGATTCGGTTAGGGGTGCCACATGATGCTGTGCCAATCCCCATCCACGGCTCGACATTGGGCAAGTCCTCAAGCACAAGTCTCGAGTAATCATCGGAGCTGACCCCCCAGAACACAGCTGCATCGCTCCCTGATAAGCTGCTTGCAGGGATTCCTGCATTCTCTAGTGCTTCCCATGCGACTTCCAGAGAGATTCTTTGCTGCGCATCCATCTGCTCCGCCTCCTTGGGCGAAATGCCAAAGAATTGCGCATCAAAGTCTTCCAGGTTGTCTAGGAAGTAGCCGCGAGAAGCAAGTTCACTAATCGTCTTAGTGTTGCGGGGATCCCGGCGGTGATAGGCCTCCCATCGCATCTCAGGAACATCACCACAGGCGTTTTGTCTCTCCATGAGTGATTGCCATAATTGCTCTGGACTGTTGTTACCACCTGGAACTCGGCAAGCGATACCAACTACAGCCACGTGTTTTGTACTGTCCTGCTATTTGTAAGTGGTGATTCTAGAAGGGCCAGATGCTGTACTTACATATTGGTCGTACTCGATACCAGCACTCGACATACCTGACGTGGGTGTGTCCATAATGTTCTGCATTGATGATAAGAAAGTACAAAAAGATTTTTTTAAGATAATATTCGTTTATTTTGGGCTTTCGAGTCAATTTCAGATTATCTGAACAAGTCTACGGCAGGTTACGATGGCACCTTTTATAGGTCTTTCTGTAAAGCTCTCCCTTCGCATTCGCACATTCCATGACACCACCAACGTTCCAATGTTCACGACTCCAGCAACTAAATTTTCTAGCCTGATACATCGCCAGAGCAGCCAGATTGATTGGCGAGAAGAGACAAGAGAGCTAATTAGACACCCCTTAGGCATGATCGACCCGACGGGAACAAGGCCCATTTTAATAAGCAACGTTAGCTGCATGGAAACCAGCCAAAGTGCTAGTGCGGCTGTTGGTCGACTAAAACGGGAAAGCCGTGAATCTTTCGAGTTTGGCTAGGAAATATCTGGCCACCCTCAAATTGTAGCTGTTACTCTTCTTGCTCCATCGTGCATCACACTAGTTGGTTTTCGGACAGGCTCATCTCTTGGCTCCAGGCGGTAGAGATCCTCCGGACCACACACACGCGTGCCATGGATTTCATCATCAAACTCGCATTGGCTGGGAGATGTGGCTGAATCCCGACATCACGGGAGCAGTTAAGTGCGATCGGGGGCCAGGCTGAGGGATCCGCTCGGGATGACACCTAAGGTCAGGAGCTGTTGGGTCCAGAATGAAACAATCTGACCAACTGCGTCAGGCTAGATCCGGCTGAGCATGTTGGTTCGCGGTTCGCCTTCACCTACGGCCCCTTTTATCTGCATCATCACAAAGCGGGGAATGATGGGCACCTTACGTTCTGCATAGTTAGTATTGTGGGAATGCACCAGTTCAATGACTCAATACCAGCACACCGAGGTGGAGAATGGCTTTACTCTGAGTTATAGGCTGATTCGCTCGTCACGCAAGGGATGGGAACTTCACACGTCACACACATGTGCCTACTGGCGCTCTGTGACGCCCCGTTCCTTTCATCATTTCAAACCTGAGCTGATGATAGGGTGCCAAGGCCGATAAGTGCAGGTCATGCTTCTGTGGGTTGTTCTCGGGTAGGGTGTATCTAAAAAGAGTGAGGAACAGCAGCTGGACTAATGTGGGAGCCATTAGGTCTCCGGTCGCATAGCGCATGTCCTGAACAGAGGGAACAGAAGAAAACGTTATTGTGCGACACAAAAAGCATATAGGGAGTAGGAACCTTCTTAAATCTCCTCTCCTGACAAAGAATAGATACAGATCTATTGAATTAAAAGATTTACTTGCTTTGCGTGTGAATTTATCCACTAGGTGAAGTCAGAGATGTCTTTGTGTATTAAGGGCTAACACCACTTGATCGAACCAACTTGGCGTGGTCCAATGTCAACAGTGCGATTATCCAGAACAAAAGCGAGAAAAATATTTCTGCAGACATTTAGATCCGGCGAGAAAATGAGAAAGGCCAGATTTATGGTCCAAATACCCTTTGTGCTGTCCTGGTCCTGACCTTATACCCACTCGTTAGCGTTGTGGTGCCGCACACCAACTCTCCCGTTCCAAGTGAGAAAAATTATCTATTCATCCTATTTAGAGATATCTTTAGCTCTATAGCTTAGTGCCCAGGAATGAAATCTTATTTGTTCAAAGGCCGATCTTTTGGTTCTTGTTTCTGTGATTGATAAGGTGTTACGCGAACTTCTCATTTAATGTTCGATGTACGGACTAGATTCTGTTCTTTGTTATTTACTGGACAGCATCACGCGGCAGTCATCTATGAAGTATTTATACTGCTCGCGCGCACAAGTTTATAGAAATAATCCATCCTCAATTTTATTTTCATTTTCAACCCAGCATCACTTTGTTATTCTCTCCTCCCTCAAAGATGATTCCCACAATCTCCATAACAAATCAGAACAGAGGGGCGTATGATACTACTGGAGTCCCGAAGCCCACAGAAAAGCCTAAGAAGAAACGAGTTGCGTTATGAAGCCATGTATATGGTTTTTTTGCCAACAAGTCGCAGTGATTCCAAAACGACAGTCTTTGACGCTAAAGATACAATCGATGGTCTAACAATAATTGGAATGAAAAGGAACCAACATCTTATCATCCATTTCTGGTATCTCTCTGTTTCAAATGCCTATAAGTAGTGTTGTATGATTCCTCAAGGGACGTTTATCCTTTGCTGCTCGGGTGTTCTTCACGACACTCATTTTTGTTCATGTTTAATCATGTACTCCATAACATTCACTCCGTCGATATAATTAAGTTAAATAAATTGGATTCAATTATCTTCTGCTCAAAATACTTCGTCCAGTGATATTTGATAGTGATGAAGTGCTTGATCATTGTGCGGGTGGGTCAATGAGATTATTGTTTATGCCATCTTCTTTGTGGTCTGTGTACGAACCATTCCGATGAACATATTCCAACTAATTCCTGGCCACCGGCAGAGTCTATTTCGATGACTGTCCCTACATTTTAAAGTTCATGTGGATTCCATCTCATTAATCCCAGTAGGGGCGCTAAATTATCAATCGTCATCGACGAAATCATGAAATATATGTTGAAATTATCCCAAACTGACTATCATCAAACCGCTGACATTTCGCTTCGACTCTAATCCAAATACACCCTTGGAAAAATTGCTATTCTTCCGTCATTTCCATCATGATGATTAGGGGAGTCGACCAATGATCCTGCCATGAAATTAGTCAAATGTACCATCTGCACGAACCAAAACCCACTTTTCTTTAGAAAGATCTTCTTTAGTTGAGGTAACGACTTCGGCTTGGAATTCGATGATGATCTTTTTGAGCTCCGCGACGTCGGTTGGTTCTTGTGCCCTTTTGAAGTGGCTCACGTTCCCTCCGATCCATCGGACAAAGACATATCTGTCGCTCACCTGAAGGTAGGCGTATTGAACCTGGTCGCCTTTGAACATGGAACTGAGATCCGGGAAGCCATCGCCCTGGGCGTTTGCGATGATTTTATCTCCATTGTACTCGTACAACGCCCAGGTAAAATCGGAATCTGGGGATCGGATGCGCGCGTACGAGTATTTGACGTCCGGGCTGAAAGTGACCATTGTGAAGTTGACAAAAGCGCTCGCCGAAAAAGTCTTTGGGAGATTGAAAAGAAAGGATAATCTTAAGAACGAATCTTTGATGTCAGCGTCGACACCGCATCATGTGCCCCTGCACATGAACGTTTGCTGATGTAATCGACAACATGCCCAATCACAATCATGGCGTACAAGCCCGGCCATGACGGCCAGCGTGGCAACCCTAACAAGACACTTGATTGGCACAATGTAGCCACTGGCTAAATGCCGGAGGGTGCTAGCAAGGGAGATTGCGTCTGTAGCGCGGGCCGTGCGTCGAACAGGTGCAGTGTCGTGAAGAAACCGAATTGAGTGATGGAGAGAGGTCCGCATTAGAATGAATGCTACTCCAGGTGCAACTTTATCCACATTGAAATCGAATCTGAAAAAGGACTTTAAAATCAATTGGTACTGTCACATAATTTGATTACTGTAACATACTGATTACCAACTTGGATGGATTTTCTACGCATTCGCATCATATGAGAGGGCTTTTTCCAGTTACAATGGGTTTAAACTTGTGTATATTAAAGAAGGTCAGGTGAATTATGAATCTGATCTTCAGGTATCTAGACTACTGCTCATGGAGGCAGTGCAGCTGCTTCCGAAGCGGTGAGTAGTCGGTTTCCCGTTAGCCGCAATAGGCATGGTGTGATCTATTACCGAGACACCATCCATTTACAGCCTGCGCGATCGGCCGTGCGATCGTCGGAACTTGGAGCGCTTGGTGCAGTCAGGCTTGCCGCCACCTGCGTTGCCAGAGGGCGAGTTTCCAGTGGCAGAGCTATCCGAGGCGGAGTCGCCGGAGGGAGTCTTGCCGTAGGAGTTGGGAGTCTTGCTAGAGGCGGAGCTGTCGCCAGAGCCTCCGGAAGGAGTCTTGTCGGAGGCGGAGCTATCGGAACCAGACTCTTCGGAAGGAGCCGTTTTGCCATAGGTAGGGGGGGTCTTGTCAGAAGCAGAGCTATCGCCAGAGCCACTGGCAGGGGTCTTGCCAGAGGCAGAACTGTCAGAGCCAGAGTCTCCAGCGGGAGTCTTGCCATAAGCAGGGGGGGTCTTGCCAATAGCAGAGCTATCGGAAGCAGAATCTCCAGAGGGCTTCTTTCCGGTGGCAGAATCCGAGGGGGTCTTGCCAGAGGAAGATTTTCCAGAATTATAGCTACCGGAAGACGAACCGGCACCGTAGTTAGCCTTCCACGAGTTCTGCATGGCCTTGAGGTGGCTCCAGTCATAGCTGTCCTCGGCAAGACTCCAGGCCATGATACCGCCGACGCCGTGGCCGTGAACAGTGTTGAGCTTCTTCTCGGTCAGCTCGGGGGTGTCCCAGGTCCAGAAGAGGCTGGCCTCAGAATCCCAGTACCACTGGCCGCCAGCAGACTCATCAGTGACGCCCTTCTCCATGGCCTTCTTGAAGGAGCCCTTGGTATCGACGCCCTCGCATCGACCGTAGCCGTACTGGCAACCAACGTCGCAGTGAGCAGTAGAGTTTCCACTGTTGGGGGTTTAGCTTTGAGGCCTTGGTAAAACGAGTTCAGGTGTCACTTACCAGTATCCGTACTGGCTGCAGCACTGGACCTCACCACACATGTTGAAAGTACCCACACCGCAAGAGCTGTCCTTGCTAGTAGTCAGATTGTTGGGAGCACCGGCGTAGTTGGCCTTCTCGAAAGTCATGGCTCCAGACTTGCCAGTATCAGAGCCATCGGGAGCCTCGAGAAGCTCAACAGGGCAGCCGTTGGGCTGGGTGCAGTCGTAGCCCTTCTTGGTGGTGAAGAACTTGGCGTAGAATGGAACGCCGACGATCAGCTTGGCAGCATCGAAGCCGCGGCTAGTGTAGGTCTCAATAACCTTGACGACGCCAGCAATGGAAGCGTGGTGGGTGGTCTTAGTGTCACGTCGGTTCATCAAGTCATAGGCCATAACCTATTGCAGATCAGTAAACGCTCACCGTCTTGGCTTATCGACTGTGCGGGTAGTGGAACTCACGTTGACAAAGTCAACAGCTTCGTTGATCTTGGGCACCTGCTCAGCAGTGTAGGCAATCATGTCGCGCTCAAGACCAGGAACAGCAATGGAGAGCTCCTTGTCGCCGATAGCGGCCTTGATCTCCTTCAAGAGCTCGGGGAAAGCCGCAATCTCTGGCTTCTTCTTTTCGTTTGGGATCTGCTTGTAATCGGCACCATTGCCGCCAGGGTACTCCCAGTCAATGTCTGTGGGTGGTGTTAGTCACAGCCTAATAAGAATGCTAACCATATCAACATACCAACGCAGTCATACCCAAGTCGATCAAGGGTATCGGCAATGTTCTTGGCATACTGCTTGCGCTTATCCGCGCTGACAATACCCTGACCAAATCCAGTGGTATCTCCCCATCCACCGATGGCCATGCAGACCTTGGTTCCCTCCTGGAACAAAGCCCGGACCTCACTGAGAGGCTTGAAGGGCTTGTACTCGCCAGCGGGCTCGGCAGCAAAGAGCGAAGAGTTGGCAAAAGCAGTAATGCAGTAGTTGACGCCCTCAGTCTGGGTCTTGTCAGGCAGGATAGTTTGGTGCCACCTTGTTAAAAAGTCAGCCAGAAGTAAACAAAGAAGTCGTAGAATTGGTGCACTAACTCGTCAAAGTACAAGACGAAGCGGGGATCGACTGCGGCAGTGACCGTCGCCAGGGCGGCCGCGCCGAGAATCGAGTAAGAACGCATAGGGAATGGAAAGAGTGACTCAAAGTAAGGATATGGATGAAGGTCAGTCAGAAGAGAATGTGAACAAAAGAATGAATGAACGAATTGAAGAAGCAGATGCTGAGGAGGAAGGATGACCATGTTGAGCGGACAGAGCAGCTCATATATATGCCATCCGTTCCTCACGTCAAGGGTGCATTCCAGAACAATTCTAAATTGCGCCTGGTTCGCACGGTCAAGCTCGAACAGCCGAAGCGTTTGATGAAGGGTCGGCTAGCCAGCCGAACTAGCATTTGTCCAATACATGGGGAAGCGCTAGCAGAGTAAGGTTTCCGCATGGACCCCCTGCGCAATCAATTTGAGGGTCTTCTGCTGGGACGCATTTACCGCTGTGGAATAGGACTTGCTGGCTCAGTTCCTTCTGTGATTCCTTTTGTGCTGTTGGCTGCATCTCAAGTCACCAACGTCGCGCAGTTGATTGAATTGATGACACAAAACGACCAACCCAGCATGTACTCCTAATCCCCCTGGATTTAGTCTGCAGAATCCTCCAAGGCGCACCACTGCGCGCTCTAATCAGGCTCCGTGCACTGGGCAGCAAGGGTTCAGATTCCTCGCCGCTAAGACGTCCAACGCCCTGGGAACGGTGCCCTCATCAGCCCACCTGAACCAACCGCCACCGCAAGCCACAATGGCTATTCTCGTCCCAGGTAGACGCGAACAAAGCGCCGTGTTTCTCAATTGTACTAATGCCATTATTCTGCCCCGACAGGTACGTCATATCTGTATGCACCGCGGCATCGTTCTATTCTCGACGTTTCGAGCCTTGTCATAATTACTTGGTCGTCTTCAGATTAGAAGTGTAAATTCTTGCTATTTAAGCTTGCATTGAAAACATGACCCCATATCTGGATTTGTGTCAGTGCGGTGATGTCAATCTTCCCTGTTGGCATGGTGGGGACTTATCCGCTGCCGTAGTTATTTCTTTCCTAGTCTGCGACGATCGGCCATTGCCCTGCGCCTGATGTATCATATATATTGTTGAATCAAGGGTTAATGAGAATCATTTCATGGGGAAAGCCCGGTCGCACATAAGGCTGGTGAAAAATAGTGGGTTGTTGTGGCATGAACTTTGCTGCCCCGAACTGTAGAAGTGAGTTCATTATGACCTTGCTTCAAAGCCCACAGAATCTCATGCTGCAATGCGAAAACTTGGTCAGAAATACGAACAAGAGCAAAGTACTGCCAAAAATCCCTTCCATGACTTTGCTTTCCCCGTAAAGCGCCGAGATCCAAGCAAATTTGCTAAAAAAACCCATGGTATAGGGTAACGTGCGTTCAACCCGACGCGTTTACTGACGCGCAGAGCTCCCAGTCAAAACAAGGCCACGGGCCACCAGCAGCAAGTTCACAGTCTAACCTTCAAGGCTAAATCTGGGCTCAAGTCATCCAATTTTTCTTCATGCACGTTTCCTATGCTACACCAATCTACCATAATTTGTCACAATCACAATCATACTAGTTGGGCCTCTCGGAGCTACCATGCCGCTGTCAGCAGTCGGATGTGACCGAGCCAAATGGCCTCAAATTGCTACCGTTTGGCGCTAATCCGGCCAAAAGCATTGGCTCTAATGCGCCAACCCGTCGACCAGACGTGCACACTATTCCCAGAAGCGACTGGTGTCAGCGCTTCACTTCTTCCGAGGCGCATGACTAGAACTCAAATAAGTATGCATTTTTTGTCCCTGGTAAGCTCAGGAAGTTTGGCTTATTCATGCTCCCAAGTTCGTATGGTTATTTGTCAGCTGCTATCTGGATTCAAGATTGCATACTGGCTGCTTCATATCTAAGAAGCCTATTATTGGTCGGTTCAAAAATACCAGAAATGTCTCACCAAGGTCGTTGAGGTCTCACTCGTTTGACAGACATTAGCAAATTCTTCTCGCTCTGTATAACCATAGTTATAGCCTACAGGAACACTCATTCATCAACCTCAACAACCAGCTTCGTGCAACTCACTCCCTGGAGTACCATATCCAAGCCCGAGTTGAGGGCTTCCAGTCCCTTCCCCAGGACTCTTGGCTCCGGACTTGGCTTTATGGCTCCCCTGGCGAGGTTCTGCCTCAACCATGTCCCCATCCAGTACTGGAACTGCTTCAGCCTCTCCTCCTCTTCCCCAGAGGGCATGAGGAAAGTGACCTCTACGCCATCGACCGTTTCCACATCTGATGGCAAGCTGGGCGCAGATATGACCGTGGCATGTTTGCCGTACCTGTCTTCATCGCGTTCAAGAAAAGCCTTCAGAACAGCTTGACACTGTACCAGGTCACCTGTCGCAAGAAAGCAGTGCCTGATCACCAGACCATCCCCGCGAGCTGCTGAAACTATTGTTTCCACAACCTTGGGGTCTTTATAGTCAAAGACGCGGTCTGCGCCTAGTGAGCTGACATAGTCACTATTCGCCGATCCGGCCGTGGCGTACACGGCAGCGATCGAGGTATTTCCGTCTTCCCGTAGCAGCCGGGCAGTTTGCACGCCCATGGTGCCGACGCTTGAGGAGGCGCCCCAGATTAAGAGGGCTTCTTGTTTGTTGCTGCTCTTCTGCAGTTCCCCATTGACAGCAGCGCTATCAGAAGTAACGGGCTCTCCTACCCGGAGGATCCCAAGCGCATCCCAAGCGCCGAGGGGTACCTGGACAGACACAGGTAGAGTTGCGATGTGGTTCCAAGACAAATTACCGTCTGGGATGGGGACGGCGTGCTGCCAAGGAACGAGACACCGCTCCTGGAACGCGCCATAGTCTGGCTTGCAGGATCTCCAGAAGGACGCCGCATAGGCGGCTACGCGGGTGATGCCCGGCTGGAATGAAGGGCCCACATCATCCGTATCAGAACCGGTAGGGACGCCCTCGCCGACCTCGAGGACTAATCCTGCGACGTCGAAGCCGATGACAGTTGGGTAGGAGGGTATGAAGAGGCCCACGTTTCGCATGTGACCATCTGCTGGGTTGATGGCCACAGACTTGACGACAATGAGGAGCTCTCCCGGACCTGGAGTAGGTGTAGGACGGCTTTGGACCTCAAAGGGCTTGCCTTTGGCAGTAGCGACAGCCGCGAGATGGGTAGCCATTTTGGACTGGGTAGAAGGATATTGGTGGGAAAGTTTGTGAACTGAGATCCAATCTGCAGAGCTGAGATCTTGGACGACTGGCGTCCCCTATTTATAATCAAGCACATCTGAGAACAAAGTATGTGGACACACGCCATCCAGCTTTGCTGCTTCTGTTGTAAGTCTCCGAGTGATTGATAAGCACCACCACCACCACCTCCACCACAATCCGTGTGGCATCCCAACATTGATTGGCCCCTTGTCCCACTTCACCCCTTTGCGTCTCCATCCACTGCCCTCCTTTGCATATAGTGACATAACCCCTTCCAACCTTTACTTGATGGGTTCGTGACTTGTTCGGTGCTGTCTTGAATCTCAAATGAGTGGATCTGGTCTACGTCAGGAACCTTCCAGCCAATCAGGGACCTCTCCAGCCGAATAGCAGCTAGTGTCAAGACTCAGTTATCCGAAAGCGGGTTAGCGTATCCGAGCATGGGCTGCATCAGCGCCGCCTCCGCAATGAAAGGAAGGATTCCTGCAACATCCACTCTTTTCACGTTCTGCAAAAAGCCCTCACACGTTGAAGGTCACGCGTACTAATTTTATTCAAGGTGTGTTGCTGCCTGAATCATAGGCTTACTCATCCCTTACGTTTCCCTTCATTCTGTTTTCGCTTCGGGTCAAGCTGCAGCGTTAGCGGCAATAGCCCCTTTATCCTTGAACACGCTCCTCGGAGCGATAAACCAAATATGGCTTTAACTAGCACAAAGAAAACTGGCCATCGGGGGATTCCGAGGAGATCCAGATTTGGCTGTCGAAATTGCAAGCTGAGAAAGATCAAGGTGGGTGGTTCACAGCTTTCCATGAGGACGCTGAGCTGAATGAATGCGTGTCTTTGGCCCAGTGCGACGAAAGCAGGCCACGGTGCAAGAGATGCAGTTCATTCGGGGTGCTGTGTAATTTCGCACACAATGTTCCTGACCTGCAACCCGCCACGGATGATGTATTAAGGTCATTGGTCGCCAAAGAAAGACCGAGCCCACGACCTCCCCTTGACAGTGCTGTTTGGACATCTGACGGATCAACATCGTATCAATTAGATGCGCGATGCCAGGATTTGATAAACAAGTATTTAGGGAGAAACCTCATTATTACCGACGACCTCAACATGGTGAAAGTCAACCGCAAGCTCTTCGAACTCGCATTCGCAGTATGTTTTACGACATTGTGTTTGTGTTCCAGTTGGACATAACCCAATATGAGCACTTTACAAGATGCTGGCCTCTGCTAACACTTGGCTCGCAGCACCCTTTTCTGATGCACGCGTCCCTGGCGGTGGCACTTGCATATGACCGCCATATAAACAGCACACTGGGCTGTCGACGTAGCATAGAAGAGTGCTACCACTGGACCCAAGGTACGATTCTCTTCAACAAACGGTTGAGAGAGCCAATTACCACAAAAGACAAGGATCCAATCTGGGGTACTGCGGCTGCTCTGGCTACTTTGGCTTTCTCATCCCCTGACGCGTGTACGCCGGAAGAATCATGGCCACTCAAGCCCACTGACCCGTCTGATTTGGACTGGTTGCGCATGGGCAGGGGCAAAATGGCACTGTGGGGTCTAACGAACCCGCTAAGAACGGATAGTATTTTCCGCGTCTTTGCGGCTACCTATGCTGATATGCACGCACCTCTACCAGAGGAAGGAATGGAGGGTATACCAACAGCACTGGCTGCTGTTTGTCGCCTTGACGAGTCCTCGACAGCGCGGAATAATCCCTACTTCGTTGCCGCTCACGCCTTGTCACAGCTACAGGATCTTCCGGATAGCCAGGTAACAATTGGCCAAACTGAGATTTTCTCTCGGAGCATGCACGGCTCTCTTGGATTCTTGATGCGCGAAAAGGATCCTGTCGCACTTTTGCTGCTGTATCTGTGGTATCGGAAAGCACGTCGCAGCATATGGTGGATCGAGCTTCGTGCTAGAGTGGAATGCCCTTCTATCTGCTCGTATCTACGGTTACATCATAAAGACCACATTCTCTTGCAGGCATTCCTTCCAAACGGATTTCTAGCTGATAGATGGAGCCATGAGTTTGAATCTGGGGCGCAGGAAATATATGCAAATCTAACATACTCGTGAGGGGGGATTTTAGAGGGGGAATGAGGTATGCCTTCCATATATACTTGGACTTTTGTCTTGTATTTTAGGGAAACTAGACTTAAAGTGATTTTATTATCGGTTTTTTTTAGACTCTTTTACATCACAGTTGCCACTGTCGCCGACGACAACTCTGACTTGAACCACAATCCAGGTCAGGTTCGTTCGCGGCGGCAGCCAGCGCGAGGCATGAAGTTGGCGATTTTGGTGTTTCCATGCCGTGATTTCGGCCTTGTGCGATGTCAAATAGGACGAGTGGTCACCAAATTTTCTTATGGCGACCATCGCTACCAACATTCTAATCTTTTATAGTACTGTTTCGAGTAACCTGCTCCAAATTTTCATATTTTCTGCCAGGTAGTTTAGATAGACGCAATCCACATCTTCGTGCTAGCTTTCGAGCCCATCCTTCTTCTTCTCAATGAGAGTCAAATCACAGGCTCCACCAACAAGCACAATTGCTATTCCTTCTCTCGCCTCGCTCTTACTAGTGAGCCCAAAATAACCTGTCTGAGTCAGGATCAAATCATGATCACATCCCAACATGGCCTCCACTTTCAAGCAAGTATCTAAATCAAAACCCTTTCGCGCCTACGATTTCGCTTCAGTCTGAACTTTCGCTCGCCATGTAGTTTGAAGCCGGTTTCGAGGCTATGGATGTGTCGAGGGTTCCTGAAAGCTTCGAAGCCAAGTATCAAGACTATCCAAACTCATCATCCTTAGAGATGACCCCTGGCCCCACGATGGTGCTCAACAAGACTTCCCCTTTCGTCAGCTTGGGGCTATCATGTGCATCCTTGCGGGAAGAACTGACTTCACTTCGGGGAATCCACACTCCCCTACTTCTACTAGACTTGGATCTTTTCTACTTCTTTCCTTTTTGAGCCCCGCATGTAGTATCAGTCAGGCATATATCGTAAACGCCACTCAATCAATAACGAAGTACACGGAGAACAATACGGACGTTGGGATTTTCTCGTTCTTTAGTGAGATCCTAAGGTGATTGTGGTTAAGAACTTATTAATACTATTTATATGAGGAGAGCGGTTTTCATTCCCCTATGTATGTCCCCTAGTGGCTCACCACCTCCTCCTTTTCTTTCTATCCTACAGGTTGCTCCTCCTTCAGCCCTGGCCTTAGATCTTTACAGTACGGCTCATACTGGATTGGAACTCGTCGAGGGTTTCCCTCAAGACATCAAGGCCCTTGTTCAGTTCATCATCGGTAATATTGAGAGCAACGCCAATCCTAATGCGACCGGGCCCAGAGAGACATTGAGGGTATACCAAGACACCCTTTTGATAGGCACGTCGAGCAATAGAATAAGCGGTGCTATCCTTAAAGCTTTCATCAATGAAAATATTCATATCGGCACCTTTTGATGTAGAAAGCAGAATAAATGGGTGTCTCCAGGCTGAACTGGCTTTCTTCCACTTTTCTTCAATATACAAGGCACGTTCTGTCAAACGTTCCTCGTCAAAGATAGCCAGTGTAGTAAGCACAGCAGCGTTAGCTTGGGGAGCCATGGCAAAAGTGCTGGCCGATTCATAAGGCTTTACCGCAGTCATGATTTCATTGCTACCAAGAACAAAGGAAGCTGGGTAGGTGCCTCCAGTGATGGACTTGCCCATAGTGACCATATCGGGCTTATTGTCAAGGCTCATCCACTCACAGCTGAGGAACTTGCCAGTTTTTCCAGTGCCCTGTCGCATTTCATCGGAGATAAAAAGAACGTTATACTTTTTGCAGAGCTTTCGAACGCCAATTGCAAATTTAAGCTCCTCTTCAAATCTGATATTAATTTGTTAATGGAAAGTAGAGCGATTATATGCAGTTACGACTTACGGAGCGGTATTGTGAAAGCATTCCATAATTACAGCAGCTACACGAGCATGGTGCTCCTTGAGTATAGCTTCGAAATCTTCGATATGAAGATAACGAGGCGAAGTTCCTGTACTGGGGTTGACGTTGGTCATATTTTCGCTAAAGACATCATATTCTGACCACTATTAGACGCAAACCGCCAAGACGATATGCAAGACAAGACTCACCATGTTGATTAAGGGGGTCCATAATAGGCCAGACACCACTCGTGAGACCATGATAGTCCTCAGAAGTCCCAAGAACAAGTACATCTTTCGGATTAATACCCTTGCAATTAATGCCCCATTTTCGGGCAATTTTGCAGGCGGTATCGGCAGCTTCAGCTCCAGTACACATAGCAGTGACCTTGTCGTATCCAGTCCGAGTACAGAGCTCCCTGGCAACACGAGGCCATTCAGCAGCATGTGTACACATGTTGGCAAGGGCAACTAAGTCTTACTTAGTGCATGAACCTGAACTGGGATATGAGAACCTACTATTCTGCACTGAATCTGTAACAGCCTTGACAAGCTTGGGATGGCAGTGGCCAAGGTTGGTGGCGCTGAACATGGAAATAAAGTCAACAAGCTTCTTGCCATCCACGTCCTATATTAATATTGTTAGCTTACGATATCTTACAACGACTCATGTCATGACGGACTACGAGGGTTGAGCCCTTTCCAGACACTATAAAACCAGACAAAGGCTCAAATCCGCCCACAGAGTATTCTTCCTCCATCTTGAGGAGCGAGAGTGTCTTTACAGACAGCGGCTGTCCAGCGTTGGTGTCCATCTTTGTGGCAGATGTAGTGGTCAAGATTCTGTTTGTGGTAATGGCAGGTTTTAAGGAAGGAATATAGACAAAGGATAGAGCCCTCAACCAAGAGTAGGTCTAGAGAAGGACTGTGGCAAACTATGACGAGAAGAAAAGGATTAACAAAGAATATATGCCAGTATATATACTACACGAACTTCGCTTCATTTGACCGATATCCGCGATAGTTGTTATGCAATCAAAACGAGTCTCTGTACTGTTGACACATTCAGTGCAGAGAACAAAGACAATTGTGACTTACCGCATGAGCTGTATCTTATCATATACAAGGATATATTATCAGCCACATATCTCTCTTTAAAAAGAATAATCCCTTTAGCCTTTTTAGATTATAATATTATTTTATTATATTATATATAAATTCAAGTTCTGTTTTTATTTTTATATATAGTTTTTATAAATTATTTACTTTAATTATAAAAAGAAGAAGTATTATAAGAATAAGTATTATAAATCCTTTACTAGATAATAATTTAAGATTATAAAAAAAGAAAAGATAATAATCTTTATAGCTATATATACTAATACTCTTTCTATTACTAAGGTATAATTAGAACTATAGGATTTCTTATAGAAATCTATATTTAAAGGAAAAACCTATAAAATAATAAGCTAAATCCTTATCATAATATAATAGAGAATATCATTAGTTATTTTAATATCCTAGTAGAAATAAGATAAGTATATCTAATAATACTATCTTACTTAGGGAGAAGGTAAATCTTATATCTTATAAAAAGACCTTATATAAGCCTAGAAAATTAGATTTTTAGTTATTTATAATAATATAGACTAAGATAATTTCTTATCTTATTAATAAAAAATAGCTATTATAAATAAGATTAGCCTTTAATAATAGACTAATAAAAAAGCTATATATAATAAGAAACTTTAGTAAGCTAGATATCTTAACTAAAATATCTATATCTTAGAAAAATAATAGTAATAATAAAAATAGCTAAAACTTATATAATTTAAAGGAATTAATAATCCTAAACTTAGTATAAAGTACTTTGCTTACTATAAAATTACTTAGTTTTATTACTTTAACTATATATATAATAAATATCTTAAAGTAAAATAAAATAATAAATACTTTTTTAAATAGCTTACTAATAT
>JAKZGU010000185.1:0-77063 GCA_022837005.1 Calonectria pteridis
CTTACTACTATAAGGGCTATTTGTCCCTCTGCGGGGCGACGCCCCTATGCGGGGGGCGGGCCTGTAGCCGGCTTCCTGCTCCGCGGAGGTCGCCCTCCGGGGGTCATGTGCCCGCCCCCCCCCCCCCCCCCCCAGCGTAGGCACATACACACACACTCTCACACACAAAATCTGCTCAGGGAAAAAAAGAAAAAAAATCCACACACCCCCCCTTCCGATTCACCCTCCCACCCTCCACGTCGCGGCTACTGACATCCCAGGGTAATGAGATTTCAGTCGACACAGCTAAAAAGTCCCAAGAAAAAAGACAAACTAACTCCACCCCCCGTTCGGGCGGTGCGCCACAACGCTGTTCAGCAGCTAATGACAGGCCAGTCTCACAGCAGCCGATATGACAGGTCTGCTGCTGGAGGCCGGGGCCGGCATCCAGCATGGCTACCCAGGCATCTCGCGGCAGACCCCCCTACGAAGATCAGATTGCATGGTAGCCCGCCGCTGTGCATGGCGCCTACGTGTAGATGTTGTTCATACCCGTCCTCGTTTCTTTAGCCTTTCCCTTCTCGGTCTCGTGAGGTATCGCTGGAAGATAGCATTCTGAGCTCGCCCCTCAACCTCTCCTGGCCCAAAACCATAAATCCCATCCGTGCCCCCACACTTTGATCAGTCCAGACCTTCACAAACTCTCTGATACATTATCTCTTGAACTCTCTGACAACTTCATTACTTCGGGGTCCACATTATTCATCACCCCCACGCTCTCAGTTTTTCTTCCTGGATCTATTCTCGAAAAAAGACTTTCTTCAACATGGTTCTGTCACGATATAACACCTTGACATCTTGCCCTCGAGCATGCTGTTGTGACGAACCCTCGTCGGAAGACGTCTTCTGTGCTGGCCACGTGCCCGCAGAACCTAGCAGCACGGTTGCGTCCTGGCATTGGGAGACGACCAACGGCTTCATCGATCCTGCAAACTCGGGACTTTCCATCGTCTCTGCCCACAAGGTTCCTGGGACCAGGTGTCCAACATGCGCAGCCGCGGGCAAGGAAGTCTGGGTCATCCCAGGCCGCTGTTGTGGTTACTGCGGAACCCCTTGTGACAACCACCAAGTTTCAACGCCTTCTGATTCTCTCGCACGGGTTCAAGGCACTTGCCAGCGAATGACAATGTCAGGAATGACGGCGTTTGCGAACTTGCTGGGCACTCCATCAAAAAGACACCAACACCACCTAGCCACCCACGTCGGAAATCCGTCATGGTAGCACTGTTGTGATGGCAGATGAGAGAAACGGAGGGGGCGGCGCCAGACCGAGACTGAATTCAAGTCAGGTCGACTCAGCCGAACTTCTGAAACAGGGAAAAGGAAGTTGGGAGGGCATTGTGAAGTCAGTTTTTGGCAATGTTTCGACACATTGCCAGAGACAAAGATTGCATTCGTGGTTTTTTTTAATTAAAATTTTTTTCATGATCATCTTGAGGCTCTGAAGAAACGGGACATCTTCAAACCCTTGCTGCGACATTGGTCACTGAGTGGTCGGTTAGCAGCACCGTGCCAAAAATGGAAAGATGGCGAGCCCTGGAATAAGCCACCGCCAAGGACCATGTCTCACAGTTCCGCAGAGTGAACAGGGCGAGCCTATGGACCTCCCCGGGGAACATAATGCAACAGGAGGAAAATATCATTATACGTTGAACAATCTCGAATATGGGTGGGGGGAGGGGGGGGATTGACGACCAACACGTTTTTACCAGCTCAGTACCTGCGGGGAAGAGATGAAATTGTTTTGCGACTTTGGCTCCATGGGCGAATGAAGTGGGCATTTCATGATCATGACTCGGGCTTACAGCACCGTCAGAAGGCCACAGTGGCCGTACCGGGAACATGGGTTTTATCGATGATCCGGGAGTTGGTCTGCATGAGCCACCGCCTCCTGTGACGGTATTGCAGGGCGACTCGTAACCGACATTCCGGGCGATGCCGGCAGTTGGCTGCGTGGGAGGGAGGGAGGGAGGGCGAAGAGAAAAGAGACAACGTCTCATGATGAGGGGAAACATGTAATTCGACGATCTGTAATGAGAGGGCTTTTTTGCAAGGCGCAGGCCGTTGAAACAATTCTGACCACACCACCACATGGATTTACATTCACCATTTCGCATCTGTATATCTGACAGGCAACGCGAGACATTGATTTTTTTCTTTCTGGCTGGCCCCCCCAAAATCCATGCAGCATGTGACATGAACTGTTGAAAGAGCTCGGCCTAGGCCTTGTCTCAAATCACAAAAAATCTTGCCAGAAATTCGTCCCATGGGGGCTGTCTGGACTTGCCCAAGGACCCGGTTGCCAAAAAAAAAAAAAAGCATGGCTGAGCCTGCATGTGCGCCACCCTGACACGAAAAAAAAAGGTGAAGTGTCAATTCTCAATTATCGACAAAGTTGGCCGAGCCGCATCCCCCTTCCAGCGTCAGGGTAAGCTCATGCGCGACAGAGCATGGTTGCGTCGAGATGACGCAAAAAATACCGATGCGCGAAGATGATTGGCACAGCAGGCCTGTCAGCGCCAAAAATCTGTTTCATGTTGATGGCGTGTTCCGTATCTTCGGCCGTAGTAAGGTAAGCCCCGGGTCTCGACGCCGAGAGTCGGCAGATGAGATCTCGCCGCGCCCATGGGCTGGGAAACTGGGGGCCCGGGCTCCGGCCGCCGGCGCCGCTGAGGAGGGGGGGGCTCTTCGCACGGGTGGGATGATTGGGCGCGCATAAGAGGGCGACTTGGCGCAATGAAACTCAAAAAACTTTTTTTCAACATGAAGGAAAAAAAAAGAAACAAAAAGGAAAACGTAAGCCAATTAGACGTGAGTCGCAATTGGATTGTCCTTCTTCTCAAAGACGTGTTCTGTTCTTCAGCGTAGAAAAACCGAAAACAAATCTGCCCAGGCGCAAGAGCTTGCATTGGAAACAGGCACCAACTGCCGTGATGGCTGCCATTCGCTTGGGCGTTCTGGCTTCTGATTCTCTGCAGGCTTGACCTCGACAAGCCTGCTAAATACCGCAACAGGACTGGTGCGATATCAAATTCCTGGAATGCGATTGGTTCGGAAGTGCGCCTCCACTAAACAAATCCCGGAATGCCGTTTCTGTTCACCTTCCTCCACGTTTTGCTTCTTCCCCCGCCCCCATTTTCCGAGGATACATCGCTCCTCACCCCCAGCTTCCCGCGCCCGTTGATTTTGTTCGTCCACCCACCCAACTACCGTCGCTTCCGCCATCGCATTTCTCCACGTCCGGAACGTTCGTTATCAAAGAAATTCAATCAGACGAACCAAACGATTCAGCTCCGGCGCGGCTCCCCTGCCCCCCCTCCCTCCGCTTCGGTAGCCAGGGAGGCTAGCTCACCATGGCCGGCCCCGGTCAGAACGGCATTGATATCCTGTGCGATGCTGCCGGGTCTGACATGCTCTTGTCGTCGCTCTTCTCCCTTGCATCGCCCGCCCAGGACCCGGATCACAGAAACCAGACCTCTCACGCTATCCAGCAGCAGCAATCGCACCAGGAGCAAGCTGCGCCGCCGCCGCCGACGAAACAGGGCTCGTCTCGCAGCGGGTCCGCTGTCCCGTCCAAGAGGAAGCTGTCAGATGCATCGCTTTCATCTTCATCCCACGTCTGCCACATCTGCCGGCGCGTATACGAGCGAGCCGATCATCTCACTCGACACCTGAGATCCCACGAGAATGCTCGCCCTTACCAGTGCTCCCGCTGCCCGAAGCGGTTCAACCGTGCCGATCTGCTCACGAGGCACGAGACCACCCACGATCGAGATGGCACTGCCAAGGACCGTCCATTTATCCGGCGCAGCGATCGAGCCGCTGAAGCCTGTCTAAACTGCGCATCTTCCAAGGCAAAGTGCGAGGATCAGAAGCCCTGCAGCCGGTGCCGAAGCAAGAATCTGCAGTGCCAGATGCCGAGCAGGCGCAATAACCAGTATCGCACCTCCGACTCCCAGGGCGCCATGTCCCCATCGGAAGCATCCACGATGGCTTCCGCCGTAGGCGTCGATGCCCAAGGGTTTCAGTCTGTTGACCCCGGCTATGCGACCAAGCCTTCGGCAATGCCTCACGCCTCACTAAACCACGTCCATGGCGAGTACGAGGGCTCGGCGTTTCTCGGCCATTCGAGCCTGGATGAGTTCCCTGCTGATATGATGTTCTTTAACAACCCGATGCAAACCGGATTCCAGGACATGGACTTTGGGTGGGATCTAGACTTTAACGGATTCACCATCCCGCAGCTGGATGTTACTGGGCCAAGTCCAAAGTCCACGAGCACACTCAACTCCAAGCGCTCGCAGCACCACAGCACCCGAGATGTGTCTCGGGGACATGCTGCATTCAAGAGGTCCCCTTGGATATTTGAGCCAGACATGGTGAAGGACTACGTGCATCGTGAGACTGCCGCACTAACTCTCGATGATGAGTCGCTTCCAGCGTCGTCGACGCTTCAGAAGTTCTCCAGTAACACCAAGACCAAGTTGCAGATGCCCTCCACGATGCGCGACCGCCTTTTCGCAATGGTTCTGGCCCACAACCCACACCCTCAACGAGTACCATCCTTCCCGTCTCTCGAACTTCTCAACTACCTCCTGCAGGCCCATTTCGCCCAGGAAGAGCGCAAGTGCGATGCGCTCATCCACAAGGCATCCTTTGATCCGGCGACGACAATTCCGGAGCTCTTGGCTGCCATCATCTCTAGCGGTGCAACGTATATCTCAGTGTCTTCCATCTGGCAATTTGGACTCGCTCTTGACGAAATCGTCCGATATGCCATTGCCGGCCGGGTGAGTGTTTCATGCCAATTTCCCCGATCAACTGTTCCGCTGTGCACACGCCCGGAGCGACGTCCGCACCTCCGTAGCTCTATCGAACCGTGATCATGTTTCACCTTCAGCTGCTAATGGGGTTGTTAGTTTGAGGGATCGAACTGCACGACACGAGATTTAATGACGCTCCAGGCAATGATGCTGCACCTCGACATTGGACAATGGTGCGGATTCAACCGCAAGATGGAGATTGCGGAAAGCTTCTGCCAGCCGCTGCTCACCGTAAGTTTTAGTGTTGATCGGGACGGGAGATCAAGGGCTAATGTGAGGCTAGATGCTCCGTCGGTCTGGTCAAACTTCTTTTTCGTCCGACTCCCCATCGCAAATGCCGTCAATGGCCGACTCTCCTGAAGTTTTGGATTCGAAATGGCGGCAATTCATTATAGTGGAGTCTTTTAAGAGGCATGTAACTCGTCACTTCTGACAGATTCGTTGGCTGACCACCTTTCAGGCTAGTCATCCACATATTTTTCCACGACATCCAATCGTCCATTGGTCTCTGCAAGAACCCACTCATGTCGTACAACGAGCTTTGTTTCACCCTGCCAGCCGCGCGTGATCTCTGGAAGGCCAAGTCTGCGCAGGAGTGGCGGGATCTTTATCTGGTGAAGCCAATCCCCAGCGGAGGCATCCCTAGAGTTGCCGAAGTGACGCAGAGCATGACGATCCTGGACGAGCTTGAGGTGTGCATCGACATCGAGCTCTCGTGCACAGCTCTCCTGCACGGTTTCTGGGGGCAGATTTCGTCGTACCGCGATGCCGTCAAATTTTACGGTTCTGGAGGACCAAACAGGCGTGGCGCATCCACACCGCCGTTGTGGCTCAGGACGCAACACCAAGAGCTCTACCGAGACATCGCCGAGTTTGCGAATCAGATCCAGCACTCGCGAAGACCAAAACCGCAGCTAATCATGCTTGCTGAGCTGTTTATGATGATCCTCCATGTGTCACCCGACGACCTACAGAGGTTCGCTGGCAAGAACGGAGAGGAGGACGCCAGGAGGGTATCGCAACCGTTGGATTCCTGGTTCATCGCCCCCGAATCGCGATATGCCGTTTGGCACGCAGGGCAGGTTTTCCACTGGGCGCGGAAGCTGGCGCCGACGTCTTTGCGGGATTTCAATGCCATTGCCGTCTACTTTGCCTGTCTTGTGCTGTGGGCCTGTGGTGTAGTTTCTTGCTCTCACTCGACAAACGGGAGACAAGACGAGAAGAACGGCCACGGCTCAGCGTCGGACTTCGTGTTAGTTGACGGGGTTGAGTCTAGAGAATCGCGAGCATTCTTGCAGCTGGATCGCGGCACACCGGCATTGACGATGAATGGGGACGCGAGTTCCGGCGTTGAATCGCTGTCAAATGCCGGTATGGTTTTGACCATTACCCGAAACCTGTTGCGAGACAATTATCCTGTGCATAACGAACCTCTCCCGCCTCTCGTCGAGAGCTTGGTCCGACTCCTGCGAGAGCTGGGATCTGGTACGACAGGCCAAGCCTCGCGTGCTCTAAGCGAGGAACCGGAGACGACGGAGCGGTCGGCATGATGTGTTGGAATCTTGTAATGAAGTGCGGGTTTGTACGATGATAATAGCAATGATGGAGTTTGAGGAAGGGGCCACGGCCTGTATTTATTTCCTTGTGTATCAGGAAGGAATGGGTGCGCCCAACAGATACCCGCATGATTGGGGGCCAATTGAGCTTGCATGATTTTGCTGTTTTATGTGTATATTTTTCAGAGTTATATACCCTCATTTTCTTGTTTTGCTCTACAAGAACTATAGACTTTGCACCAGTCTTGATGATTGCTATACAAACAATGGCCCTGGGAAATGGAAACAGTGTTTGGCAGTGACTCGCCAGACGTTGCGCGCTTGGCGATTGTTTGCTCGGCCGGCCAACAAGCGCAATTTCAAAACCACGGGTGTTTGCATCTGCCTCTTCTTTCTTTCGTTTTCTTGGCAGGCATATATATATATAAGAAGATTGCACTCGAGAAAGCACCGTGCTGGTTGTAAATACGGCTTCTTTTGCCAGCAGTCTTCATTCAATCCGCTCACTGACTCGCTCCGAGCGACGACTTACGAGATTCGCCCCCTAAACATCTACTTTTTCTCTTCTTTGCCATTTCCCGCGGCCATGGATTCGATTTCGATGCCAGAGGGCCTGGTTTTCGAAAAGGCCAAGGACAACGACATGATCACCAAGCACTTCGAGAGCAACTCGCAGGCGTGGGCGGGACCGCTCTCGGTGAGCGCGTACCTCGGCCTGCAGCACAAGCTGGCCGACACGGCGGCGTCGCGGGGCAAGACGGCGTACTGGATCCTCCGCAAGTCGGACGAGCCGCTGGGCCTCGTGTCGAGCTGCACGACGTACATGCGCGACGCCATCGTCACCAGGGGCAAGGGCACGCGCACCACGAAGGCCATTGTCGTCACCGACATCTTCACGCACCCGGAGCACCGCATGCGCGGCATGGCGGAGCTGCTGCTCAAGAACCTGCGGGACCACATGGACCGGGAGAACTTTAGCAACGCCGAGTTCAGCATCGTCTACGCGGACCTCCAGTCGGACCTGCTCACGAGGCTCGGGTGGAAGCCCCAGCCAGGGATCCAGCAGCTTCGCATCTCGGTCGGCCAGCTCGCGGTGCTGGAGCGCCAGCACGTCAAGAGGGTTCGATATCTCGGCTTCCTGCAGGTGGTTGAGCTGGTGGCCAACGACGTCAACACCAGCAAGCTCCGCCTCTCGGGCCACCGCGACGGCGCCACCCACGTCCAGATCTTGCCGTCGGGCCCACTGACGCGCTGGCACATGATCCGATCGCGGCTGCTCGGCCAGCACCACAGCCGGGGCAAGAGCGACATGGAGGTCCACGGGGCCATCAGCTTCGCGGGGCCCGGCCGGTACGCCTGGGCGTGGTGGGTGCACGACTACCGCGCGCGGCAGCTGTACATCGGGCGCATGTACGTGTCGCGCCGCACGGGGTTCGAGGACACGGTGCAGAGGCTCCTGGAGGCCGCCGTGGTGGAGGCCTCGGTGTGCGGGATCCGGGACGTTGTGGTCTGGGACCCGAGCGAGCAGCTCACCGCGGCGGCGGGGAAGCTCCCCGGCGTGTTTGGCGAGAAGCTCGTTGTCGCCCGCGAGGACCGCCTGGAGATGGTGCCGTGGTTCCGGTGGAAGGGCGGCGAGGAGCGGGACGTCACTATGGAGGAGAGGGAGTACTACGGGTGGACTTAAAGAGAGAGAGAGAGAGAGAGGGAGAGGGAGGGAGGGTCGTGGAATCAATCGAATTGGGGGATGGAGGGAGGCGTGACGATCATCTTGGAGTGGGGGATGCCGGTGGGGGCTTGTTGCTTTGATCATGAGCTTCGGTCAGCATCGAGACGAGACGAACTTGATCACAATTGACGTGTTAATTTGAGGGGGAGGTAGTGATGACGGATTGATGTATCAACCTGGCTAATGAAAACATACAGAAACAAAACAAAGTTTGGAAGCTGTTTGATAATCTCCCTTTTCTTTTGAATCTGATGTCATCTCTCACATATCAAGGACATGTCAATGTGATTGATAGCTACCTACATACTTACAACAGCATGCTGCATCAATCAACAACATGCAGCACAACCCACCCCTACTAATAGTTACAGTGCATTATCCGCCGGGCGGTTAGCCTCCGGGAGCGCGTTCCTAGATCTCGGCTTATTTCATAGCCACATGCTTGCTTCAACCTCCAGTGGGGCCGACCATCGGCGGATTTCAGCGCAAGAGGTGGTGGGGGCGGGGTAAATCCTTCAAGCTGCCGCAAGGGCCGTTATCCATCGCGGCCGATTACAAAGAAAAGACCGAGGGGGGGCTTTTGGAAATGGAGCTGGAGCGGAACTGAATAAAGCCGTCTACACCCGCCAAAAACTAATGGGATAAAATCCGGCTCCCCGCATTCCTTCTCTCCTGTGTCTTGAGCAAATCGATCGAAAGCAGATTCATCCGTCCAGAGCTTCATTGCGAGTTCCGCTTCCCCTTCTTTCGACGTTCCAATTACCCGCAGTACCGCAAAAATGGCCGACCGCGTGCATCGCGTTACCATGTTCAAGCTCCCCAACAAGGAAGACCAGGAGAAGGTCATTGAGCTGTACAAGATTGTCAACGAGAAGCAGAGCAAGGTGGGACAGCCAATTCACTCTCTATTCCCTTCCCCTCGCCTCACATCGCTAACGGTAACACGACGGAAACAGGACGGCAAGCCTTACATCCTGTCCATGGTCTGTGGTGTCCCCGAGGAGGACGCCCGCACCCAGGGCTTCACCCTCGTGGCCAAGTCCGAGTTTGCCAGCCTGGAGGACCTCAAGTACTACGATGCCGAGTGCCCGGCCCACGACGGCCTCAGGCAGGTCGTCAAGGTGATGAAGGCAGAGAACAGGGTGGAGGGCATGTTGACCGTGTTCTTCAAGCCCTCCGTCGTGGGTGGCATTGACAACATCGCGGCCTAGGGTGGCTGAAATGTATATTACGCGTTGTACCAAAAAGATAAACAAGAAAAATAAACAGCAATGAGAACACAGCAATAGAGGCATCGTTGAGAGCGCCCCACCGCTGTCGGGATATGTGTGTCGGCCGCCGGCCTTTGGCTTTTCTGTGTTACCTTTTTTCGATCAGGCTGCTTGAGTTTGACCTGTCATCCCCGCTCCTCGGCCTATGTTCCTGACTCGCCGACTATTGGCCCGCGAACACTAACACTGTCAAAACCCCCCTGAGCGGGCAACCTGCTGGTTTTGCCGATGTTCTGTATTGACCAATTCAGATCCAGATTGCTGTGAGCGATGGAGCTAGATGCCTAGTCAATTGCGTCTTGCCCTGGTACATGTCGAGCGGGATACGAATCAAGTTTGTTGCGCCGGGTTGTTCGGGTGCCAGTTTTACGTGGAACGTGGAACAGGAGCCCTTGCGTAACCTGGTATCACCTCCGAATGCAGGGCTATCGGCGAATACAGGTCAACATCCGACGGCATATCGCAGCCGACATGTTTGCGAACGGAGAAGCTCGGAACCAAGATACTTCGTGACGGCGGCGTGCGGATACTTCGTGACGTGGAGATAGTGGTGATTAGCGGTGCGGAGAGAGCGGCGCGGCGAGAGTGGTGGTGGTCAGCGGCACGGAGAGTGGTGGAGGAGTAATGTCGCTAGAGTCGTCACCCGCGTTTCAAGGGCATATTGTGCGACAGCAAACTTCTGATTAAGCGGGATCCATGAGGCCATCTCGCCGCTTCGAGGCCGTGTTTGCTATGGTCGAGCAGGATCCCGTCGGTGAAGTTCGGTTTCTTCGGCGCTGAGTTAGTGTGACGGAATCGCGGGGCCCACGGCACGGACACGGGCATCGAACACGGGAGCTAGGCCGGATACAGCAACCGCCGCATGAAAGAGGATAGTGAAGAGAATCTTGGTCGCTTAGTCCTGTGTCACAAAACAAAATGAGCCGAAGAAACTTTTTTTTTTTTCCTTCTCAGGAGGAGCTATCATATATCATGGCAGAGAGGGGGGGCGGTGGAGATGGGGTCATGTAACCGTAGTTGAGACAACTGCGACGGAACTTTGGCCGCGTCCGCCGCAATTCGGATCGCCGATGGGCCATGGCGTCGCTGTGCAGCTTGTGATGCCTTGGACTGGCTGCCTGCTCGGAGGGTACAGACCCGTTTCAGGCGGGAGAATCGTACCATTGGAGTTAATATTACGAGCGGGCATGTAGGTCGCCTACGGTTCGACAAATGAGCGACTCGCAAAACATCGGTTGTGCAACTTCGTAGACTTCCCGAGCCGTGCAACTCGCCTTCACGGATGGCACAACGCATCCCGCGTGGCAATCATTTCCAAGGCTGCCCAACTCACGGCATCCATCTGATGCGGCCCAAGGGCCCTTTGGACGAGAAATCTGCAGTATATAAGGCTGTCTTCCCTCCTCATCGATTTCGAAATCTTTCCATCATCAACAACAACACTTATATATAGCCTCGCGACTGAGGAGGCGGGAGCCGCTGCTCCTGGTCGGGTTGTCTGAGACAAGGTCTTGGATGAGGTTTCCGACATAGTCGCCTCGCCTGACTGGTCCTGCCGCAGAGCCATGCCAATGGATGGGTGGCACTACAGATCATGGGTAAGTAACACCTCCGGTATCCAAGCCTTTTCTCGGTTTATTGACTCTTTGTAGAGACACGCTCTGATGTGCAGACGGCACCGCCACCTGTGATAGACAGAGCACCGATCTGGTAAGTAACATTCCCATCATGGCGTTCCATGTCTTGATTTGCTGATCCTTTGTGGTAGAGATGTGGGCTAGCGAGCAGACAACACTGCATCTATGGAGCAGACCTCGCAGAGGTCTATTGACCTGGATAGCAACAGTCATTTGCCCTCTACAGATGTCAGCCATTCACAAACCGGCGACGGACACGACGACGCATCACTCGGCGAGAGTCACCCATAGAGTAAGTCTCACTTCTGATATCCCACTTCCTTGTTTTGACTTACTGAACTTTTTTTGTAGATTTTCACACCGACGATTTGGACGGCGCAGCTGCTCATGTCAAAGATTTCATGCTCTCCGCTGGATTCGATTGCTTCTGAGCTTCTTATCCATCAACGCGAAGAAATCAATGCAGTGGGGATCGACGGGGTCTCTCTTGCATTGCATGATAATGTAAGGATCAGTCGATATAATCAAATGCTGAATTGTCTGACATTCGCTGGCTGAGAGGGACACTCACAGTTCCACGTCTACTGCTTCCATGGTCGGCAGCAGTAGTTTGGTGGAGCTCCTACTTAGGAATCAGCTCTTAAAGAAGGAGGGACATTTGGCGCATGCCAGTGACGACAGCTGCAGACATCCTCTTCACCCAGTCGAGCAAATCGCCGTTTGCCTGATATCCTTTTGGGCAAGTCTCATTTCCCATGTCCCACTTTTTCTTGATTTACTAACTTTTCTTCAGAGACGCGCCATTGAGTAGACGGCGTTGCTGTTGCCCTGCACCTTTGATGTGCCCAAGCATTTTTTCCATTCACGAGAGAATTGATTTGCCCCGCACTGGCGGAGATTTCAGATCATGCACAGCAGTGCCATTACCCCCAAGGTTGCCTATGCAAGGGAGTGAGTAATCAAGAAAGAGTGGCGTTTAAGAGGCGTTACTGACAAGTCGGCGATAGTGTTTTGAATCACAGGAAAGAGGAAGACTTGCGGGCGTTGTTCTCAAAACAGAACGAAGTGTGAAGACTTCAGTCACATCGCTAGACCTGCTACCGTCAGTAGGGAACGTGAAAAATGCGAGAGAACGGTTTTCAGTACCCAGAGCAGTTACAGAAGGATGCGAGAAACTGCAAGGGCAAGTGCAATTCACGCGAAGACTCAAATGTGTCTTGCATCAGGCCGATACTGAAAGGTCAAGTGCGAACGTTGTACTCAGAACAAAACACATTACAACCATCTCCGGGATGAAGAGCAGAGACATCTGTCGGGTAAGTCATACTTCCAATACACCACTTGATTGTCTTATTTGCTTACTCTCTACAGAGAACCACAAAATTCTGGTTCGGTGTTCGTGAAGCAAGATGACAGGTAAGCAATCACTCCTTTAACCCTCTTCTCCAACCGAGCTGACCTATTTCTCTTGTGTTAGCTTATCGCTGTCGTGTGATCCATCTGCCTGGTCCTGAAGCCCAATTCTATGGTGCTTCTTCTAGGACCAGGACGGAACTGATTCTTTGTTCATCAGCAAGTTGCTTTCGAGTCGACTAGGTCCGCCTTACGGGATTCCACGAGTATTAGTGAGCCTCTCGAAGGCCCATCTTGCACTCGCGCTTTAGGAAAGCGGAATCATTGCACTTTCTGCCTATGCCGCGCACCTCAGGCGTTTTTTCTGCTGCCTTCCCTACAATGACACGACGTCATCTCACCATGCGACGATTTCCATGCCTTGCGCCTGCCTGTTCTGCGAGCTCCACCTCACACTATCTAGCACGTCCACTCTGCGCTTCCTTGCATGCAAGAGCGCATCATCAAGCTTGTTGATGTGTGACTGGACGAGGATCTCGATATATACTACTCCGCTCTTGTTGGTATTCAGATACCGATGTTGATGCTGAATCGACACTTCCAATCCTAGCCGATGGCACATTCAGCAGCATGTTCTCTCCATTTTTCGTGCGATTCGCACGCTGCTGCCTAATGGGGCCCACACGAACGTTGTTCTCCTCTCTACTCGAACACCTTTGCAGTCCAACTGGACCCGGAACTTCTGCCGACGCCTCATGAAGTAATTCATCTCGATGGTATCACATGCAGGAGACTCGCAAGCGACAATTTCCGAGTTGTCTGACAACCAAGGCTCTGCAATCGGCCAGACCTGATCGCCACACTCCGTGTTTGGTACAGGGACGATGCAAACCCGGCGCAAGAGTGTCGCGCAGTGACATCTCTGAACTGAGTGACTCAAGGTTCAACCACACGGCAATCGTGGAATAACATCATCGACTTTACTCGTCTCAATCGGACTCCCGTACACCAGCCAAATGCAGGAACGCCTGCTTGGCGGCGAGCACAGGATTGCGGTATTCTAAGAATGCTTTACTGCTCGATGGATCTAATACAGCTATCCGCTTTCTTTTTGACAGAGAGCCCACCTTCTCTGGAAGTGGGCTCTCTGATCACTAGCTTCAAACAACGACAAGCCGAACCCTGATCTCAACGACGAGCAGCAGGCATCTAACCTCGCTACCGGACATTATCGGTTGCCTCGAATCACCGAGAGTATAACGCGAGAACTTCATGCCTTAGGACGGAGATTCGGAATTCTCCAAGGTCGATCAGATGCCTCGTGTCACTGGCTTCGAGCAGCCACCGCTGGGATGCATGTGTTGTGCGAGAACAACGACCGCTTTCCTTCCTCCCCAACAGACGCAAGCTGGGGACACCGACGCGGTGCGCCATTTCATCACGTGGCCATACTAGTCGGAGAGTTGATATTTATCAGCATAGATCTTTCGGAACTCGCTTAGCATCGACTCAATCTCCGCCAACGAACCTCCTACCTAGCTGCCCTCAGTCTACTTGCGACAATAGTACACTGAGATCTGGGCAGATAACGCTGCGCTCCCAAGCACGCTTATTGCCCTTTATATTATACTAGCATGAAAAGCTGAGGCTGCCCGTTCATTGTTCTTGCAACAGAAACTCGGAACGGAGCTATTGAACACGTGCGAGAATCCAAAAGCACAAGGCCCGATGATTTGCTTGGAAAGCCTGAGATGTTGTTTATGGATCGGAAAAAGATCAATGAGCGGCATTCATATGATGCTCCCTGGGAATCCCATCCTAAAATTGCCTACGCGTATCACGAAGAATTCGGCTCCGCCCATACTCTTTTCCCAGGAGCCCAGGAGGGCTTCTACAACCGACTCCGTCCACGTCTGAGTCGATTTGGCTGTTTTGCCTGTGGCTCGACGTGGATCGTCCTATGAAGACTGCCTTACCTAGAAGGAGCCCGTCACTCAGCAACATTAGCCATGTGCGCTCCATTGAACAGGAGCATTCGGAATATATTCCTTCACCGTCAATCATTTTGATTCGTCCGCAGACATAGCTCAAAGGGCTCCTGAGGTAAATCAAAGCCACTTGGTCTTTGCTCGAGCAGTGTTTCGGATCTATTCGCCTTATCTGTTCTCTTCACGATCCTCGGTGTATTGAATCTACACCTTGACAACATTGATTCTTTTGTCCGTGCGATGTCATCGTTATATTGTGTCTCTGACCTGCTCTGTTTCGTTCTTCTTACCTCTAGTAGACCTTTCAACCTGGTTCTATTGAGGACAGCCTCTACAGAATCAACCTAGCATTCGCAATCCCCGGTTTGGTTCATGTAAGAGCGGCAAGGAACAGTAAACCGCCTCAAGAAATGGCCGGCGGGGTCAGCACCGCTACGTCCCCTCTCGATCCTAGTTATTGAAAGTCTTTTGATGATATCGACGTCTGAGTTCGGCATTTACTCCATCACTGAGAGAGTAGATTTCGATAACTCAGGAACGTTCAGAGCTCTCGACCGCCTTTCTTCGAATGAGCCTGTTCCTTCTGTCGGCGAACCTATTGCCTTTTCCGAATCCTCTGTATCCTCATTCCCTGCTCAGCCAGGATGGTGTTCATCACGATATTCTGGATAAGTCCCAAGGCTCTTCCGAAATTTGATGTGAAGCTAGAGCTACACTGATATTCCGTTTACTTGGGGACAGACAAAGTACTTCCCACGCTATCACATTTCTCTTGAACAGCTCAGATCCTGTTTTTGACGCTCATGTTGAGCCATGAGCCTGTTTCTTCTTTTAGAAATTTCCTTTTCATTGATCTTTAATTTTTACTTGAGATCAGTTGCTATTCGCTGGTTTCCTCTCGATATGAATCGCCTTTCGCTTGAATTGGGGGCAACCATTGCCAAAAACGTATGGCATGGTTCTAACCCTCCCAAAGTACCATTCTAGAGCTCAAGCTCTAAGAAGCGGCCTACTGGGTTGGGCGGGCTGGGACGGTGGAGAGCTGGCCTGTATTTGAGATGCCATTAGGAGATATCTTACAACGAGCGACGATATTCAGATCGCCAACTATTGGAACCATCATCTCGCTAGCCAGGTCCTATCTGGCAAGGTTTATTGTTCAAACAGATTCTGATTCACATGCTCAGTTCAGCTCAGTTCACTATGCGAAACAGGGTTGACTTTTATGTCCAACCCCCAGATTCTCGTTCTTCGGATGTACATGAGGGTAATGTCTATCTCAACTTGGAACCTCAGTACAATATCGAGGATTCGTTGTTGCGTGATTTTGACATTCATGTGCACTAGAAGGATATATTGGTGGGATTTGGTCTGGCTTGTGGAACACGAAGCGTCTCATTTCTTGTCTTCCATTGATTACACTGAGTGAAGAGCATTTCTCTATTCCAACGCCGCCGAAATGCGGGTCGATCACCACCATGGGTCTGTCTCATGGCCTTTGTTTTCCACATCGGCACCTGGTCGAGTAATTTCAAAAAGCCATCATTGTACTTTTTCGGGGATACTGTTGAAATCTACCAAGCTGGCGGGGCCAGCGGTCTTCCAACTGCGGATCACATTGTGGGAGGGCGAGGACTCCGAGAAGTTAAGAATATGCAGAGTCCGGTCAACGCCCTTGGACTACTCCTAGAGCCCAGACCAGCAATAGAAGACGAGTATAAAGAAGATAGCGACTATCAGGGGCGTGGAGAGTACGCCTCAGCCTGTTCTCTCGACACATCTGAATTGCAAATCGCGGACAAGTTCTCATCCAGTAGTCGCATTCGAAAGTTTGCGAATGCAGAAACCATTCATCGCCTGAATGCAGACAATTCCCAAAGGGACCCGATGACTGACAAAATCTGTCCCTCAATAGTTCAGCTCTGACCAAATTGGCCGAAGCGCTCGCGGCAACTCAACTTTGCGATAGCACAAAGGCTTATCGTCTGGTTGTCACTTCAACACCGCCGAAATAAGTGTCAACGAAACCTGAGGAGTTTATCTCCTACGCTTTGTTTCCCACCTCAGCACTCGGGCGGGTCATTTCAAAAGGTTACCATTGTATATTCCAAAGAATACCGTCGAAATCAACGAATCGAGGGCTCGAAAAGGACGAACTAGTGAACTTTGAGCTACGAATCACATTGAGGATAATTCCTTCACTTAACTCTCCCGATGGCACCCGCCCAAAAGAAATCCAGGCCACCAACACGGGCCCGCATGCGGAAGGACAGAGGCACAGTCACAGAATCGACCCGAGACGTATGTCTCCGTTCCCAGGACTCAACAAGCGCGAAACCCTCAGCAACTAAATGTCCTGGTCAGCTTTATCTCGAACTCCATAGCGAAGAACGGCATTAAATCAGCCACGGGAAGCTCAAATAGCTTCTTGGCAGTCGTGTACACCCCAGAACTCTGCGCCGAATTGAGGGTCAAATAACTTCATGAGTCCATTCATCCGCTGTGCCTTATTTTCATTCTTGGCCCACTCGATGATCGCTTCCATGTTTCCACTCATGGGACAATTCCCTCCGAGCTCCATTGCCAATAGACTCGACTCTAGATCACCAAAAACATCTGATCACGAAGACTCTAGCTGAAGAAAAACAAAGAAGCAATATTTCTTCGTCTGGTTTCTTGGCCTTGTTCTCCACGCATCGCATTGCATTGCATCGGAGAAGGCTGGTTTTGCCATCTAACAGTGGCAGAATTGTCGGCCAACCAACATCACGAGCCTATTTGATTTGTTTCGATTCGAAGCCGGTCGAGCAGCTACGACAAGAATTCTTGCCCAAGCTCAAGGTTGTCCTTGCGAAGGTTGGGAAGAGAAATCGGCCGAAGGTGCCACCAGGAAGTCCAAGTCTGCCCTGCTCCAAGAAGCTGTTTCGGCCCGTCAAACGACTAGTGCCGACATTGAAATGATCCTTGAGTTAATGGGTGATGAAGCGGGCCATGATGACGATGAGGATAATGCGGGTGGAGACTATGCGACAGGATGGATGTTGATTCAGAACAGGCCAATGGTCTTAGGCAAGCGGTCTAGGGAAAAAAAAAAAGCTGTTTGATGCTCTAAGGGAAATGTTGGGATGCATGTTCGGAATGCGGTGTCGGAGAACGGGTGAATGAACCAATGTACTTCTTTGTTCCCTATTAAGGTTTACTGCTTGAGAATGCGAGTTTTCGGGTCATGGTGGTGTGCTGTCACTGTCTCTAGTGTTGCAGATGAAACAAAGAGTGGGGGTAGTCGGGATGGAATGCGACAAACCTGGGCGGTGGGGGCTGATGGAGCCGGGTATGGAGAGAATACGATGGACCGGGTTTGGAGAGGCCGCCGGATCTTGCATGTAACAGATGAATTTTCGTAGTGCTGAATCGGACGGATGTGAAGAAGAGCTTCGCAATGTAGCCTGTATCACATGTGCTGTGCCTTATTACGGGACACACCAGACGAGAAAGTGAGGCGCAGGCCAGCGCATCGCGGTGCCAGGGCGCCTGTGCAACAAGAGAGGCCTGTGTTGGGCAAGCGATTGGTCCCTGCGTCACCGTATCTGGGTGGACCCACCGCCGCCACCATGGTCCGGCCCAGAACCTGTTTCTGCTTGTCTTCGCACTCTTCGAACCCTTCGCATCATGACGCAAGCGCCGCGTCCCATTGGGCGGTTACGCCTGCCGCTGTCTTGGAAGTTGGAACTCGTCTTTGTTTCAGGCTATGATTTGCGCCTAAGGCCCCGGGCCAATCACTCTGCCCCGCCGGCCTGGTTGTTGACGCCGTGATTCACACACCTTTGGCGGGCCGAGCTTCACAGACAAGGACGCAGGTGGTGCCTGTGCTTGCATCATTGTTGAACAGGAGGCCTATTTATGTATCCGCGTGCCCGCAGCCAAGGCGGCCCGACTAGGTTGATCCTGCTGTTAAGAGAGTCTGTCCTTTCCTTTTTTTTTTCTTCTACTTGTGTGTCGTCGTTTCCCCAGCTTCGGTTCGACGTTGAACCCATCCCCATCGTAACAAGACACAAGACACAATCCCACCTGCCGCCATGTTGTCGAGGTTTCTCGTCATATTCCCCCTGGCCCTGGCCCTTGTGGCCTTTGTGCTATCCAACCTTTGCCTTTTCGCTGGTCGAGACAAGGGGTTCATGGAAGATTATGCCATCGCGAGGGTACGTTTGCTTTTTCTTTGCACTTCGGCAGTTGCCCGCTAACAACCTCGTCTAGTTGAACACGTCCATGCTGGGCCACAACATGCTGGACACCAACAGCAGCTCTTCCTCTTCCAGCAGTAGCGATGATGACGACGCCAGTATTTGGGATAAAGTTGAAGACAAGTGGAACGAGATTGAGAACGACATCACCAATGAGATCAACAACATCACTGGCGAAATCGCCGACCAGCTTGCCGAGACGCTTGGAATCTCCGAGTGGTACTCGTTCCACATCATGGACGCCTGCGAGGGCTTCTACAAGCCCAATGCGACGTCTCCCGATGCTGGTTTCAACATTACCAACTGTACCGCGACTATCCCTAACCGTATGTCTTCTCCAACTATTGCTACACCTGTGCTGTTTACGACAGAGCCGCTAACACGCTGCAGATCGCTTCAACCTCACCAAGATGCTAGACAAGGAGCTCAAAGTTGGACCGTTTGAACTTTCCCTCGCCGACCTCAACTGGCACACAGGCATCCAGGATGCCCTTGACACATTGAACGACGCACTCCTGACCCTATTCGTCATCTTCGTCCTCTCCATCGGCTTCTCAGGCCTTTCCATGCTGGGCTGCCTCGTCGCATTCTTCCTTGCCGGGCGTCCCTGGGTCACAATCATGAACCTCACCATCGCGTCTCTCGGTTCCCTCTGTCTCCTGATCGGTAGCATCGCCGTGACGGTAGCCGCCAACAAGGGTGTGAAGAAGATCAACAAGCTCGGCGACGACATTGGCCTGTCGGCGACCAAGGGCAACAACTTTATCACCCTCATCTGGGTATCTACCGGCTTCATGCTTGCCGTCACCATGTACTGGGCGGTGCAGATGTTCCTCACTAAGAGGCAGAAGAAGCGAGAGTGGAAGAACCGCAAGGGCAGCCTTTAAGGTGCTCACTTCGCGCCCGCACGCGCATGGACCTGCGCAGCACATGTTTGTTTTGATTTAACGTGTTTTTGAATGATGACGGCTAGACTATGGATTGAAATGCACAAAACAGCAATGCAACGAAAAAATTGACAGCAATGGGGGGTTGGACATGATACCAGATTATTTTGAAACGCACATCGGATGCCATTTCCTTGGATTTAGCAATGAACCATTCCCTAACTCTGCAATGAGAAGTCACAGGCATGGGAATACAGTCCCTTTCAGAAATAACCTAGCTACAGCTAGCTGTTTGAGATGGCTGGCCTATCTCAAAGCAAACTTTTTATATACATAATTCTGACTCTCGCTTCACAATAACATGATCAAAAGTGCCAATCAAAATCTACCTGCCGTGTATCCATCCAACATGCACACTAAGTATTGCCATGCATGAGATCGCCAGAGCTTGCGCCGGATCGTACGTGCTTCTGGTGCAATGACACTCACCATGTCTTGGCCTGGTGGCTCTTCGGCGCGAATGGAGCTGTTGCCACCATATGATTCAACCCGCGTGGATGATGGCAACAAAGGTATTCTCCGCCGCCGGTCACAGTTTCGAAAAGAAAAAGAAATTATAAAAAAGAAATCCAAAGAAATTTCCATAAGGTAAATATACTCATTTAACATTTCATGTTCTCCATGTTGACTAAAAGAAATACCAATATATGTGGTCTTTTTGGAGTCATTCTATGTAGCCGAGTGTCTAGCTAACAATCGTTCGAGGCAGTATTGTACAATATCGCCAAGCCGAGACAGCGTGCCACCTTTATTGATTCGCTCGTCAAACACATTCTCGTCAGTCTTAGACAGTGAGTAACGATTCGGGCATGGCCTCGTCATCTGCTTAACATGAATTCACCTTGTTCGCGTGATATGGAGCAAAGCTACGCAACATGTTTTATTCGGTCGGTACATACTCCTCGTAAAACCAACACACCAACTCCATGATATTCTTACAACGCCTAGTGCATTTCCTATTTGGTATAGTAGAACAGTGAATGAAACTCCGCCGATGAGGTGAGCATCACCGGGATAGAAACAACATCTGTAAACAGCTAAACAGAAGAGGTAACATGTGCAACCCCAGTCAGCTCGGTTCCTGAATCACTGCCTCGGCGAGATTGCGCGTTCTCCTTGCCCCAAGAGGTAAGTCTCTCGAGAGGGGCTGGGTGTCTCTCAAGCGTAAACAGTGCGATGATGACCATGGCGGCACAAACTAGCACCATGACCTTGACCTCTTCCACAAAGGCACCAGCGTACACGTCTCTAATCAGCTCCTGGCGTTCTGGCGAAAGGTGCAGGGCCGAGAGGGGCGAACGATGCAGGCTCTCCAGCTCATCTGGTGTAAAGCGAGAGCCGAGATACGAGTTTGCGTGTTCGTTGAATATGACTGTGCACACTGATAACCCAATGCACCCTCCTAAAACCCGGGCTTGAGAGACGGCCCCCTGGGCGGAAGCAAGCTCGCTGCGCTCCGCAACCATGATGCTTGTCATGATGGTGGCCCCGGAAAATGAAAGACCTACGCCTAGGCCAAAAATAACCTGGAACCCGTACTGAGCCGTTACATTAGTGCGGGGATCGGCCAACGTCAGCATCAACCCCACACCGAGCAGCTGTAAGCAAGACGCTCCGAGTAGGGTGAAGGAGGTATTGTTCTTTTTGCTGGATATTGCGCCACCCAGGAAGGATCCGATGGCGCAAGCACCAAGCAAGGGAAGGATGTGCAATCCGGCCATGAGGACACCTTCCCGATTAACGATCTGGAATCGTTCTGGGATCACGATCGACAGCGCAATATACGGAAACCCTGTGAACATGGTAACACTTGATCAACGTTAGGGGGACAGGTCCAGAGGCAAAGCACCAACAGAGAAGACTTACAGAAGGCCCGCGGAATATACGCGGCGCAGCATGAGGCGGATCGGGAAGATTGGCTCGATCCTTCGGTACCGGCTCGTCTCCAGAAACAACTCCCAGCAGACAAATACCACCCAACTGACGCCAGAGATGGCAAGTGCCGAGATGATTTCAGGGCTATTCCAGGAAAAGGTTTGTGAGCCGGCTTGCTGAATGGCAAACACCAGGAACCCTGAGCTACTCAGAAGGGTTGCACTGCCAATGAAATCGATGCTCGTGAATGCGCTCCAGGAAAAGAAGTGCGCGGCGTCTTCATGCGGCCAAAAGTTTGTAATGCACAGGATCGTCACCAGGCCAAAGGGTATGCTACACAGGTCAGTTACAGAAGGTGAAAAAATCTGGCCGAAGACCTACTTCATGTTGAACAGCCACCTCCAATCAGAGACCTGAGAAATGGCACCGCCGATGATAGGACCTAGCACGAATGCAACGGCCAGAGTTGCCCCGATCATGGCTCCGATTAGGCTTGGCCGATGCGACGGCCCGACTTCGACGAGGCCGATCTGGGTGAGGCTGTACAGCCCAGAGGCACCCATGCCCTGGAAGGCTCGGCAGATAATTCTGGATGATGATTTCAGCCAAATAAGTTGCTGTGCGAGAGACACCAAACATACAGTGCAGTCATGCTTGTCGCAGAGCCGCATCCTTGTGAGAATCCTACAAACACCACCCACGATGCCACAAGCATGCTTCGTCGTCCATAAATGTCGCTGAGCTTTGATACACAAACTGCAAACCCTGTAGCTATGTCAGATTCGTTCCTTGGCCCAGCACACCAGATCTGGGATAACTGTACCCATGTATGTCAAGAGATAGGCCAGGACGATCCACGGCGCATTGACAAAGTCATTCAGGTCCTCCGAGACGGTCACGAGCGATGTCGACACGATCGAGGTATCGAGACTAGAAAAGAGGAGCCCCATAAGCAATCTGTAAGAAAAATCAGCACTCAGATCGGCCATGCCCACGGATCGGCATTCTGACGATAATACAAGCACTATCTGCCGGGGTCCTGTCACCGGATGCTTCTGTATCTCAAGCGTGGACGTCGAGGGCCGGCCATGTTCGTCTCCATCTCCAGTAGACATATGTCCAAGAGGTGGGTTAGGGTAAGGGAGGGACGTGGGGTAGTCATTTGACATTATTCCTCGGTGTCAAAAAAAAGAGAAGCTGTGTTCCAAAAAGCCTCCTGCGATTCGTCAGCGTAGAGTTGATGGGATGAGATCGGCGCAGGAAATTTGGTGGATTGCTTCAACAGCGCGGGCAACTTGGCGACAACACGGCAGAACCCGATAGACAAGGTCAGCTAGATAGAAACACTTTTGGTCGTTCGAAAGAAGGAAAAAGGGAATTCGCCTTTTTTCATCTCAGAAGTTCTGAGAATCTCTCGGCAAAGGAAACGACAGGGTGGTCAGCTCCCCGTAGACTCGGCGATGAGCATGGTTTATTTTGAGACAAACTGCCGAAGGAGGCAATTGGAAACCAAGCCCTCCCCCCTTCTCCCAGCTGAATCCCATATGACGGGAACAGATATGTATTCGAGACATGCGGCGCAGAGGTGACACGATGGGCTCGCAAGGTGGCCGGCTCGGTTGCATCATCCTCAAACCCGCTCGTCTATCGAATGGCCGCCGGGCTCGGCAGCATGAGATTTTTTCTGACAGTCACACCGGCAGGGAGGGAGGCAAAGCGATGACGGGTGCTGTGTGACCCAGACATCGCCTCTGCGCGAGACAAAGGCGTCCGAGACCGCGGTGTGAGTCGCGCACTAGATACGGGGGTCGTAAATCTACATTTTCTTCACCTTGGTTCCCGCAACTATGATGTCAACCAAACTCTTCTGCATGATGCCGTGGTTCCCACGGAACACATCTGTGCTTGCTTCTCTTTGTCGCTGAGGCCGTGACAAGACCGCAATTCCTCGCTCAAACACTGGCCTCAGTCAACCCGGTGCTCCTCGCTGAGCGCGGCCGACCGCAAGAGGGTCCAGCTGCAAGTACCCGGTTGTGTTCGGGTAGCACATGGCGCCAGTGTAAAACCTGAGGTGGGCTCTCTGTCTGTCTGGGCGGATGGCCATCCCGTTCGAACCGTGCCGCGTTGCCATTTCGGTCCATGGAGCGACGAGGTCGTGACCAGGAAGCGAAGAACGAAAAGCGCCCTCTGGTCCACGCTGCCCGTGGAGCCACCAACCATTCGTCGGGGTCGCAGGCTAGTGCTGCGGGATGCAGTCGAACGCGTGGCTGCTCTACACCAATATGAGGTTCTCGCAGACATCTCTTGCCCACTACGGGTGTAGCTAAGCTGCGGGACGTCGGATTTGTCCAGCGACCAACAACGAATGAAGCAAGTCCCGAGGTGGATAGCGCCAATCCGAACGGCGACTAAGATTGATTAGTGAATGCGTGGCCGGAGGACAAGCTTGCATTGCATGCTTAGGTTGCTGAGGTTCGAGCGGCAGGTTGCGCCTGCCTGTACCACTTTCTGTGTGTTCCCAGAAGTCGGTCGGCCCAATCCACAGGCGCGGTTTCCTAGTTACCAACGGAGGTGGGGAAGAATTATGTGCATTGTTGGGGAAGGATACCGATAGGAGGGGAAACTTGTTGGATTGCTTTTTTTTTTTCTCGTTCGTTGACGTTTCCTTGTTCGGGGGATTTTTTTCTTTTCTTTTTTTGGCTCTCTCCACTGTCTGTGTGTCGAAAATTGCGCTTTTTTGAGTTGACTCAGAGTGTTGGAAACGTCTACTAAACCGCGGGCCAACGTGCAGCAAGGATCTACAACCACGCCCCTCCTCTCCGGCTTGGCTCTGTCTATCGCCTGGATGGTAAGCCCCGGCGGGCAGGAATGTGCCAGAGCTCGAGCCCGCGCTGTAGGGATTGCTCGGGGCCGCCTGTCAAGTGTCAGGTCCACATGGCCGTGATAGCTGTGGCCTTTTCGCCTGTGGCCGGGGTTACTCCCGCTAGCTTCTCGGCGGCGGAGGACGCCATCTGCATCTAACAAGGCGTCCCGCCCAAAGTGTTGGTTCGAAGCCGAATGAGCGTCCTGCGTTGGCAATCCCAATTGCAGCGGCTCGTCCCGCGTGGGGCGTGCTGAATAATTAGGCAAACACCTCGCCGTCTCTGAGCCCTCTAGGCCCTTGGTGGCCCTTGGTGCGCTTCTCTCTTGGAGAATCATGACCCAACGCCCTCTTCAGCCACCGTGGGCCGGATGACCACCCTCCCGCCCACTCGGTGCACCCACGCTCCGGCACGCTGCAACGGCATCTCCCTTCTGCTTCCTTCTGCCGCAGCCACGACCAAGCTGAGCTCGCTTATTCGCCCTGCCTGCGGTAGCAGCGTGGGAGCCCCGTGGGATGGGAGCGTCCTGCGCCTATCTCCACGCTCAGCCATGCCGTCGGGCAATAGTCTTGTCTCCCCGGGGCATCTCACGAGACGACAAGTGGCGCCCGTTAGCACCTGTTCAACGGGTCCTGTCAGGTCGGGATAGTTTCTCTTAGCGCTTCTGCATTCATGTCGTCATGAATTGGAAAAAGGAAAGAGAAATCCCTCCCCCCCCCTCAGGTTCCAGCTGAGTACGAACCCAGCTCCGTGGCAAGGCTTGTGACACTCCCCATTGAGGCTCATCATCGCTATCATGTCCCAATTGGGCCTGAACGACTCAAGGCGCAACCGTCGTCAGCTCTTCTTCTCTCGGCCATGTCCGAGAAGGCATTGGCACCAAAGTCCCCGTTGCAGCTCGGGGGTCGGCAACGACCCGTTGCATTAGATGCTGCAGATGCCACGTCGAAAATCTTCTATTTCTACTCGCCCGGTTGCAACCCATAACGCAATCTATTTGCAGATCATGAGCCCCCCTGTGAGCGTTCTAGATCCACGTTCCCTGCCGCCGCTCCCCCAGCTTATGTCTAAGCCTATCCGCCACCAGCGACCAACTGCAGCAAGAAGCACGTTTTTTTCCCCGTCTTCACATGCATCATTCAGGTCCATCACCTCAGCCTAAAGGATTGCATAGTGGCTGTCTTGCCTTTGGGGGCCCGTGTCCTGCTCTTACCCGCGTCTCCGTGAGGCAAATGCTCCTCGATGAGCCCTGTTTGCGGTCCATGCTGAGCAAACACTCATCAAACACTTGTGATTTTCCATGTAAAAGAAAAGGATTAAAAAACCCCCCGTGCAAAGAACCTGCTTTGCTCACCGCCGGTCCTTCCAAATGCCTCGGTATCTCCTTGCGTCCCCCAGACGGTCCCGGCCCAGGCTGGCTTGAAGTTGGTATGCGGAGTTGGTGACTATCGATCGATAACACGCCTAGCCGGCACGCCTTGCAGAGAGGAGGTGCGTGAAGAATCCACACCACCAGTCCACAGGCCCCGTCTCTGGCCATGTTATCCACACGACTATTGCAGGACATTTGGCGCTTATGCAAACCCGTCAATCTGTAGGCTCGCCTCGCTCCTGCTATTGGCTTCCTGCGGCATCACTAGGTTGGTTCGCCTGCGAGCTGGAGAATCTTCCTGTGGTCACTTGCTCAAGACATAAGGATCGGCGTTTCCCCCGGTTCTCATGGAGGTGATCAGAACAAACCCAAGGGGCCGCGGCTGAGAAGTTCTGTGAACAAGTAGCTGAAGCCTTACCCACCACTGGGTCTCCCAAGCCGTCACCCCCCTTCTCTGATGGCCATGAGCCCACGGAACAGCTTCATTATACCGCTCCCAAACACTACCGAACAGCTGTAGTGGTCTTTGTTTGTATCCTTGCCGGACCGTCGGTCAGCTCCAGCGCCATAGCTCTTTGTTACTCCCTTCTCTGGCAGTGATTCACTGTCGACGTTGCGGTTCCTGCCTCGATAATCGTCCCATCTTGGTCACTTCCTCTTTCTTGTACACAATACCCACATTGTATACCTTCCCTTCCTCGGTCAGCCGCATCCTTAATACGCTTTTGTTCTCTTCACAAACCAAACGCCTCAATGGGTGACATTGCCGTCATCGGCCTGGGCCTGCGGTTCCCCGGAAACGCCAGCTCCCCGGAGGAGCTGTGGAAAGTCCTAGAGCGCGGAGAGTCACAATGGTCTGAATTTCCCAAAGATCGCCTCAATATTGACGGCTACTTTCACCCTGGTGGTGACCGTCAGGGCAGCATCTCGTTTCGAGGCGCCCACTTCCTCAAGGGCGACTTCGCTGCCTTTGATGCCCCTTTCTTCTCGGTAGCCGCCGAGGATGCCAAAGCCATAGACCCTCAGCAGAGAATCCTTCTAGAAGCGTCGTACGAGGCTCTAGAAAATGCCGGAATTCCAATGGAGGACATCGACGGTAGTGACACTGCCGTCTATGTCGGATCGTTTGTCAAAGACTATGAGCAAATCTGTCTGAGAGATCCGGACTGGCAGCCCCAGTACGCTGCCACTGGCAACGGCATCGCCATCATGGCAAACCGCATTTCCTACTTCTTCAACTTGCACGGCCCCAGCATGACCATCGACACAGGCTGCAGTGGTAGTCTCGTATCGGTTCACCTAGCGGCTCAGAGTCTCCGGTCTGGCGAATCATCTCTTGCCATCGCCGCCGGCGCTGGCATGATCCTTACCCCAAACACTATCATGCCCATGACTGCTCTCAACTTCCTCAGCCCTGATGGAAAGTGTTTCACCTTCGATTCCCGTGCGAACGGTTATGGCCGAGGAGAGGGTATCGGAGTGGTCATCCTCAAGCGACTCTCCGATGCGCTTCGTGACAACGACACGATCCGCGCCGTCATTCGAGGCACAAGGGTCAACCAGGACGGTCATACGACTGGAATCACACTCCCTAGTAAGGAGGCTCAGGTTGCAAACATCAAGGCTATCTACCAGTCAGCGGGGCTGGACTTTGATCAAACCGCTTATGTCGAGTGTCACGGGACCGGCACCCAGGCAGGTGATTGGCGAGAGCTCAAGGCTATTTCCGAATCGCTCGGCTCAACGCGATCAATAGACAACCCTATTGTCGTTGGGTCAGTAAAACCAAACATCGGCCACCTCGAGGGAGCCGCCGGTGTTGCAGGCCTGATCAAGGGTGTCCTGACCCTCGAGCACGGCAAGATCCCTCCTAATATCAACTTCCAAAACGGCAACCCCAATATTGACTTCGAAGAATGGAGGGTCAAAGTTCCTCTCCGCATGCTCGACTGGCCACTGCCTGGCCTCCGCCGTGTCAGTGTCAACTGCTTCGGCTTCGGCGGAACCAATGCCCATGTCATCATGGACGAAGCTCCTCGATATTTAGCCGCTCGTGGCCTCACAGGAAATCACAACTCAGTGGCAGACCGCCCTCCCAGTAGAGATTCAGTTCTCGGAGAATCAACACCGGCTATTCCCCAGCTGTTTTGCTTCTCGTCCCACGAAAAGTCTGGTGTTCTCCGTGTCATGAAATCTCACCTGCCTTACCTGACCGAAAAGCAAGCTAGTCCTGTGGCTGATGACGACTTCCTTCGGCACTATGCGTACACCGTTGGCACCAGACGGTCTAATCTCGAGTGGAAGCATTCTATCATTGCTACATCCATCGAAAGCCTCATTTCTCAACTCGAGAACGCCACTGAAGCCAGCTTTTCCCGATCCTCTAAGGGCAAGCAGCCCAAGATTTGCTTCATCTTTTCCGGACAGGGTGCCCAGTTCGCCCAGATGGGCAAAGATCTGTTAGTGTTTGAGGCCTTCCAACAAAGCTTGACCGAAGCTGCCGCATACATGGCTTCCGATCTCGGCAGTCCCTTCGATATTCTGGAGGAGATTCTCAAAGCCCCCGAGGAGTCAGACATTTCCAACCCCAAGATTGCACAACCCGCAACCACCGCCCTGCAGGTTGCCCTCGTGGACCTCCTCCGCTCATTCAACATCTCACCCAAGTTTGCCATCGGACATTCATCAGGAGAGGTTGCTGCTGCATATGCTTCTGGCATTATAGACAGAGAGACAGCTTGGGAGGTCGCTTACTACCGCGGTCTCGCCGCTGGCAGCATACCTGATAAGGAGCCATCTCTAAAGGGTGGCATGATTGCGGTTGGACTCTCTGTAGACGAAGCAAACGATTATGTGTCGACTTTGCAGCAACCAGTCGAAATCGCCTGTGTCAATAGCCCTCGCTCCGTTACACTCTCTGGCGCAGCTGATGCAATCGACTTTGTATCGGCCGACTTGCCAGAGAATGTTTTCCGCCGTCGCCTCCCCGTTACCACTGCCTACCACTCTTCACATATGCAAGTAGTTGCAAACGACTACAAGGCTATGCTGTCTGGTATGGCCACAACGGATGCCAAGACTGCAACAATGTTCTCATCTGTCACCGGCGAAATGGTCGAAAACGATGAGTTGGACAACAGCTACTGGGTCAGAAACATGGTTTCCCCTGTCCAGTACGTGCGCGCAGTCGAAACCATGATGAAGCTACCTCGCGAGGAGGGTCCCGATGTCATCGTCGAGCTGAGTCCAGTTGCCGTCCTCAAATCTCCAACAGCGGATATTCTCTCTGAAACCGGTTCCAAAAACCCACCCACGTACCACTCTGTCCTCGAGAGAAAGATTAATGGGGCGGTCTCCCTTTTGAAGACCGTAGGTCAACTATGGTCTCGAGGTTGCTCTCTTGACATGAAATCAGTCATTTCGCGTGGAAACTCTGATCTCAACTTCAAGTGCCTCTCCGACCTTCCACCATACGCCTGGAACCACTCCAAATCATACTGGCACGAGTCTCACCTTGGTGAAGCAAACCGATTCCGCGAGTTCCCTCGACAAGATCTCATTGGCGCGCCCACTGCTGATGCCATTTCCTTTGAACCCCGCTGGCGCGGGTTCCTCCGTACTTCGGAGAATCCATGGCTTCAGGATCATCAAGTCCAGAAAACAATTGTCTACCCAGCAGCCGGCATGGTTGCTATGGCTTTAGAAGGTGCCACTCAGTCCGTCAAGGACAAGACGAACATTTTGGGGTACGAAATCAGCAACATGCGCATCGACAAAGCCATGATTATTCCAACCACAGCTCACGGCTTGGAGATGGCTATGAACTTCAAGAAGGACTCGGAAACTGGCCACTCTTTTGATTTCACCATCTATTCTAAGCAGCTTAATGGACCTTGGGAGCAACACGCCACCGGTTCATTAGTTGTTAGGTTCCAGCGTGGTGACTGGAGGGCAAATTTCCAAGAGTACGAGGCACGATTCAATTCGCTAAAGCAGACTTGTACTGAAACAATAGTCCCTCGACAATTGTATGAGCTCCTCGACATTGTCGGTATGAACTATGGCAGTCTATTCCAAAACATCAGTGAGATTGCCAAGGGCGAAAACGCTTGCATCAGCAAGGTCCGCGTCCCTGACACAAAATCGAAGATGCCTGCCAAGTTTGAGTATCCTCACATTATTCATCCAGCCACTCTTGACTCCATGTTTCAAACTCTCTTTGCTATTGATAACGAGCCCATGGTTCCCACATATATCAGCAAAATGTTTGTCTCAGCCGACATCTCGCGAGAGATTGGCAACGAGTTCACCGGTTATGCCACTGCCCGTCGAGCCGGCATTCGCGATGCGAATGCCAACATTGTCATGACTCAAGATGGCTGGGAGAGGCCCTCGGTCGTTGTTGAAGGCCTTCACTTCACAGGCTTGTCAGGCCCATCGGCTGGAACGGGTGACTTCCTGCCAAACCACCGCAACCTGTGCACTGAGATTGTGTGGGATCGCGATGTTACATTTGCAAACATTGAATACTTGGAGGAGCTCATCAAGCTCATGGCACATAAGACCCCTGGCCTCTCCATCCTTCAGGCGGGTGGTACTTCAATTATGGCACAGCAAATTCTCGCCAAAATAGCCCCTCATCGAGACCAGACTCCACGGTTGGCTCGATACACCATCACCAAGGCTACTAGAAGCAAGGTGGCATCTGATATTTTGTCACATGTCAAGGGAACTCCCCTCGAGCCATTCGTTGAGACAAGGCCTGTGGATGGTTCTGAGCCTTTGCCTGACTACAATCTCATGATTGTTTGCAATGACAACAACGGGTTTGACATTTCTAATATGCAAAAGCATCTCAAACCCGATGGCATCATTCTCAACCAAGATCGGGGGGTCACGGGACCAAGCATAGCTCATACATATGCCAAGGATGGGCGGAAAACTCGCATGGAGTTCCAGGTCCATCAGCCAACGTCACTAGAAGGCACTCCTGCTGCAGCCGATGTGGTCATCATCTTACCGGTTGATTCTCTCAACCAAGCAGATGCCCTGGGAGTAAATTTGGCTCAGTCCATCCAAAATCACAATGCCAAAAACGCATTGATCATGCACGCAGACCAAGTTTCGGATCAGATCGCCAGCATCAAGGGCAAGGTGGTTATCTCTCTACTAGACTTCTCCAATGTCTCCAGCCAACGCCCGTCCGTCTTCAACTGGTCTGAATCTGACTTCCAAACCTTTTACGCGTTGCAAAAGGCGGCAAAGGGCATAATTTGGGTTACTCAAGCCGCTCATATGAAGCCTCAAAACCCTCTTGGTGCTCCAATTATTGCTCTGGCCCGAACCTTGATGTCAGAGGATCCACTCAAGACGATTGTGACTGTCGATTTGGGAGAATCCACGGCCCTCGATGAGCAGTCAACTACCGAGAACATTTTCCGAGTGTTGAACAGAACTTTCAGATCCTCACATGCGCCTGGCCCTCGAGAGATGGAGTATGCTGAAGAGCATGGCCAGCTTTACATTCCCCGGTTAGCTCCCATTAGCCCTCTCAACAAAATAGTTGAGGAAGGCAACGCACCAGTTATCCAGCTCGATGCTTTCCATAACCAAACCACCAGGTACAAGCTCCATATCTCAGAGCCCGGCCTTGTTGATGATGGCCTCATATACAAATCGGTCAATGTCTCCGCCACGGCTCCTAACGAGGTTGAGGTTCGCTTCGAAAGTGCCGTCCTCACTCATATCGATTTGGATATCGTTATGGGACGCACCACTGAGTCTGAAGTAGGACTGGATATGACTGGTTCAGTAGTCAAAATCGGAAGCAAAGTGTGTGGTTTGGCCGTTGGTGATCGAGTTGCCGCCCTCGTGTCTGGAGGCGCCATTCAAAGCAAAGTCAACGTCGATCACCGGCTGGTTCGAAAATGGTCATCGAACCTTCCCCTTAGCCATTCTGCCAGTGCTTTCCATGCTCTCTACAGAGTTGGTAGACTCACTCAAGGAAAATCCGTGCTCGTGCACGCCGGAGCAAGCTCTTTCGGTCTGGCCGCCATCCATGTCGCTTCTCAAATTGGTGCAGATGTCTACGCCACGGTGATGGAACCAAATGTCCAAAAACAGCGAAATCTTCTTCAAAGTTGCGGCTTGAGACTTGATAGAATCGTCGACGCAACTTCAGACAGCTTTGTCAAGGCTGTGCAGCATTTGAATGGCGGACGAGGAGTCGATATTGTCTATAACTCGACTCGACAACACATCGAAACCAACATTTCCTGCGTGCGCAAGGGTGGTGTGGTGGTTCAGTTTGCAAGCAAGTCACCTTGCCCCACGCCAGTGCGCATGGCCTTGAGCTCAGTATCCTTTGTTAACTTCGACTTTTCTCAACTGCTCAAGGATGATCCTGAGTATGTGGCAGAATTGCTCGATGGTACCTTGGAACTGCTTGAGAAACCAGGCTGCGAGTTCTCAGCTGATGTCAAGGTCGGTAGGCCCCCTTTGGCAAATATTGAGAAATCCTTTAGGCTCGTCGAAAGAAGTCCTTACCTAGGAGTCGTTCTTGTCACGGGCGGCCTCGATCAAAACCCTAAGGTCAAGGTTGCTGTACCCAAACTTGTCCGGCCACTGCACGACGCTCTTTCCAAAGACAAGACGTATCTCCTAGCTGGAGGTTTAGGTGGTCTTGGGAGAAGCATCTGCGAGCTGATTGTCAATAACGGCGCTCGAAATATCGCGTTCTTGTCCAGGTCAGGCGCTTCATCTGAAACCTCTCAGGCATTTATCGAAAACCTTCTCAGAAAGGGTGTAAACGCGAGGGTATATCAAGCGAACATTTGTGACGCAAACTCGCTAGAGAATGTCGGTCACCAAATCCACCAAGAGATGCCTCCTATTGCCGGTGTCTTCCAGTGCGCTGCGGTCATCAAGGATGCTGTCTTTGACAACATGAACTACTCCGACTGGGTGACTGCGGTGAAGCCCAAGACGGTTGGATCCATGAATCTCATGCAGACCATTCCGCGCATGCAAACAGAGGACCCATTCTTCATCTTCCTCGCAAGTTCTGCTGGTGTGATCGGTAACCGAGGTCAGGCCAACTATGCGGCTGGTAATGGCTTCGAAGATGCATTGGCGAGGAGCTACCGCCTGCAGGGCAAGCACGCAGTATCGATTGATCTGGGACCTGTCCTCGGTGCTGGCATGCTCGCAGATGATGAAGAAATCCTCGATATGCTCCGAGCCAGTGGTTTCTATGGCATCCGCCACCAAGACTTCTTGACCATGGTCAACCATGCCATCACTATGGAAATCGAGCCCGACGTCCCGATGCCACCGCAGGTCATCATGGGCATCGGTACAGGAGGTTTGATTCTGCAGAACCAGCCAGCAGATCCCTACTGGACGCGAACGGCGCTCTACAACTATCTCAACCTCATTGACATGCCAGCTCCAGACCTGGCCGCCGTCAATGGCTCCGCCAATGTCGACATGAAGTCTATGCTCGCCTGCTGCACCGACCCAGCCGCTGCAGCGGATATTATTTGCATCGGTCTCGCCCACATGTTGTCCAAGGCTATGAACATGTTGCCCGAGGAGATTGATACGGGCAAGCCACCGAATGTTTACGGAGTCGACTCGCTTGTGGCGGTCGGAGTACGAAACTGGGTTGTTTCAAACTGCGGCGTGCCTGTCTCGGTGTTTGAGGTTCTAAGCGACAAGACTATTGCCGAGCTGGCAGCAGACATTGCCGCAAAGGGCGGGTTTGGTGTAGATAAGGAGTAGTGTTTAGTGCTGGGTTAGAGGCGCCAAGGTGTTTTCTTTCTGATTTGGATGGTGCTTCCTGTTGTGTTAGCGTCAAGGATGAATGGAGTTTTGGAGGATGTCTTTTATTGCTTCTTGTTCCACTCGTTTCTTGTCATGATAAGCAATTCCATTTGTTCGCTTTTTCTAGAGAATCCAATACAACGCTTAAATGATTGTTATTTCAATACTTTGACCTCACGCCCCAGATCTTTTTGCTATAATAAATAGAAACAATGGCTAAATAATTATATTAGCTTAAAGATAGTCTCTTAGGTTTTGGTCAAGATTATTTATTTCGACGTATTTTTTTTCCCGGCTGGATCAGTCTTGTACAGCAGCCACATCGAAACACTTCCCGTCAGTAATTCAACAATAAAATTGTACTATCAGCCAACGCAGCAAGCAACACCCTTAGGGAGTGGCACAGGTTGCCTCAGAGCCATGAAGATATATGCATACATTGATCATGATATACTTGCGAAACGACTTTCATACAAATATCACAACTCGATACCATCCGTATATATTCATAGTCAAGTCGGAAACACTGAAGAAGAGAAAGAAAAAAGTACGCAGCATTAATCAGAAGGTATTCGGCCTGCCCAGCAAATGCATTAAAAAGAAGTACTCGGTCATCAAATCGACAAAGTCGGACAGGAAAACATGGAGGATAGCCAGTTCGGACGGCCCTCGCTGGAGTCTACTTGGCCTCCTCAGCGGGAGCCTTTTCGCCGTTGGCCTCCTCCACCACTACAGCCTCAGTCTTCTCCTCGGGCTGCCAAACTGCTTCGACGATGCTCATTCGGCATCCGGGTGTTCTTGTGACGCCCTGTCGGTTGGGTCAGCAAAATACATCTGTAAAGGGAAACCATCAACTGTGGGAGATGAGTCAGCACTTACCTTGAACACGAATCGCTCATCGACAGCCTTGAATAGCTCTCGGAATTCGGCCTCGGTACGTTCTTGCGCATTCAACAAGGCCAACATGACCATATCCATACTGCGCATAATCTTCTCATCCCAGGGGTTCTCAACACCGTAGTCACGCAGGCAGTGATCGTTGATGACGACGCGGGCACCAGGCTTCATGGCCGGGACGAGGCCCTTGAGAATCTTGATGGCGTACGGAGTCGAGTAGTTGTGCATGATCCAGCGGAAGTAGTAGACTGGCCGTCCTGTTAGCATATTGTAGCTGGGAAAAAAAGAGAAAAAACAGTCAAACACGAACCATCGGCGTTTTTAACGGGGTTTTCGGTGAAGAAGTCATGGGCCTGGAGCGAGACACGCTTGGCAACATCCTCGTCGTCAGAAATTGGTTTGGGTGCGCTGTCCACCGTCTTTTGAAGGTCCTGCACAATAAACTTGGTCTTCTTCCACTTCTTTCCCAAGTCAACGCACACGAAACCGTGGCTTCCGCCAACGTCAACGAAGGTGCCTTCCTTAGCATCTACATCGGACAGGTCGTAGTTGTCAACAAAATGGCTGACCTCGTAACCCTCGCCACCGGTCAAGCTGACCATGGCCTGGCCCATACGCTTGGCGCGGACGGGATCTTTGCCAAAAGTGACAAACATGGGCTCCTGATCAACAGTGTTGAAGGCAAAGTTGAACCCTGTGCGGGTCAATTCGGTGGCCTCGGGGTGTGCTCGCAGAGCTCGGAGCGAGTTGGCGGCAGCCGGGAAGATGTCCTCGCCGTTGAACCCGACCCAGCTCTGCAGAGCCTCGTCCTCGGCCAGCACACGCGAGGCAGCGGTATGGGCGATGAAGCCGGGGGTGGGCTCTTGGAAGATTTGATTGGTCATGGCATGGCGAAGAGCGCGAGCAAGGTTCACAGGATCCAAGGTCGTCTGCGATTGGAGCTCTGTCAGCGCAATTGGCTTATCGACGGGTACCAGCTTGGCTAGGAAAAAAGGTTAGCTAGGTAGATCCAAGAGACGGTGTCGAATTACCAATGCCGTAGCTGTTGATCAGCTGAAGGCTCAGCGTATCGAGGAACTGTGTAAAGGGTCAGCGTAGGCGGCATATGACGGATGACATGAACCCACGCTCCAGATGCCCCATCGAACCTGCTCTCGAGGTCCTCGAACCAGCTGTTCCAGCTCCTTCGTTGCGAATAAAACCTCCTGGCGCGATCGCTGGATGTCCTCTGGCAGGTTGGGGAAATCTACCGGTGCATCGACGCCGAATCCGGGCTCGGGAAGGTTATTGTCTTTCAGGTACTTGTCGAGCTTCTCGGTTTCCTCGGTGATTTTCCTGGCCAGCTGAACCATCTGAGAAGTGTTTGATTCGGCTGCAACGTTCACTGGGGGAGCCACGGACGAAACGGGTGTTGGCTGGGTCTCGGAGATCGTCGACGTCTGGGAGACGTGTTCATTCTTGGAGATCAATTGGGCCAGGCCGCTCAGCGAGAGACGGTTCTGCTTCTTGCGCTCGATCTCCTCGGAGTTGGAGGTGGCGCTGCCATTGGCAGTGCCGTTGGAGCTATGGAGCCAGGACGGGACTCTGATCTTGGTCATTGCGGGAGATGTGTCTATGGCAGATGTGTGTGTGTGTGCGCGTAAATGCAAACGACAGGATGGAGGGGGCTCCAAAATGATCTCGGGCAAACAAGAGTCGTTTTTTTAGACAGAGCAATATCAAATCAATTATAGCCTGTTCAAGTGGTTCAAGTTAGTCCTCAGCTCGTCAATTGAGAATATGCCGACGGCGCGAGCGAGCGCGGGGCACCACGTTGAGCCGAAACTGGACGCCAAAAAGCAAAGCTGAAGCAGCGAAATCCGCTAGCCGTCGTACTAAAAGCCCATAGACACAGCACATCCCAAGTGGATGCAAAGGCCAAGCATGCTAAGGCAAACATGGTGTGAAGAGTCGAGGGGCAAGGAAACTTTTTTTTTCTAGCCCGGCCATTGCCACGAGACGATGGATGCAGACGTGTTGGCAGGAAGGAGAAAAAAAACAATCAACATCCATGCTCATGCCGACACGAGGACGCGATGCCACACATCGGCAACGGGCAATCAGCCCATTGGTTTCCCATTTTGCTCCTTTTTTTTTCGGGTGGAGGGAAGGAGTAGTCATCAACAGAGACAAGACTGAATTTGTCTAGAACAAGGCGCGTCCGACATGTCTCATTTCCAGTTCGGAGCATTCATTATGTGCCGAGCCATCGGTAATGGGCAAGCTCCCCCCTCATGGCAAAGCGAGATGTCCTCCCTTTTTTGCCAGCCACCACGAGACGGCACCTTTGCAGGAGACTTGTCTGGCCCAATGTCTCGGGTTTTGGCCACTGACGGCCAACCTGTTGCGCAACTCCGGGCTATGGCCACTTGACCATGGCATCTCCCATCCCTTTCCTCGGAGTCGCACGACAGATATGCCCGATTGGATGGAGAGCGGCCCAATTGCCCGGTGACATGCCCAATGCTTCTGTGGTGTTTGGATGGGATGACGACCGAAGTGCAGTGGTGGTCGAAGCTTCCTTCGGCTTTGGTGTGATTGACAAAAGGAGAGCAGGGGGGAGGAGCGAGGCTGTACGTACCTACCTTTGTAGCGGAAGCGAATTTCTCGTCCAACTAGAGTGCTGACAGTTGCAACCGACGACGTCCAAACGGCAATGGCTTGAAAAAAAGATTAAAAAAGTCACAGAAAGCAAAGTTGGTGAGAAGGATTGGCTGGCGTTCCAGAGAAACGGGAATTCCAAGGGGTCCGGAAAACGGGGAGCTGGGTCAATTTTGGTTCACGCCAAGCATGCCACCCTGAGATGGAGCCAGTCCCAGTCCCCGCTCCGAAGTTCATCGGTGCCTGCCCCTGGAGGGGACCTACTCCATTACGGAGTAATTGCTGGCTGCTGGCCCAGTTCCGGAGTGGTTCCGGAGTGGTAAAATGAGCCCATCGAGGCCTAGCTCCAGCACACCCAGGCGCCGTAATAGCTCGACAGCGCAGACATGCCTGCATTCTGCATTCCCTCTGTTCTCTCTGCTCTCTGTTCCCCTGTTCCCACCACCTCTTCCGTCTTGTTTCCCCGCGGCTCCGTAACCCAGTTTCCCGGCGCCGCTGTCATTGGCCCATCGTAGTCCCCAGCATCGCTCATCCTCCATCGCCAGCGCCGCGTCAAGTCTCCAGTGGACCCAATTTCCACTGTATGGGCCCACGCTGCCTGCGGTCCGGCACGGTGCGTACACCAAACTAGCGGGAACATGCCCCTCCAAAAAAGAACCTTCACCAGAAAGGAACCATTCCCGTCGTCACCCGGCGCGCACCTGATGGCTCGTACATGGCATTAGCACATCTTGTGTGTGAGAGACTGCAGCCAACTTGCAGGACGTGTTGGTTGCTGTGCTATGGTACAGGTAGATAAACCCCTCTCGGGGGGGGCCTATACATATGGAATATAGACATGTCTTAGATATCAATCGTCTCGGTCCCGGCCCAGTCCGCCTTCTTCCCACCACCTCCTTCATAGATACTCCGGCTTCTGCCCGTATACAATATGGCAGGGCATGTACATGAGAATATTGTTGTTGAGATACGCCTTCCGCACATCCACCAACAGCAATTCCACCTGTTCCCGATTCCACCGCAGCCCTCTAGTCAGGGGACCCAGGGCGATGGCCTGCATCCCGTCCATGAGGATCGTCCGCCAGTAGAGACCCACGGTCTTCAAAACCTTGTTTTTAGGCCATGTTCCTAGTGGGACATGAAAGACTCTCTCAGTGACGTTGACAAATCCCGCTTCCCGCATCTTATTCGCCAAATTACCTCCCGCTGCGGCATGGAAGTCTACTCCCAGCGCTGCGAGGCCGTCCGTCACGAGCTGCCAGTACTTGGCAATGGGGTGCTCTGGCGGGATAGTGCTGTTGCGTGCTGCGCCGTGTGGCTTGTGGTGAATTTCTTGCATTTCGAACCAACCGCCTGGCTTGAGATGTCTGCACATGTTATTGTCAGCCAAATTCGACCCAAATAAAGCGCTATCCAAAAACGTACTCGAGGGCCCGGCGAAAGAGTCGGTCCCAGTCCCTGATCCCCATGATTGTGTGGCGAGTGTGAATGTAATCGAAGTGGTTGCGAGGATGCAACCATGGAGACTCGACGTCATCTACCATAAACCGTACATTGGGTGGCAACCAGTCAGGCTGAATGGGCGAAAGGTCAATGCCAAGAATTTCGGCGCTTGAGAATTGATCGCCCACTGTTGCGTGTCAGAATTATTTTCCAGTCCATCAAAGCCAGTCCCTGGTGCGCTCTGAGCAACTTACTCTCAATGGCCCAAATTCCAGTACCTGTTCCAATATCAAGAATTTCTTGGGGGTGTTCCCCAATGGGAGCGAAATGCAGTTTCTGGTTGCAGAGTAGCTTGATCATTGCATGCTTCATGTCTTCACGCTCCTGCTCCACATCATCGTTGGGGAAGTTGTAAGTACCCTCGCGGAAACGGTGGTAGCGGCGGCCATTCTCATACATGTAGTCTCGAATGGAAGACTGCATCGATGTGCTGCCGGAGCTAACGCTGTCGCTTTCGTACCCCGCGTCTGATGTTCCATCGCCAATGGTGCTGACTTCCTCGCTGTCGGCGACAATGGTATCCTCGGCCTCAAAGAGGGCTTCTCTAGAAAGCTCATCTTGCTGAGCCGTTGAAAGATCCGGGAAAATAGATACTCCATTGGGGTGCGTCAAGGGGGATACGACCATGGAGTCTAGTCGTTTATGTCCTGGTTTCCAGTCTGATCCAGGGCTGTAGGCTGATTGGTCGTACGATGTGGGCGAAGTCTTTGCTGCGTATTGATGTGATGGCCCTGCTTCATCCTTCGTTTTGATGGGCGGTAACGTATCCTGATCCGGCTTGCCTGAATCCGCCTCTGATGATGAGCCTTCCGCGGTGTGTGTTTTTGGCGCGCCATCGTTCAGTGACTTCTGCGCTGTGTACGTGGTCTCCGCGAGCGTGGTTCCCATGACCGTAGCCATGAAATTCGACGGCCCAGGCATTGATTTGGTCGTCTTTGGTGTTTCATCGAGGTGTGTCCCCGCTGTCAACTGTCCATCGTGGGGGTTTTGCGATGAAGAGGCCTCGGGGCCGTCATGGTTATCTGCCTCGGCAGGACCTGATTGATCGGCTCGCGAACCCTGGACATCCAAATCATTGCCGCTAGCAGGGTACGATACCGCCTCTACGGTCCCGGAGGCATCATCGTCCCGGGGATTGGATTCCATTGTGGTGGTCAAATTTAGTGGCGCTGTCTGGACAAGGAATTTGACGAAGAGACGGGGCGGCTGGGAACACGGCACGGCTAATACCTGGCAGCCAGCAAGTCTGTGCGCTTATTGGGTACGCGACTCTCAATCTCTTCTCACAGAGGGCGATGATTCTGAAACTGTCTCTCCGAGGCTGTGAGTAGTGGCAGCTGGCTTGGTCCGAAAGACCGCTGATGGTCGGTTGAACGCACGCGACCCTGTTCAAGGAAGCGGCGGGTGTTGGGTGAAGGTTGCGTTGTGGGCAAATACCGGTGATGCAGCGGCCTTGGCGTGGATCAGAAGCCAGGGGAACCGCGTCCAGGCCTGCGTCCGCGTTGGTAAACCCTCACGACGTTCTAGACCGCGCCCGATGCCCGGATCTGGATGAGGAGAAAAACCGGTGTATGTGGGAGCGGTAGCTCTGGTTAAAGAGAATGGCAGCACAGTCGGGTGCAGACTCTGCGCGGCATGAGGAAAGAGAAGACTTTTATCAGCCGACATGCGCTGTGTTAAGAAGCGATGGGATCGAGAGTTAAAAGGATGCTCGCGGGACTCGACATGGGTCCTGGGAGGGGAACCAGGGAGGAAACAGGTGGGGCGCCAACGTCCATCAGTGCCGAGCACACTCAGGTCCAGACTCTCCAGACTCTCCAGACTCTCCAAACTCTCCATATTCTCTTCCGCTACAAGCCCAGGACCCTGTGCTACCTCCATAAACCTTACCTTGTGCTTCTTTTGTCGTGTTCGTTTGCCTTCTTTCAACCTCGCCCGCATCATGTCGGAAGCTTCCAGGTCCAGACGGGCCTGGGCAGACGCCATAACCGACGCTGCTGTGTTCCGCCAGCTGGCCCCGACGTGATCCCGTGGCAGAGACTAATGCAAAGCAAAGCAGCAGCCGTGTGCCTGCTGGCCCAGATCTAGCCGATGCAGTGATTGTTATTGCAGTACCCTCAGGACCAAGAAGAGGGGCCCCCGTCGCACGCAAGGAGACTTTTTTTTTTTTTTCAAAGGCGCTCATTGCTTTTTCCTTGGCCGTGATGATGCCTCGGCGCCATGCCTCGCCAGCGGGATCGGTCGCGTGGGTTTTCTCCTGGTGGGCTCGTGCCTGGCAGGAATAATAACATGCGACTCTGTTGCTTTTTCCTTCTCGCCTGTCTTGAAGTCGCATGTTCGTGCCGGCATCAACGGTTGCCCGCTGCATGTCTGAGCGTGTTGCGCCATGAAGCCAATGAGGTACGCAGGTGGAGAGCTGGTGGCCAACTAGAGTTTCCTGCGGCGTCAACACTTTTTACCACTCTGTTCCCCGTTTCCTCATTGGTATTCGTAACATCTCTAGCCCTCAGTAATTGCTTCTTTCGTACCCCCCCCTTTAGGCATGTCCTATCCTGTCAGATGTGACACCTCAATGCTACATCGCTTATCACATGTTTCGGGACTTGAAAAGCCCAATTGCCGACCTCCCCATTCGTCTTTCCCAAACAACTGCATCATGTCGCTGTCATATAGGGTCATATAGGGTCATATAGGGTAGTGAAGAACACACCTAGACAGTGCAGGGTGGCCCCTCAACACCATCATGTCCTGCAACTGTCAAAATCCCAAGGTCCACTTTTTCCAGGGTGACAAACTCGACATCACCGATTGTCCAGTTAATTACTCAGCCTCCATCTGGCGATGCCTGTGCAACCTCGTCTGCCGCCTCGTTGCTGAACCACCATGTCTCGCCCCGCAAAGTTTACCTACTGCGTCGGCAGTCCGGCTTTCAACCCGGGTGAGCTCATACAGGATCTCGACCGCCAAAAGCAAGCACTGGAACTCCTTGCCAAGAGCGACCTGTACAATGCCAGCCGAGTCATGTTTCAGCTACCCGAGCGGGACGTGTATACCTATCATGCTATAACAAGTGTCAAACTTGCAGAAGTGCAAGCCGTTGTCGGCCTCGGTGGGGTGAATGGACTGCATGGCTGGTACCGCAACGAAGACCGCTCGCTCGTGAGAACTCCGTGACATCCAACTTTTTCCGGTGCATAGGCTGAACGCTGTCGCAGAGAGATCCGCCCCCCAAGGCAGACGCAGAAGCATACGTTTCTGTTTTCAACCCGTCGACGGCAACGGCCTCGGCGCTCAAGAACTTGGGCACCAATGCCAAGAAGGCATCTATTCGGAGCGAAGTGGCTGGTAACCTGACAAACAAACGATACCTGCACCCGGGACTGACGGCAAAGCTCACCGTCCCCAAATGCAAAAAGCCGCCCAGTTCAAACCCGTACTACGACTTTTGGGCATGGTCCTGCCGGGAACTTGAATGGTGTGGCCCTTGTCCCTCCTCGGAGCGGGTGGCCACAAGCCATCATGTTCTGCCTATTTTCATGCATCACTTTGGTTGCGCCACGCCATCCCATGAGAGCCTGGAGATAATCCGGACACTAGCAGGCGGTCGTGCCATAGCAGATGTTGGATCCGGCAACGGCTATTGGACGTTTATGCTTCGTCAGTACGGCCTCGTTGCCCACCCCGTTGACAATATGCAGAGCGAATGGCGAGTGAACTGGGTCAGCGACACGACCATTTCGGATGGCGTAAAGTGGCTCGAAAAGAATGACAGAGGCAAGGATATGGTTCTCCTCCTGGTATATCCTGTCGTGGGTGGCGGCATAGGAGGAGGCACCGAGGGTGGTTTCACACGCAACCTGGTGGAGGCCTTCCAAGGCGATACAATTGCGGTGGTGGGTACACAAAACGGAAATGGGTATACGGGATTCAAGGGCGTCACCATGGACCAATTCATGGAAAGTGAACACAAGGAGTGGACCAAAGTGGTACAGATCCCGCTGCCTAGCTTTGCTGGCAAGGATGAGGCTTTGTACGTATTCCAGCGAGGAGACAGGGTGCCGGCAGCCGCAAGTGAATAGACGTTGAAACTAGCCCAGGCTGGAGTGCAGCCGAAATTGTGTCCCTGCCCAACGTGTCCAAACTTTCAAATTGAGATACGGTTTGAAAGCGTACACGGACCCCAGTCATACCCGTTGAACTCTATTCGACGATATGGGCTCCAGTGATGCCGATGAAGATCCTTTCGCACTATCGGCGATCGGGCTGTTTAGACGCCCAACTGATCAAATCTGGGCCCAAGCTCCCGGGGGGGAAATGTTTGGTTGGCCGGCCTATCCTCAAAAACGTCCCCGTGCAGTCCAGCCGCATCGAAGGATCTTAGGGCTAGTTTGCCGACTGTATGGGTAACCGAACATGCATAGGATTCCACACCACGAAGGGCGGCTCTTGGACCGGTGTGTCGTATTGGTACCAATTGGGACGGCACTGGGAAGAGGAGGCATCACCGGACTTTTTTGTGGCTCTGCATCAGCTCTGTTCCATCCCAACCACATGTCGTTCATTTTTGTTGGCTAGAGCGGAAGGCTCGCCAGCCAACAGGGTCAGCCACATTACATCTGATTGGCCACTCAAGGGATTCTGGCACCTGGAGGTGTCTTCTGGTGGTGGTTTGACTCACTGTGATTCTGCCTGTCCAGGTTGATTTTTTTTTGGCCCCCACCCCAGATTTTCAATAGTGTGCGCGTGCGTGCGTTACGTGTGTGTGTGTATGGGCCCCCGTTGCTTTGGACAAGGGCCAATTCCGCAGTGTTTTTTTCTAACATCCTTGGTAGCTGTCATGCCATCGCTCAAGCCCGGCCCTCCCCTGCCTGTCAGCGCCCGGAGATTGGTCTTGGAGCGTAAACACTCGCAGCCCGTAGCATGGAGCACCCAGCCACACTCCAGGCGAACCTTTGACGCACGGCGTGGCCCGACTTCTGGAGACGTTCGGAGAGGGCGCTGCATGCGTCATTGGCCTGCCCTGCGGGAGCGAGACAGGTGTGGAGAGATCCCACCCACTGGACGCGCTGCGCCATCCCCCCTAGCGGGCCGCCCTATGACGGCCAGGCTGCATGGGATGGGCCTTGGAATTGGGTGGTTTTGGGGAAAGTCGGAGGATTTGAAGGGGAAAGTCAACTGCAAGTGAGGTTTCAGCCCCCGCCAAACGCCCAGGATACCGCCTAGACAGAGCCCTGGACCGACCGACGACTGCGGACATTATGACGGAAGCCCTCGGACCTTACAGTCATGCAGGGAGCTAGCTGGTTGACTACTTGTGCTCATCCTCCGCAGCCTCTTTTTAATTCGTTTTTTCCTTCTTTTTTTCCTTCTTATTATTGTTCTAGCTTTTGTGATTGCGATTGCGATTGCTTGGTGGGAACCTCCTTCGTTCGTCCCAGCCCAGCCTCCCCCGCAACACAGCGCGCCGTCCAGTGAACCCCCCCACCTACCCACATAGCCATTCAACACCTCGAGCGCACTTTGGTTTTCGCCAAAACACACAACCACAGCACATCGTTATGGCGTCGTACTACCCCGACGACGGTCACGGGAAGGGCCATTCGCGATCGCGATCGCATGATGACCGTCGCTCCAAGGACTCTCCTGTCCCGGATCCTATGCAATATGCCGACGTGCGCGAGCCCAGCTACATCTACCCAGAAGATGACCTCGACGACCGCTACAGGGGCCGCCCAGAGGCACAGGCCAGCGGCGCCCTCCCTTACCCCGAGGAGGGTGGCGAACATTTCCCAGGCGATCACAAGCTCTACGGCTACGACAATCAGCGGCCCGTCTACAAGACGGCATCGCCGCCTGCAGACTCTCCGTACCGAACCTCCCATGGAAGGGCAGACTCTGGCAGCGGGTTGCTTCCTGGCGCATTTCCCGACGAGGAGCCCCGCGGCAAGGGCAAGGATGATGGACCCCGCACTCGGTTTTCTGATCAAGAAGACAGGCCCAGCAGCCGTCGCGACGACAAGGCTGGTGGCGCAGAAGGGTTGGACAGCAAACTCAAGCTCCTCCCGCAAAAACTGCGCCAATACATGACCGAGGACCACGAAAAGGAACCAAAGGAGCGCAAAACAGGCAAAGACAAATACGACGACGATCTGGCGTATGGCAAGCCCCCGGTGCCCAAGCGCCCACAGAAGTCATCAGATGACCTGGCCTACGGTAAGGCTGGTGGCCTCCCAGCGGCGGCGTCGACCCAAACATCGTCAAGCCAAACACCGACGCCAACCGCTTACGGAGCCAAGCCCCCACCGGAGACGCAGCTTGTAAAGCGCGATGAAAAGCATGATGACAGGCAAACCTATAATGAACATGACCCAAGATATTATGACGGACCCGATAAGAGGTACTATGATGACAGATATGACGACGATAGGAGGGATGAACGGCGAGACGACAGGAAGGCGAGACGACAGGAGGAAAAACGTGCTTCGAGGTATCAGGAAGACGATGAAAGTCCAGCCCAACGATACCAGGACTACAGATATGATGACCCTCGACGTTATGAAGAGAGGGATGATCGAGAGCCATATGCCTCAGATGACCGCGGTTCTCATAGGCGAACCGGATCCCTCCGCGAGGACGCCAAGAATGGTTCGGCAAATGTTTTAACTGTTGAGCCCGGGAGCCGTGACAGGGAGAGATCCCGTGATCGTCGCCACCATAGGGAAAGATCTAGCTCCGACCTACTTGGTGTTGACGACGGCCGTCACAAGCGGGATAAGTCTAAGACGAGGGATAAGTCAAAGGATAAGTCAAGGGACAAGTCTAGGGAGCCATCTCGAGACCGCCGCAGGGATAAATCTCCTGCCCCCGATAAGCTCTCTGTTGGGACATCATCACGTCGAGACAGGTCACGATCAAGGGATGCGCGCGGGTCCATGTTATCCGTTGCTACGGGCGGCATTGGTGGCCTATCACTGGCTTCTGCGCCTGCCTCCCCTCTTCTCGAGTCTTACCGCGGCACCTATCAAGACTGCTCGCCAATGCCCTCTCCCCTCTTGGTCGCATCGACCCACCCAGACGATCTCAGAGCCCTTGAGCCTCTTTCTCCTTCCAGCTCGGATCTAGATAGCGACGGCAAGAAGCGAGGCCGACGCGCACGATTCCATGACGCCGAGGATATCACCACCCAGATTGCCAACGCCCTCAAGGGGCACAGGCATCCTGACACGGCGCCTCTTATTGAGATCCTCCCTAGTCTTACCCACGAGCAAGTCATGGAACTGCGGGTTGAGTACAAGCGAATTGTCAAGACGGGCTCAGAGCGCAAGGGCGTTAATGTTGCCAAGCATATCCGCGCCCGTCTCAAGGACGAGGATCCCGTCCTCATGAAGGCTTGCTATGCTGTTGCTCTTGGCATGTGGGAGAGCGAGGCTTACTGGGCCAACTTCTGGTACCAGGGCGATAAAACTCGGCGCGAGCTCCTCATTGAGTCGCTCATGGGCCGAACCAACAACGAAATTCGAGCTATCAAGGACGCTTTCTCGGACAAGAAGTACGACAACAGTCTCATAAAGTGCATGAAGACAGAGCTCAAGGAAGACAAGTTTAAGAAAGCTGTCCTCATGGTTCTGGATGAATGCCGAATGGAAGAGTACGATGGATACGGGCGTCTCATTCCTATCAATTATGACTTGGTTGATCATGACGTGAGCGAACTGCGGCGCTCTGTCAAGTCCGAAAAGGGTGGCGAGACATCCATGATTACCATTGTTGTGCAGCGTAGCGATTCGCATCTGCGAGCGGTCCTCAAAGAATACGAGCACAGCTACGGCTCCAACTTTGCTCGCGATGCTCTCAAGAAGAGCGGGAACCTTGTTGTAAGTTACATCCTACTTTTTCCTTGCTCCTGTGCGTTATGTCGCTAACACAGCTGTTTTAGGGTGAGCTACTTGCACACATCCTCAACGGCGTCATCAACCGACCTGTTCGTGACGCCCTCCTCCTGCACCACGCCATCACCGCCTCTCGCAAGGACGGCCTGCGCCGCGAGCTGCTCATCTCGCGCCTGGTCCGCTACCACTGGGACCCTCAGCACATGCGCGCTATCAAGCATGCCTACCGTGAGCGCTACGGCAAGGGACTCTCAGAAGCTGTCCAAGAGGCCACGAGTGGCGAGTGGGGAGACTTTTGCCGCGAGCTCTGCATTGCTCGCACGCCTGATGAAGTGAGAAAATTCGACAAGGTTTCCGTTACCAGTTACTAGCCAGCCTGGATGAGGGTTGTCTGATGATTTGATGCTTGTACCTGCTATTGACGTAGCACTTTTGAGATTGTAATAGTGGAATGATACCTTGTGATTTGAGTCACGTCCTGTTGGGAAACGAAGTTACGGCCTCTTTATTTCTTTTTTTTTTTAATTCCAGGAGCATCTAGATGAGATCCATAAGCCTAGCCTCCGATAGATACCTCTCTACCGAATCCTCCTTTTAAGTAATCGAAACTAGTCTCTCGTGATGCTCATTTCTTTGACCCCTTGCCCCCTCTTCCTCCCTTGCCCTGACCTTTGGAGCCGCCACCGCCACCGTTTTTCTTACCGCCACCGCCGCCGCCGCCATTTCCGGTATTGCCGCCAGTGCCTCCAGCAATCATTACCCTGACCTTGCCAACAGGTACACAGTTGTAGGTTTCCTCGGGCTTGAGCGACTTGAGGAGTTCAACCTCACGAGGCCACATGCGCTCCGAGTCCCGAGAAGTCTCATCGACAACACCTTTGCGGCTGCTAGCACCTTTCCAGCGCTCCAAAATCTCCTTGACGGCCTTTCCCTTCTTGGTGGCGCCTGGCTGCATCTTGGCCTTGTACTTGAAGCGGCCGAGAGCATTCCAGGGAGCGCACACCGGGATGATTTCGAGAATCTCGTCACCGGGGAGGGGTGTGCCGATGAGAGAGTCGAGCACGCTCATCTGCTCCGCTTCTTCGCCCTCGAGAAAATCGACGCCTTCGTCCATCATGGCACGGCGGATCTCTTCGTGCTCGGCTGTTTCTTTCTGCTTGCGCTGGTGTTGAGCTCGACGCCGCTCCTTTGCTGCTGCGGCTTCGGCTTCGCGCTCCAATTTGGCCTTGGCTTCAGCCTCGATTCTCTGCTGGCCAGCTGTCGCGCCAATGAGGGCTTCGGCTGCAGCCCGGTCTTCTTCATCCTGGTATTTGTACTTGGCAGCTATCTTCTTTGCCTTGCCACGGCGGCCACGCTTAGGGGGAGCCTGCTTCCCCGCTGTAGAGGCTGCGGGCTCCGATGCAACAGTGGCTTGACTGTCGGGTGCTTCAGATGCCTCAGTTACTGACTGTGTAGGCTCCAAATCATCGGCATCTGAGTCTTCCTCTTCATCTATCTGTTCAGGATCTTTCTCGATAGACTCCTCCTCGGGCCCTTCTTTCGGGGTGGGCTCGTTTTTGATATCAAGTTCGGACACGCCTGCTTCAAGTTCTTGTACATCAGTGTTATCATCCTCGCCTCCGAACGCCTGGAGCGGGTTTGCTCGTGAGTTTGCGTCACGCTGTTCGTCATCCGACTCGTTATCAGACACATCATCGACTCTATCAACGTCAGGTTGCTCTGACTCAGCCGGTTCTTGCCCCTGAGGTGATGTTGAAGATTGTGCCTTTTCGTTACTAGCGGTAAAATCGCCATCATAAAGCCGGTGCTTTGCATGTTTGTTTCTGCTCTCTTCGCTGATCTTGAACATGACGCCCAGCCCAAGCAAAAGCTGGGCTGGGGGGAGAAAGTTCTTCTTGCCGTTTATCATGAAGCTTCCTGTTGGCAAAAAATCTCCAGACGGCGCCGACTTTGAGACTTGATCAGCATTGACCCACCAGGCCGACATGCCAGCCTTTGAATCCCAAGCTTCTGACGAGCACACGGCAAGTGAGCCGGCCTGAGAGAGGGTTGCTGGAGGAATGGGTGCGTCTGGGGTTTTGGGGTTGTTCTTGATGATAACGCTAGATGCCCCGTGGAGATCGGCATGGCAATAAATGTCGCCCTTTCGCAGGTACTTTTTGTAGATGATCTCGTTTTGCTGGGCGTCTTTGCCGCCAATAACCAGATATCCATCAGATGATATAAACCAAATGAATTTTTCGAACCACATGGGCTTGCGGATTGGCTGGAGAAGTGCCTTCTCTTGCTTCAGCCCCTTCTTGAGATCCTCCGCAATCTTTTGCTCGGTATTTTTCAAGGCTCTGATGGCTTGCTGCTGCGTCTTCTCCTCCTTGACTGCCGCGGTCTTTCGTTGGTCGTAGTATTCTCGGGCATTGCCCCACGGGGTCAGGGTGAGGTTAATATCGATAGTCAAACTCTTACTCGTACCCTTGCCCTTCGCTTGAGTCGATTCGTCGTCGCTCTCCGAGGCACTATCGTCTGTCTCATAAGGGTCATCCTCTTCCTCTTCAAACTCTTCTTCGGCTAGTTCGAGTGTAATGGTGTCCTCGGCAAGATTCAAAGGCAGCTTAATTACTTCTGCCACGGGGTTGTGCCGTTTCTTCTCACGCTCAACCAGTTTGCCAACATCCACCCAGTCCATGCCTTGGCTGAGGAGACCATTCACAGCATCCATAGCTTCTTGGACACGTTCGACATTGGCCTCGATCGCTGCAGCTTTACGGAGGTTCAGAGATTGCACTTCTTGCAGGCCCTCAATTCTCTTAGACTGCTCTAGCTTCGCCGCTTCTAGCTTGCGCTTTGCCGTGGCTTCTCGCTCATTCAGTCTCGCCTCCAGCTTTTGGCCCTCGATTGAAGAAAAGAACTCGTCGACTGTCTCATTGTAGCTTTTAAACTCCAGCACCTCGACCGCAGGGTCCTTTTCTAATTTATACGGGACAAACGGGTGGAAGTCTTCGTAGAGGAGGCCCTGGCGTTTAGACTCTATGTCATCGTTTTCTGTCTTTTCGGCGGCAGGCCCGTGACGTTTCGCAAAAATGTAACCAGGGCAAGTTGCTGAGCTTATAATGCCCTCCACAGTCTCGCGGGCTTCCGACAATGACTTGACGAGATCATCTAGCAATGAATCACTAGCCAGGATATCTTCTGGCTTCTTCGTAGTGTCAAACTCGTTCTTTTGTAGGGTGTGGTCAACGAGAATGGGCGGTAACTCCGTAATGGATACGGCCAAAGCTTTTCTCAAGTCGCCGCCAGCCTTTCCCTTAAGCTTCTTAGAAGATGCAGCTGCGTTTGCAGCTTTGTCTACTGCAGCTTTCAGGGCATCATGTACTCTTTCTTTGGTCAAGGGCGGTATTCCGAGAAAGTTCTGCCGGTTCTCGAGCGAGTACTGGAGACCCACTCGCTGTGGCTCTTGGCCCTCGCCTTCTGGGACGATTCGGGAAAGCGTGAGAATTTTGAGGTCGGCATCGGTAAGAATTATGTTGCCGCTCTGAATATGTCAACTTAGTCATCCGAAAACTCAGCAGCTGAGGGCGAGGAAACGTACGGCGAAGAATTCCAGAAATAGACGGTACTGGCCATCGCTAAACTGGAATTCCAAGACTCGGTCGGTTCCGACCTGGTTGACCGCAGTCAGGCGTCGAGTCTTGAGGAACTTTCGGAGTCGCGCGACAAAGGCCGAGGGGGCAGCAGCTGTGGTTCGAGCAAACTCGGTCAGGTGACAGCGAAACCCGGTATCGATGACGAGCTGCTTCTTGTTGTCCGGCTTCGCAAACTTGAGGAGGAGGATCTTGGAGGACAGGTCGTATGCGTTGGACAGTCGCAGAGTCACCAGTTGCTCTTGGAGCTCGTGGGCGATGACCTGCGGGATAATGATCAGCGGCTGGGCAGCAACCACGAGACAGCTACACCCACCTTGACATCCAAGGATGAGAACCTTTGCTTCATTCTGGGATATGCTTCCTTGGACCAACCAGCTTAATTGAGACGTTCCGTGCCGTGCCGAAGGCTTTAGATTGACGGCCGAGGCGAGTCAACGTGGGGCAACTGTCAGTCATCGCGGGGCAGAATCTCTACCTAGCTAGTGACATCACGTCACGTGTCGTGACAACAAAGCAACAGGTCCATAATTCTGATCTGCAGTATAGGGTATGCCGGGCACTGCAGTCTGCAGGTGATGATAATCACCTTAAGCCTACGTAGCATGCGATCAGAAGCAGCCTGTTATGATATTTCACTTTTTCAACCGAAATAGTGGAGTTGGCCCCAGGCAGCTGAGTTGGGCTGCTAAAGTGACTGCATCCAAAATCCCAGTTTGTTCGCTGCAGCTGGCGTAATCAACACCATCAAGCATGTCCCACCAGCACCATGAGATGCGGCACTGAAGCTTGTGAAAAGGGCTAACGAAGCATGAAATGTTACCGTAGCATTATAATTTATGGCCACAGCGGGGAAATGGGGCATGCAAGACATTTGACACGACTTCTAACTTTTTTGGAGATATGGAGCTGGGCGATTCTGCCCGTATCATGGTGGACAATTGGGAAAATGTGACTGGATTGCCAGCAAACCTGGAATGTATGAGATGCCTGCCTGTACGCCGTACCTGGTTTGTTACACTTGGTTTGTTACAGATTGGCTCCGGCTTCTAGTATTCGGCACACCAGGCTCACCTCGGCTGCGCCGCTCGCCTCCCGCGGGATTCCAAGAAGATTGTTTTCCCCTTCCACCATCAATACGAGCCAATTGGCAATACGCAACTACCGTTCCTAATGGCCAGGGCCCTACAAAGTTACATTGTGCATGTACCGAGAATAGAAGCACGCAAATTAGCAAGTTGCCGAGCTTGAACGCGTCCACCCACGCCCGTACGCGGCCGGTCAGGACGAGACGCGACCGGTCGGGCTAGTGAGAGGAAGCTTGTGATCGTCCGAAGCCTAGCAAGCCCCAGCTGGCTCTTGAGGCACTTGGGAGGCCGTCCCTGACCCACACCGTCTGGATTTATGTCAGCCGTTGGCTAGGATTTGCCTGGTTGTCACAGCAACTTCAAGGCTAGACCCCTGAGGAATCTCTTGGCTAGTTAGGCACTGTGCACTATTGACTGTTCGTGTTGGGTTCCGGTTTTCAAATACGCACGCGCATATAGAACACGTAATATGGTCGTTCCGCGGTCGGTACCATGACCTGTGCGCAGAAAATTGCTTCTTTGACTGGCCATTGACGACAACGACACGCTTCCAGCGGCAGCAATGAAAACCTTATCGGTGCTGATCATGGCAATTGCGTTGCAGAACTGGCGACCAGAGCGCAATTGAATGTTTACGTAGCTCGACGCTTTCAGAAAGGCGGCTGGAGAAGTCCAAAGCCAAGACAACAAAGTTCGTGTTTGCAGACGCAAAAGGAAATGTGGAGGTACCGAGGCCTCCCCAGATCAGGCCAATATTGCTCCCACTGTGCTCTGGAAGGATCGAATCCAATTGCTTTCTGATTCATCTGTAACTCTGACACGTACTTGCTTGATCGAAAGGTCCGAACGCAGCCCACCATTCGAGACTGGAGGTCGCGCTCCACAAGCCATGGCGCCCTGCTCTTCCTGTGCGTGTGCGACCTGTCTGACACTGCGTACACTAAATAATGAACGTGCATAAAATGCAAGCGAGAGGCCAATGATCATGTTCCACGATACCGCATCGCCGTCATTACGAGCTTTCAGATGCCTGATTTACCGCCCGCTGCGCTGCAGCTGGACCGAGCTCCATGGCTTCCTGTAGGCAGGAAGGCGGGATGCAATCGGGGAGGTTGGGGAAAAATCACATGGGAGCCAATGGGGTACGGCCCGTCACCACCATCAGCATTTCCCAGCCACGCGTTATCTTGACAGCGAGGAGCTTTCGTGTCGAATTGAGTTGCTGGCGCAATTGACCGCGGCAGCAGCAATGTCAATCAATGAATGTTGGCCGACGGTCAACTGCAGGGTAGGTCACTCGGCAAGCCATCTTGGTTCAAGCGAGCTGAATGTCCCAACACGGACCAGTCGAGCAGCAGTAACACTCACCGTGTCACAACTGATCCATCATACGTGGAGCACTGTCCAGATGGGGCGCCGTAAGCCGAGAGTGCCAATTGAGTGAGAGGTTGGCGACCCCACTCCAGCGATTGCGATAGTTGCCAGTGGCGCCAAACGACATGTGCCACTGGCTCAGCTACAGACAAGTCAAAATTGCACCCTCGGCGGCCAGGCAATCATCTCAGCAAATGGGGGATGAGGCCAGCCGCCCCAGTCTAGGACCCAGGCAGTGTGTTGTTTTCATCTCGTTCGTGGAGGCCACGGCCACCAGCCACGGCGGATATGCGGTGGCGACAGACGATCTGCCACTGCCCATTTCCTGGAGACCGTGCAGGTGAGTGAGTGGCTGGCAGCGGTCCATCTCGGCCGTGCTGGTTGGGGGCCTCGTCTCATCTGGCGGAGCGGAGGCGCATAGAGCAGGCAAGCTTGGAGCTGAGAGCTGGCAAAAAGCTGGGAAGCTGCAGGGCGGGAGCTGTCCGGGCTTGGCGCGACCTGGCGAGTGGTTGGCTGGAGCTAGCACCGGAGCTGGGGGTAGCTATCGGAAGCTGCGCAATGCTAGTTTCGTCTGGGTGAGACGGGGAATGGGTTGAAAAGTTCCACCGCTGTCACGGATCAGACATAGTCTCGCTGCTGCCCTAAGCAGCATCGTGCTAGCACACGATACCACGTGATCACATGGTGGGTTTTATGCACGGGTTATGCCACTCCGCAAAATCATAATTGGTTCCTTAAGCCATTTATCCAAATCATCTGGGGTTATGGTTCGCGCTCGCACCCCATCACAAACCTACGCACGCGCACAAAAGCGGCATGCCTGCAGTAAGATTGGAGGCCAATCATGTCCCTCCGTGGGAAATTTCCCACCTCGGCCCTGTTTTGTTCCTGATGGTGGTGGGGCGTGCAGGGAATCCGGTGGAGCCCTGATGCAGGGGCTAATTGGCAGTTCTAACCTCTTCAGAAGCAAGTAAACAAGGCGACCCCGGAGACGTAAACAGAATGACTGGAGGCGGAGGGCTTGAGAGTCGAAGCGACCGGGCAATCGACACACCCTTTTGCGACGATGCTTGTGGAGCATTGCTCAACTGGTCGACTGGCCGACTGGACAGAGTAAGGAACAGCCGTCGACGCAGCGAAGCTCACAACACACGGGCAGCTTGTCCAATCCCGCCCCCGTCCTCAAAAAGCCGAGCTCGTCTCCTCTGCTCTCCTCCCCTCCAATTATCTCCATCCACAACAGCTTCAAATTCCCAGAATCCTCAGAAAAGACTTCAAGAAGGCCACAGCTAGCCATCTTACTCTTTTCCCTTTCTCGACTTTTGTTTCAAGGAACAAGAGCCAGAGGATTCTTCTTGTCTTCCTTTCGAGCGCTGCATCGGAAGGTTGTATGAGAAGATTCTCTCGCGTCTGCAAAAGTCGTCAACCTGGACTTTGAGGCTCGCGTCCCCGTCCCCTTCTCTATCTTCCCATCCACATATCGGGACCACGAATCCCAAACCCAGACTCAGACCACTATCCAGGTGCAAGAAGAGGTTGAGATCAAACCCCCAAAGCCACAAGCCGGACGGGAAGGTCAATACTCTTCTCACTCTACCACCACTGAAGTAGTTACTCAACAGGAGCCTGAGGAGCCTGAAGAGGAACACTACAGTGAAGAAGAGGTCCGAATTACACGCGAAGAAGAACGTTACCGCCGTCCCGGTGCCCAATCCGAGCAATTCCAGTACGAGGAAACCATCCGCGAGGAACGCCGGTATGTCTATTTTTCTCTACGTCTGATCTGCCGCCCCCTATGCCCTTCCCGCTCTCCTGTTTTTGTTTCTTCGCGTAGCTCGTTAGCAGGCGCTACTTTCCACATCTCATCCCCCTTCCCAGCCTCCTCCACCCGACCGCAATTGATCAGCGGCTGGGCGGGCCACAACAATAACAAAGCAAAGCACGCCCGGGCCCCCTTTTCTCAATCAACTGGCGGCCCGTCCAGGGTTGCTCTGGTTGCCGGCCCATCCACAACGCAAGCGCGCGTCAGCCCCTCTCGCCTCCCCCAGCCATCTCATCACACCCCGTCCACACCCCCAGCTCGGCTCAGTCCAGCCCACCCAAGCTGGCCCGCATCCCCAAAATTTGCTTTTCCTATCCCCGGTCACCGACCCTGGATCCCTAGCCCGCTGGTCTGAGCCTGGCCTGAGGCTGGCTGGTGGGTCATCTCAGGGGGTGGGGACTGGTTGCCATATGAGACGCCGCCTACATACAGAAGCATCAACTAACCCATGGCTGCAGACCTGAACCTCCTTCTCAATACACTACTTCTCACTCCCACGTAGAGATCGACACCAAGCGTCATCCCTACTACTCCACCCCCATTGACCTCGCTGAGCGCCAATACCGCGAGCGAATCCGCCCTCACGCCCATTTCTCTCCCGCTGTCGACTCTCGTCCTCAGTTCCAGACCACCGACACCTACCGCCAGGTAAACAACTACACCGTTGAAGGACGTCCTTCCCAGTTCACCAAGACTGAGAAGACTGAGATCAACAACTTTGCTGTCCAAGCTTCCCGCCCCCAGCAGTACAACGTCAACGAGAAGACCCAGATCAACAACTTCACTGTTGAAGATCGCTCTTCCCGCCCCCAGTTCAAGACTTTCGAGAAGACTGAGATCGACTACACCGTAGGCGGTCGCGCTCCTGCTCCCAAGTACAAGAGCACCTCCAGGGTCGACAAGTACACCGTCGACACTCCCGTTCCCCGTCCTTCTTCTTACTACCAGAAGGACATCAAGGTCTCCAAGGACACCGTTGAGACTTCCAAGTTCCGCACCAAGTCAAACAAGATGGGTTACTACGACGAGGACGGTAAGCTGAATTGGCTTCTTCCCATCGCTCAATTGATTGCTAACTCACATTTTCCCAGGTCACTTCCACTCCTTCCGCCAGGGCTCTTTCAAGCTCTCCGGCAAGGGTTCCGGCTCCGAGGCTTTCGCTGAGGGCCCCCGCCCCCGCCCCGGTGACTCTGCTGAGGCCTACCAGCCCAACACCGTCACCATCCCCTGCAACCACATCCGCCTGGGTGACTTCCTGATGCTCCAGGGCCGCCCCTGCCAGGTCATCCGCATCTCCACCTCCTCTGCCACTGGCCAGTACCGCTACCTTGGTGTTGACCTCTTCACCAAGCAGCTCCATGAGGAGTCCTCCTTCATCTCCAACCCCGCCCCCAGCGTCGTCGTCCAGACCATGCTCGGCCCCGTCTTCAAGCAGTACCGCGTCCTTGACATTCAGGACGGCAAGATCACTGCCATGACCGAGACCGGCGACGTCAAGACCGACCTCCCCGTCATTGACCAGTCCAACCTCTTCTCCCGCCTCCAGCAGTCCTTCGAGTCTGGCCGTGGCAGCGTCCGTGTCCTTGTCCTCAACGACGGTGGCCGCGAGCTTGCCGTCGACCTCAAGGTCATCCACGGTTCTCATCTGTAAGCGTGTCAATTTTCTAGAGGCCGCAGCGTGCGTCTTCCCACGATGAGTCTAGACAATGCTCCTGGCTCCTCGGTACGGAGGACAGGTTGTTCTGGCGCCTGCAAAGTTTGTATCATGGGATTTGTGTAAAGCGGTTAGTTGTGCTGGGTTAAGATTGGGTACTCTTGTGTCGGAAATTAGGAAGATGGAGTCTTTGAGTAGATGGGAAGTTCTGTACATGAACTATAGTAATTGACAATTGATTCCATATCTCAAACGTATCTTGCACCATCCAAACGTGCCATCAGGGTCCTCTGTCGTGACGCTATCCGGGTTCCCGTTGCTACCCCACTAGCCTGTTTGGGGAGCCTCCCCCCCCCCCTTCGTCCATATGACCCCATTTGGGCCAGGCTCGTTGAGTGTCATGACCCACGTCCTTCCGCGAGTTGGGGAATCTGAGCTTATCTGGACGTACCAGTTTGTTGTGTAAGGTCTGTTATTGGAGAGACCTTCTCCTTTGGGCCCTAGGCCTAATGGATGATCGACCGCTGGCCTGTCCAGACTGTCTCGCCGAGCCGCCCGCACGGGACAAGACTCTGCACTTCTGTGCCATCCGGCTCCCGCGGCTTGTCACGAGGCAAACCCCTCCTCTGTCATGGCGGTTGGCGTCATATGCAACTAGCCCCAGAATGGTGCTTAGCTGTCGGAACACTGCCTCGAGTTCGCGGGTTGATAACGAATAGGCAGCACGTGCTACACCTGGTCACTCGACCTGGCCGCTCCTCCCCAGCCTTTCTTCCCGTGTCTTGCATCTTGCATCCTTATCTTCCTGCTTCGCTCCTGTCTTCTCTGTACTGGTGTATTCTCCTCCCCGCAATCTCGCATCATCTTCGCATCGCCAGATATTTTCCAAGTGTAGTCCTCGGAGACAACGCCAAAGCAGCCATGGGCGGTCAACAATCTAAGCCAGTCGAGCCTACCTTGCACGAGAAGGCTGTCCTTGAGCGCCTTCGTAGTCTCCAGGTGCAAGATGGCTTCATCGAAGTGACCGCCGACGAGGAGAAGAAGCTCCTTGGCCCATTGGTCCGGAACGCCGAGGGACTTTCTGTTCATGCTCTGCAATCATGGCAGGCTGACATTCTCAAAGACCCCAAGAACAAGTGAGTCTCGTGTAAGAAATGGCTGTATTTGAGCTCGCAAACTGACCTGGATTTTGCTTGTAAGGCTCGCACTCACCGCTCTGAGAGGCGACAACCCCAGACAGGTTCTCACCTCACTACCGACCGAACTTGCGGACCAGCAAATATTCAATGTCAAGATCCCCTTTGAGGGCGCCCCGATTACCAACCAGCGTTCGAGTGGCCGCTGCTGGCTCTTTGCGTCGACGAACGTCTTCCGAGTTGCGCTTATGAAGCGCTATAACCTGGAGAGTTTCGAGCTTTCTCAGGCCTATCTGTTTTACTGGGACAAGTTGGAGAAATCCAATTGGTTCCTGGAGCAAATTATTGAAACTGCCGGAGAGGATCTCGAGGGACGTGTCGTTCAGCGACTCCTTGGTGATCTCGTATCCGATGGCGGCCAATGGGATATGGTTTACAACTTGGTCGAGAAATACGGCCTTGTTCCCCAAGCTTTGTATCCCGATAGCTGGAATGCTATGAACTCGGGTGTCCTGAACAGTGTTGTCAAGACAAAACTTCGAGAGTTTGCTTTGAGGCTGCGAAGCTTGGTCAACTCTGGAAACGTTTCTGCCACAGCTTTGTCCTCGGCCAAGGAGAAGATGATACGCGAGATTTCGCTCATTCTGACTCTCTTGTTGGGCCCTCCTCCTAACCCCGAGGAGGCGTTTACCTGGCAGTACAACGACAAGGACGGCAAGGCTCACCAGCTCAAGACCACCCCCAAGAACTTTGCTACCGATATTTACAGCCCGGAGTTCAAGTATGCAACTTCGAATGCAATTTCGAACTGGATTTCTCTCGTCAATGATCCTCGTCATGAATACCTGAATCTTCTCACAGTCTCTCGGCTCGGCAACGTCGTTGGCGGCCGTAATATCACCTATGTCAACGTTGACATGGACACCATGAAGGCAGCTTGCATCAAGATGCTCAGGGCAGGCATCCCGATCTTCTTTGGCAGTGACGTCGGCAAGTTTAGCAACTCTGGATCCGGCATCATGGACCTGGAGCTTTACGACTACGATCTGGGCTTCAACACAAGCCTCCTGGGTATGTCCAAGGCTGAGAGATTGACGACTGGAGAGAGTCTGATGACCCATGCCATGGTATTGACGGCTGTACACATTGACGAAAAGACGGGCAAGCCTGTGCGATGGCGAGTACAGAACAGTTGGGGCACAAACGCCGGTGACAAGGGATGGTTTGTCATGAGCGATGCTTGGATGGACGAGTTTGTTTACCAGGCTGTTATCGACCTCCGATTCTGCACCAAGGCAATCAGGGACGCACTCAAGAAGGAGACTGTCGTTCTTCCCTTGTGGGATCCCATGGGCTCTCTTGCCTAAGCTCTCTGGCTGTTTCTACGTAGTAGCATCAAATGCATGATGTAGAGTGCAGTGGGCAGAGCTGGCTGAAACATCCCAACATGGACTCGGCCGGCGGCTTCGGCCGAGGCACACTGGAAGCGGGATAGGCAACAATACGATACGATTCGAGTGGAAGGAGCTTGGGCGTGCGATGGAGACACGAAGGAATACATACGCAACTGCTGGAATTTCACAATGCGATGAAGCACGGGCTGATTTTGCGGAGCATGGTAACGGCGGACTAGGAACGCATGGGAGACCTTGCGGCCTGATAGGTGGTAGCGACTTGGAAGTTACGATTTAGGAACTTTGAATGATACTTCTTGACTCACCCCCGCCCGCTAGACCGTGCTGAGCTATGTGTTTAATGGAACCAAAGCCCTTAATCACGACGCAAGGACCAAGTCGGAGCCAAGTTGCAAAGGCGTCTATGCGAGATGCCGTGGTTACGGGGCGATAGAGCAAATGTTTAAAAAAGGGATCTGACTTGTGTAGAACTGAGCCAATCCGAGAGATGCCGGAATGGCAAGCCGCGTCCCTGCACGCAGGGTCTAAATTCTTAAGCAGACGGGGACGGACGGGTGATTTGTTGGGTACTCGGTCTCGGTGTTAACGGTGGTTTCCGTTGACCGTTGGGCTGTCGTTCCCACTCAAACCAACTGGCGCGAGAGAGGCAGAAGAAGAACAACGACAAGAGAAGTCATCCTATCACGACACGCAGCTGACAGTAATCACATGAACAGGGCGTCGCTACCCCCGTGGCCTCGACTCTGTGATCGTCCTTCGGAGCCGCGAGCGAAGCTGCCAGCGCATCACGCTCGACATGCTGGCTGCAGCAAGCCCCGACTACGCCAACGCCTTGCTCCTCTCTTGCCCAGAGGGCAAAAAGGCGGAGAGAAGAAACAGGCGAGAACGCGGACGGGCACGAGGGCTACTGCGAGAGAAGGGCCACCACATTACCATCACAATCGGGGAGGAGGATGGGCTAAGGAACTGGGGTGACCCCTCGACGGACGGGCTAGCTGTCCCTGCCCGACGCGGACCAAAAACCAAGTTTCTATGTAGTTTTTGCTTCTGCTCCTTTCGCTTTGGGATTAATGGCATGGAGATGGCCCGGCCGGAGGGGGTCAAGCGACGCGGCTGTGGGACGCCCCCGTGCTAATTCTCCAGGCCTTCGGTTTTGTTCTAGCTCCATGTCGTGAATATGTAAGTCAACGGGAGAACGTGCCTCGTTTGGGCTTGGTTGGGCGTTATTTGCCAGCGTCGACACACGCACGTCCCCCGCCCACCCGAGCCCTGTGTGCTAACTCGTCCATCCTCCTCCGGTGGGCATTGCGGCATAAGGGCAAAAGACCGGAAAAAAAAAAAAGGTGGTGGCAGCCAGCAGCAGCCGCCCACTATCGAGACAACAACCGCTAATAACACTCAGGGTCCTGATGCTGTTATGGAAAGCGAACGTCACCCGCAGGTGTGGTTAATGCGGCTCTGTGAGGGCCGGCGGGGCCCGGGAAGGTCGAGTTCGCCCAAAACAGCTGCTCGGTTTTGGTGGCAATGCAATATGCCGGCAGAGCCCAGATGACAGCAAAGAACTCTCTCAGCCGGCCCTTGTAGGCGAACTCTGGGGAGATCGGGATGCGACGGGCAGATTGAGTGTCAAGGTGATGAATGTCACCGCCGATCTGGTGAAACCGCCCGCGATGCAGCCCCGCGGCGTATGTAAGTGGACTTGTTGTGCAGCGCCGATCTCTCTGCTCGGCTGGACAGGAAGCTATCCGGAGGCGAGGGCATCTGGAGAAATCGAGCAAGGTGAAAGGTTCCCCGAGGCGAGCAGGCAGAGAGAGGCATCAACTACGGAACCACCTCCGTTTGCCGAGACAGATGGTTGATGTGAGAGCAAAGTGTCGAGTTGTGTGAGTGGGTTCTACTTGCAGGCAGACGGAATGCTAGTCGTCGGCCGTCAAACAAGTCTGGTCCCTGCCCCGGGCTTGCATTGAGATCCATGGAAGATTAGATGAGATTTTGCCTCCAATGCCAGCAGGTGGCCCTCCGCCCTCCTACTACGCCGCAGTCCCAGGTTCTGTCTCGGTCTCCCGCGCTCATCTTGTAACTTCGGTCAGTCGGTGGGTTGGGTATCGAGCCGCCAGAACCAAGCCATGGGCATCGCAGCCCAAGCAGCCCTGCACCCACCCCCTTTTCCTTTCCCCCATGTACGTGAGTGTGCGTGAGTGTGTGTGCATGTGTGTGAGTGCATGCATGCCAGAGTTGCGTCTTCACCCCTGGGTTGAAAGAACAAGCAAGTACATAGTGCACCGGCCAATAGCGCCGGCTGGCTTTAGAGTTGAAACTTGTTTGACGGGCGGCCGTGCCCGAGCATGGCGCTTCATGGAACCAAGAGAAAGACGGGCTTGTTTTGGGCGTGGCGTTTATCAACGACGGCGCCAGGTGAGCGGTTGCTTAGCATGGGGGAAGGCGATGTGTTGCTTGGTCAGGAGGATGAGGCTTTGGTGTTTTAGACGGGATGAATAGACGACGGACGTGGCCGACAGTGTCATGCTGGCGGCTCTGGTGTCGTAGATTGGTGGAGAATGTATCTTTTGATTGCATTGGGCAGTTTCGAGCACAAAGAGACGGCACCCAAGAGATGTGAGACATGGGGGCGTCTGCCTCCTTCCGTTGTCGTTGGTTCTCCTGCTCAGCCTACTCCATTGGGAAACAAAAAGCTGGGTCTCGCTCGCTACTTTGCTTTTTGCCTTGTTGAGTTGTCTCGTCTAAAACACAGGAAAAAATCTTTTTGGGACTCGTTTGGTCCAAGCCGAGCAGGCCACCGTTTTTGCCTTGAAGACTTTTTTTTACTTTTTCCCATATCTAAAGTTGTTGATGCCCAACAATCAACCAGCCACAGAACCACTACACACACGCACGCGATCTGCAAGCAACAGGAGACAGAAACATCTATTACTTGTCCTCTTTCCCTCTCGACCGTGTACCTACCTTCCCAGTTGGTAGGGCGAGATAATCCAGCGCCGTCTGTTTTTGTGTTGCATCACATCCGACCCCCGACCCATTCAACCTACCCTCGGACGCCAAGTCGTCGATATTCATTCACACTGGCGCCCTTTGCGAGACAGTTCATCAGAAGGTGCTGCTTGCAGGGCAGATCCAGTGCATTGCCATCGTCATCGCCGTCATCGCCCTCGCCTATACATCCACCGCGCGTTTCGATTTCGCCACGGCGGACAACTCAACCGGAGCCCGGGGACGGACTGCTAGAGAGGGTGGGACGTCATCGCCCACTTGACCCGGCAGCCTGGGTGCTATTGCAACAGAACCGAAGTCCATATACCCTCCGGGACGACATCACAGGACCAAGCATTTACGCATCTGCCGCTTGGTTGTTTCTGCGGAGCACCCAAGACGCCCATCGTCAGATCAGAGTTGCAGAGCCTCAAAGCAGGGCTCTGCTGAGATCTGATCAGTAACACCCCATTGTCGGTTCCTGCTGGCCGGCTCAGCGCTGAGGGCCCATCGTTGCTATATTTTTTTTTTCTCTTCTTGTTCTTCTGCTCCACCTACGAACCAGGCTAGTGCTTGTCGCTATACCTTTTCCCTTACCTGCTATCGCCACGGAAAGTAAGGTACCCACCTCAGTGGAGGACAGACCCCCATCCAACAACCCAGTCTCTTTGGGTCCTCCTAGTTTTTTTTTTTTCCCAACGGCGGCCGAACGACGAGTTTAGGCGTCGTCGCCCACGGAAAGCTTGCGCCCCCCTGGTCTTAGCCAGAGCCAGCGTCGGCACCATCCTGCATCTCGCACCTCTCGCCTGCCACAGAGGACCACTGAGAAGCCGCTTAGTGTGCAGGTCAACGGTACAGTGCATCGCAGTGTCGCGCACATCGCAACTCTGGTCGCACATCCCTTCTGCAAAAGTCAGCTCATTGCGGCGCCAACTCGCGGGTGACTTTGACCTGGACGATTGCGACCCAATCCAGCCTTGGTTCATATAAGTTCGGCGCCGAACAAGACACGGGCCAGGGAAGACAAGAGCTCAGACGAGGGCTCAGACGATAGCAGAGCCACCTGCGCGCTTAGACGGCGGACCCTGGCCTCTCCGCTGACAGAAGTGACGTTGGTTGTTGGTTAGTGAAACTAGGAACTCAATCGAGCAACGTACTGACAGGTGCCAGTGCTGGCCCCGGCCCACGTCATTGCATAGGATCATCATCGCCATTCCCGTCGCGAGATTGGTTCGGCCAGTCTTGATTTGACCGCGGATTTTGGCTGCTGCAACTGCAACGTTAGCCCTTTTTCGACCCCAACCGAGTTTTGCTGCCACTGATACCGGAATTAGAAAATTGGCTTCCACTGCGTAGGGAGAAGAAGCTCGAGAAAACCTGCAACGACTGGGTATCCCGGTCTATATTTGCAAACCGCTTCCATTCTTTGTTCGGATTCATTTCGTCTTATTTTCCTGCTGCTTCTAGTTTTTTTTTTTTCTTCTTGTCTTTCCCTCTCCTTCTTTCCTCTCCTCATCTCCCCAACCGTTTGTTTCCTTTTTACAAAACTCTGCCCTCTGTCCATCGACGTCTCCACCCTGGTGTCCCACCCCGTGGCATCCATCAAACAAAGGAAGCCATCGCCCCGCCAGGCCGCCTCGCACCGTCTTTGCATCGGATCCAGGGCTGCCGAGTCGTGCAGTCGCAGCCGATCACTTACTGACGGATTGATACTTCGGTTGCCTGTCACTCTTTGATTCGACCTGGTTCGCACACCCAACTCCAGGGCACCCTTGATCCTGGGCACCAAGGCGAGCCCATCGCTCCCGCATCGCCGCCCCGCCCAATACGGCAAACACTTGCTCGTCCACCTCTATCACGCTGCCCTCGACTGATTCGATCCGCGAGGCCGGTGCCCCACCAAACCCGGCCGTCCCATCTTTTGCGCAAAATCGCCTCGCAAAGACTACCCCGCGATCGAACCGCCCTGTGTTGGTTCCAGCAGCTTTAAAAAGATTGTGCTTACACCTATCAACGATCGGAGCTGGGTCCCTCCTCACGTGTCCTCGTTGGTCCCGACCGACCGTTTGTCCTGGTACACCAAGTCCAGCTATTTTTTGTCGTCATCCCACCACCATCGCCACAGCCCACGCAAACCCTCAACTCTTGCCCGCACTCATCACCAGATTTCGCCCAGCGTCCGAGGCCGGGCAGTGTTGAACCACGCTTCACCGTTTTGTCGCCTCTGTACTGTGGCGGCCGGCTCCGAGCAGTCCGCGTCGACTGCCTCATTCGAATTATTGACATCTGAACCCTTCAGCATCCGTCGAATCCCCAGTCCCTTCACCACCACCACCATCACCACCGCCGCCGCCATGTCGGACCGCTATCACGGCCACTCCCACTCGGGACGGACGGCCACCGTCAACCCTGCAAGGACCTCGCTCCCTGCCAGCATCGGCTACACTTCGCTGTATGCCGGTGATATGCACGTTGTTCCCTCGCACGCACGACAGCCTGCTGCTGCTGCTGCCGTTGCTGCTGCCTCTGCGGCACCCCGCGAATACGTTACCACCACTACCACATCCGCCGCCCCCTCAACCACGACCCGGACCTACGCCGTGACTCAGGATCCTCGCTCTCAGCGGCCAACGACCCGAGACGTCACCCGTGGCCATCGTTCTTCTACTCTGGATTCGGCTAGTGGCCGCCCGCCCGTCATCATCATGACAACCCAGAAAGACCGCCCCAACGGCGTCTCTTCTCACTCTTCCAACGCTCGCTCCAACAGTCCCACCAGGGACGACTTCCGGGCCAGCGAGGGGCAGCTGTACACGCAGCCTGCCTCATCCATACGTTCGCGCAGCACTGTTCGTCCCTACAGTGAACAATACGATAGTGACGACTTTGCTCGCATTAGAGACCGCCTCGACAGCCAGGCCCAGGCCGACGCTTATCGCAGCAGTCGCCCCTCTGTAGTCTACCCCAGCAATCCCCGTCACAGCACAGCAACCATCGACTATGGCGATGATGGATACGAATACACCAATGCTGGGGAGCTAGTTCGCTACGATCTGGAGCACCCCCAAACATCCCGGTCTCGCAAGCGCGAGAGCTTTGACCGTGGATACTACCGCCCCAACATTAACTACAATGCCGATCAACGAACACTCAATGTTAACACGAACCCTGCTGATCAGGGCCGCAACTATATTACTACTACCCGTCAACTAGAAACCCGCGGAGGTCCCCCTCCCAGCACTCGAGGGTTCGACAAGATCCCTCGAGCATACGAGAGCACCACTAATCTGGTGCCTCCGGAGCCGGTCCCAACTCCTAAGCCTGTCATCACTACCAGCACCGAGGGAAGGCGTCTCAGCAACGAAGGAAGACGACCCAGGCCTGTCTCCCTGTACCAGGAGGCGCTTCCCCGTTCGCAGCATCACGATGACTACTACCGCACCCTTGAAGATGACAAGATGGTGCGTGACCAGCGCGAGCAGCGCGAACAAAAGGTCGAACAGCAAATCCAGACTCCGACGCTCACATATGAGCCTCAATCGTACGAGCCTCAAACCTACGAAACCCAGCCTCTATACTTCCACGATGATAGGGTTGCTGCCCGTGGCTTTGGCATTCGCACTGACACTGGCGGCGATGATCACGATTACCGAAGGGACTCTTACAGAGCTGATGAACCCAAGAAGCGCTCTGATGAGAACCTTCCCCGTGATCAGGGGCCGGATTACGATGAGCGATGTCGTAGCCGCACTGATACCGGCGACTCACGTCGTGAGAGGCGCGAAAGCAAGAGAGGCGACGAGGAGGGAGAAAAGGAGCGCTCCCGATTCCGCAATAAGATCGCATCAGGTCTCGGCATTGCCGCCGCTGCCGTTGGCATTGCCCCCTTGCCCAAGAACCTCGACAAGCGCTCAAAGGACGAGCCAAAGGGTCGACGGAACTCTGATGATGACCGCGAGCGGAGGCGAGACAGCGATCGTGACCAATCAAGAGGCCCCAGAGATCGGTCGCGAGATCGTTCGCGAGATCGGTCGCGAACTCGTGACTACGAAAGACCTCGATCTCGTTCAAGGGATGCTTCTGAGACCAAGAGACTGAGCCGGACCGATTCTCGAAGAGCCGGTGAAGCCGCCATCTCAGCATCCGACTCTGATGAGGGCAAGAAGACAACACGACGCAGCAATCGCAACTCGGCCGCCTTCAACCCCAACGACGCCAATGAGCTTAAGCAACTCAAGGAGCAGCTTGCTGCTCTGAAGAGCGATCCAGAGAAGGACAGGCCAGTCGTGATTGAGACTAAAAAGGTGTCTTCACGATCGCCTTCTCCAGTTCGCGAAATCAAGACCTCGAGAGACTTACGATCCCCTCCAGAGTCGTCCAGACCTACCAAGGAGGCAAGATTGCCGTCTGAGTCCAAGCCCGCAAAGGAATCACCTTCTCCTACAGAGTCCAATCCTACGCAGACGTCTACAGCTGCCTCTTCCCCCAGCGAGGAGACCCGAGGTCGCGAGCTTACTGTGTCAGCCCCTGAGGAGAAGCAGGTCCGCGTTGTCTCTCCTCCTCGCGAGAAGAAGGAAGACAAGCCCCTGAAGGGTATCCTCAAGGCACCAAAGGTTAGCTTCCCAGAGGACCCCAACCCCATCCGCGAAGGGGTTGCACCTCACAAGGAAGACAAGAAGATCAAAGAGGCACCTCCAGGTGCCAAGTGGACCAAGATCAGTCGCAAGGTTGTCAATCCCGAAGCCTTGACCATTGGCAAGGAGAGGTTCGAGGTTCGTGATGACTTTGTCATTGTTCTCCGAGTCCTGAGCAAGGATGAGATTCAGGCATACGCCTCGGCAACGCAGGTTCTACGAGGTAAGTTTACATGACTTGAAAGCCCATGTTCTCCCGGCAACCTGTATGCTAACTGGTATGATAGAGCGTCGCCGTCACGAGGAAGACGAGCGCGAGCGCGAGCGAGATCAAGATAGAGATCGCGAACGGGATGAAGACAGGCGAAAGCATCGCCATCGTCGCCACCGCGATGACGAAGATAGTGAGCGTGATCGAGATCGAGATCGCGATCGACGACGCCGCCACAGAGACGACGATGAGTACGAAAACAAATCCAAAGACCAGGAACACCACCACCATCACCGTCACCACTACTAATTTCACTAAGAAGGCCGACTGGTCTTCATTCGAAAACATTGTATTAGCATGTTTCACTCATATCGAGACAAAGCGATTCATTTGGACTTTTCTTTTTGTCTATTTACTTATATTTTTATTCATATCTTGTATTTGCGTTACATTTCATGTGTAAGACGAAACCGGCAGGGCATTTTGGATATAAAAAAAACAGACAACAAAATAAAACGGGGGTATTAAGAGGAACCAAGCCGTCTACTGAATGGCCTTTTTTGTGAATGTCCCAAGCTGGTTCTTGATGCGCAGATTGGTACTACGTGTAGCAAATTACTGGACGCCAAGAAGGAGTTCCATGGAAGGAACGCGAAAAGGCATCAGGATTCGTATAGGCACAGCCACGTCATGATCATCGGTCAGAGGAGGTGTTGCTCGTTGTCAATAGCCACACGCCGATTCGATGTCACTCACTTTTTCTTTCTTTTCTTTTGTGGTGGTTGAAAAAACAAATCTCCACACATGCATGCGCGCATCGCCACATGAGCTCACCATGTCGCACTTGTTTCTTTTTCTTTTCCTACCGAGGGGAGTCGTTGTTTCTTTGTTCGCATTGTTTCCCTTTTTTTTTTCTTTCTTTTTCCCCCCTCCCCCTCGCCATCCCCTGAGACGGCCCCCAATTCTTGTGTTCCGTAAAAAAACTAAAAAAACTTGCAGGTACCATGCGAGTCAGTTCGCTTTGGGGGTGCGAGAGAAACAATACCGGGTACCCGGAAACCAAAAAGACCTTTTTCCTTTTTGTTTCTCAAGGTTTCAGGGATGATGATGCATCTCGCATGTAGTACAGGGTAAGGAGCATAGAGAGAGCGAGAGAGGGCATCTAGATGGGCAGGATTGCAGATATGCACAATGTATGTGTGGATTGCACAGCGTCTTGTGCGAGAGAGTGTGTATGTATGTATGCATGTACATGTGCGTGTGTGTATATGTGTGTGTTACAAAGAAGAGTTACATCACATATCATTTTTTTTTCTGTCCCAGGGAAAAAAAAGGAGAGGAGGGAGGGGTGTGTGTGAGGTGAGGCGCGGGCGAGGCGAACTGGTAATGCCGACCTTGTCCTTGTGGCAGGTTTCTTGTCTGACGGATCGACAAGGCCTTCCAGGGATGCAGGTTGAACCGGGCATTTCTACTTGGCAGATGAGGCCATTCATTTGCTCTTGTGTCGCCCGAGATGCGTTGCGGGAATACGCGCGCGCGCGCCCACACACACACACACACACACACGCCGTGGAACGTGGGGAGAAGGGGCTTTTGGTTGGGGCGTGGTGGTTTTTGTTGCTATTGATAGAAAAAAGGGCGGCCATGACGAACGAACGAACGAGTCGTCATCATCTTTTTTTTTTCTTCTTCTTTTCCTTTTCTTTCTTTCGCAGTACGATGGACTCAATTGGATTGGATGAGACTGCATTGGATCAGCAGCTTGTTAATTCCTGCATGGTAAGGCTTTCGCTGGCGTTGGCTTCCTTGGAAACTTGGAACGACGGATCGTCAGCCCAAAAAGACTCCATGATGCAGCCCGCGACTCATCATCACCGGCGCTTGCTACGCCATTAACCCACCCCAAGGACAGCCCTCTCTCATTGATGCGATTTCTCCTGCGCGACCTCCCTCCATCTCAATGCAGCTCCTGAAGCACGTCGCACGTTCTCTCCCGTGCCCGCATGCCTGAAGGATTCTTTTTTTTTTCTTCTTCTTCTTTAATAATTGGTTTCGACGCGGTTCCGGCCTTGGCGTTAAAGCAAACAAGAACGACGGCCGCTTCAAAAAGCAACTTCTGCCAGGCCAATTGCATAATCTAATACGCAGGCAGTTTGCGATGAATCAATCAAATCAATCAACCAACCAACCAGCGCAACTGCGCAACTACGCAACTGCGCAACGCTTCAACTCTTTACCCCTCCTTTTCGCTTCCCTTTCTCCCCCTCCTTTTTTAGTCGCTTCTCGCTCTATATTCCAAACCGCCGAGACGTCACATGAGCCCGTCGCACAAGCCCATTCTTCTTTCCGTGCTACGCACTAAACCCACTCATCCGCTAAACCACCACACAGACATTTCTTCATCCTCTTCCCCTCTTCCCCCCCCCCCCCCCCCACGCGTGCCTCGTCAGTGCGACGAACCTCTTGCTCAAAAAGGTCTAATTAATCACTGACATCGCGCGCACGTACCGCAACTGTCTGTTCGAGAATGCACCCGTGCTTGTTCCATGGCCTTGTGGATCGGACCATGCATCATCATGACTGCCACGCCCGGCCCCGTGTTAGTTAGCCGTCCTAGTGTGTGTACGGGATATCGAGATGTGCGTCCGTGTAGAGCAATGAATGAATGCCCCTCACCGGGCCAATGGTATAGGCGAAACGCCCATTGCCGGTGATGGGGGGGTGCGCATTCGCGCCGGGAGACGCGGGGGTTTTTTTTTTCTTCGTCTCAACTTTCATCTCTTTTTTTGATTGATTTCGTATTATTATCTCGCTCTCGCGTTTGCCGTTGCAACGCTTACTCGCTCGTACTCGCTTGGAAGGGGGTGCCGTCATTTCATTTCTTTCTTCTCCGGCTTCGTTACACACATTGCAACATACATGCGTGCGTATCCGTCCATACATACATACACACATACACACACAGCATACATATATACAGTACATACATAGGCGCACGCCCCCCGCATGTCCCTTCCTCCGTGGCTGCAGCGGGAATGGTGCCATTGCTGGCACGGCTTTGCGACGTTGCTGTGACGGCGCCTCGTCCCCCGAAGGGAATCAAGCCGTAAGCTAGCTTTGCACGCGCCCGCGGGAATACGGGATGCATGCGCAGTCATGAAAAGGCGACGACTTACGTTATCTCACGTAGCATTGCGAACGCGTGTCGAGCGTTTTAGCTTCCAAAGTCTTGGTCTTCCTTCGCCTGGGGATGCAACCCGAGCTCCCCGTTGCTGATCAACTATGCGAGTTTCATTACCGGAGGAGTCAAGTCGACGTTGCCTAGTCCTGTCAGCCTCGTTCTTGGCCCAATGGGGTAAAACATCCCATCTCCTCGTCCGCTTAATAACGACTGCGTAAAAAAAAAAATTCGATCCCGAGGCATCTTTCTCTGTACCGCAATCGCCGCCGCCGCTGGCTTTGTCCCCAAGTTTCAGAATGGACACAAGACAATTTGCCAAAGCCACATCTCCCCTCACCTCTAGCCCCCCAAAGGCGGGGACCCAGGCGCACGCCGCCGTGAAGAATAGTAGGGGTTTGCGTGCCAAGTTTTCCACATGGCTGCTTTGGAACCAACTAACTCGCCGCTCCAAGGGCTAATAGTCGTTCTACTTCCCTCTTCAGCAATTCGCAGATACGCGCGTGTTGGCGGCCCTGGGCCTGTTTATTCAACCAAAACGTCAACTCGGCTGCTTCACCCCTAACGCCGCCGCTATGTGGCGTCCTCCCTGCCTTCTCTTCAAGATCCACCGTCTGTTGCCGAGAAGCGTGGCTTGTGGAATGCGCTCCAGTCTTGACCCCAAAAAAACTAAAGTCGGCAAAGTGTCATGTCTCAGTCATCGTAGAGCTTGGCGGGACGGTTCCGCAGGCGACCGTCGTCGCCTCTAAACGCTTCTCTCGCGTCTGGACGCCCAATAATCTTCACTCGGCTGTAGAGAGTGAGACTATGAAACAAAAGCAAACATTCACCCCAAAATCTCCAGGCTAGTCATGTTGCTCCCCAATCGGCGGTGTGATGCCTCTGAGCTGTACATTGCATACCCATTGGAGCAATTGCCAGCCGGTTCTCTGGTAGAAAAAAAAAACCCCGCTGCTGGCTTGAAAAAGCTTAAAAATGCTGTTGGCGTTGAGGGGAGCCCTAAGGAGGAAAAAAAAAAGACAGTATGCAGCTGTCTGTGACCCCCCTCCCCGACCGCCGTAGTGACATCTCCGTAGATCTACCTGCCCAAGCAGACGGGTCCTTTGACTTGGGCTCAGGGCGAGGTTGCCACATGGCTTCAGAGTAGACCATGCTTTCTTCTTCCATATGGGCCAAAGAATGAGACATGGCGTGAGCTAGCAAGCCATCTTCGCACCCCCATTCTTTTGCATCTTGTCTCACTCACCTTGAGACAGTGGACTCAAGCCTCAGAGGCGGGCTGAAGATTTAGCCTTGCGCCTCCTCCATCAGGAAAGATGGGGCTGCGAGAGCGGAGAACATCGCAACCGCCTCGCGGAATCCTTGTGCGAGTTAGCAAGAGAAAATGCACTCGAGCTGGTCCTGCAAAAATAAGACCCCAAGACCGTGGCGCCCTTCCCAAGCCCGTCTCTTTTATCCGATGTCGACCAGCCGGCCCTGGTGGGACAGCTCTTGTAAAGGCCTTCCTAACCGTTAGTTTCTAGTTAGTGAGAGACATTTGTGCAAGACTGTCTTGCTCTCTCCCAAGGTAGACAAGCCTCTGGGATTAAGCCCACCAAGGAGAGAGAAGAAGGGAAAAAGAAAAAAAAAGACTAAGACAGTTTGTGTCAACTCCGACATGTTTGCCAGCTTTGCTAAATTGGGGATTGCCTAGGCCCACAGGCGAGCCTCCGTGAGACAGATTCAACCATCGACATGTCGGTCGCTCGCTTAGCTGCAATAGAACCTGACCCAGCTGTGACCACCGATCGCCGCGGTCATGTGCAAAGAACGGCATGGTGAAAAAACGAAGCCAGACACCCGCCGATGCCTAAAAGCGCGGGCGTGGGCTACCAGAAAGTCAGATGTGGTGCCGGGCAACTCGGGCGTCTGGCAGCCTCGGTGGCTGGACCGGTCGGATTGCTTCTCCAGCGATCCGGTCGCGCAGAAGACTGACCTGAATGGCCAACACGGTAAAGGTGCCAAAAAAAGCAAGCTCTCAAAGGATCTTCGGCCCAGGATCCCAAATCCAAAGCCTTTCAATTCCTGTGGGCCCTTCATGTAAGCGTGGCCTGCTTTTTTCTTTCTGCATATAGGGACCCTGGTCAATATTTGACTCGCCATGGCACTGGCCAGTCTTGTCCCTTCTCGTACGGGGAACTCCGTACTTGAGATTAGATGGGCAGCCAGTACGATGCAGTGTGGAGTACTGCGCCCACAAAACACCCCCCCATCACTTTCAACAACCATTGAATGATATCGAAACGAACAAGTCCCAAACTTACTCCGTGTAATGCATCGGCAAACTGTTCCCCTGCCCAATGCGCCGTTAGTACGGCACGTCATGAGCCAAGTGACGGCCGACAATCGTCATAATCTGGGCTTCCAGAGGTCGCAGCCGATATCCACTCGTTGAATGCAACCAAATCTTGGTCTTTGCAACCTCTGCTGTGAGTGTCTCAAATTTTGGTTTGTGTAATTGAGTAGCCTGCAACGCATCCCTGTGAATAGACGCGATAGACGCAAGATGGACAAGGGCTGGACGGTGCACAGCGAACGCTCCAAAGCCTGGGAGCAGGCATCATGGCTGGCAAAAAAGAGGCTGCCCCAGCATGTGTCCCGATTTTGCTTTCGGGGGTACGAGGACTAATGCCAAATCCCCGACGCGACCAGGTCTTGGCCTTCGCGCTCCATCTGCTTGGGAGACACCAACAGGGATGCAATTTAGAGAGCCCTGAATGGGTTGCAGGGGGGCGACTGGATGATGCATCAGCTTCTCACATTCAACGACTTGGACATTGCGATGCAGCCAGCTTCAACAACAGCTCACCGCACTACAATACACACGACGCATTATCCAGCAGGAAATGGAGCTGAAAAACCACGCCAAACCCAACTCCCCCCCTTGCGTGTAAGCGAATCTCCAAGATGGAGATGATGGACAAAATGCCGCGTGTCAGGCAAAAGATCTGACGGTAGCGGGACCGCAAAGGTTACATATCAAGGTGCGAATCATTCGAGCACGGATCAAACCGTCTTTATTCACGTCGTTAATGAGGGGGAGCTATCGGTGACGAATTTGCACAAAAGGCAGTTGGAATCCAACTGTTGGATCCCACGCCAGACCCGGAACTCTCCGCGAATCAGAAAACGGTTAACCGCTAACACTGAATCGGTCAATGATGCGAAGAGTTTGATCCGGATCCAACACGAAGGAGTGAGTTGCACCGCCAACTTGTCAGAGTCGCGTATAATCTCCTCCGCGCAAGTGGTGGAGCAGAATCAGGCCCGGCAGTTAGTTAGCGATGGATGGACGAGTTTCAACATGGCTGTTACGGAAACCAACTCGGGCCCGGTGTTCAAATGTCAGAAGAGGTCGCCTTTGGCCCAAGCGAACCCTGCACTGCCCCCCTAGTCAATCTCTGTGCGCCGCGTTGCCATCCCGGCCCCCCGTGGAAGCGGAAAGCCCTTACCGGCAGCTTCTTAGCCTGTTCCACGCCTCGTCTTTGGCCTGCGTACTACGTATTGTCCGGGGATGGCGGCCGCACTCTTCTGCATCCCTTGTCGGTAGCGACTGCGTACCTGATGAATGTCAAGCCATCAAGGCAGGGGTAAGGGCCTCCAGTCTCAGAAGGGATAGACGAGTCCCACCCGCAGTCGACAGGGGGGGGGGGCGTCGACCTGCTGAGAGGGTGGGATCATATCCCTGACCGACTTTCCCAGTTGTGGGGCCGCCTCTCCCAGGCGAAGGATGCCGTTGCATGTAGAGAAATTGAAGGCACACGGGCTCGTCAGATAGTGGGCGGCGAGTAGTCATTAGACTGCGACGCTGCATGGCCGTTAGTTGGTCGTATGCAGCTAGACCTCGAAGAAGGGTACGTGATGGGACGAAAGGGAGTGGTTGAGTGACGGGCACGGCATGGAGTGGAATCGCAGCGGGTAGTTGGCTCCCTCCCCCTCCCCCAGTTCCCTCGCGCTTGAGTAAACTCAGTAGGGGTCCTTTTCTCGGGAACAAGAAGAAGGTCCCTTGACGGCGACGGGGGCCGGCGCGGATTCGCGATCTAGTGCCAAGGCACCGCTGCTGAGGATGCCAACCCAAGGAAACCAGAACCCTCAAGGGAGGTGCCATCCATAGTGAGCACGCACGGTAGGGCTGCGAGGGTACGCTGTACAGTCCAGCTAATCCTCAACGTTAGCCACCCTTGAATTCTCCAGATCCCTCTTGGACGCCAGCCAGCCAGCCAGCCAGCCAGCCCACCCCGCGAATGACATCTGCCGTGCCAGGATCTCTGCAGCCTTGCGCATGAGCAACACCAGGCTCTGGCGAAACCAGATATTTGGATGAGCCATGGACAAAATAGTTGCCACACGTCAGCCATGGGACGCACCAATATGCAAAAAGTCTCGCAATTGGCAAAGGGAGGGGCAATTGAACGCGCTCAGAGGAAATGGCGCGGATGACAGAATCGCAGAAGCGAGCTGCGTCCAGCGAAAGCGGTTAAGCTATCCGGTTGATAATAATAGTGTTAGTCCAATGAGGGATATATCCGTCCGGGCGAAGACCATTTTTGTCACCAAGCAGGACCGAGACCGACCACAGACGAGCAGGTCAGCATGAGGTAGTCCTAGAGTAGGGCCGTCGCGGCTTGGATTGGCTGAATTACTCGAGTCTATGTCGAGGTATCATCCGTCCTCGGCAGTGCCTCGGAGGCAACAAGATGGCATGGTGCAGGTGGCGGTGACGATATTGTGCAGTAGCATTCTTTTCGTGAGTCCGATGGTTTGGATAGTCTCTATTCGCAGGTGTGGGCCTTACCGTCCGGCCGACCGAAGCACGAGGCCAAGTTATGCCCTAATTTGGAAAGCAAAAAAGCAAAAAAGCACGCTTTAGGGCGAAGGCTTCCATGCTCGCAGCCTCGAGTGCCCGAGGCGGCCGAGGCTGGCTCCCGCGTCTGGCCAGCCATGAGCGGCGGGAAATGAAGCGATGACGACTCTCAGCTGCTGGGCGATTAAGCTAAGACTCAGGGTCCCTCTAGAAGGACTGGCGGCAGACGAAATAATGCAGCAAGCGATACAACAGAAGTACCTCAGCCCACACAAAAACGGGGTGTCAACCATCCACAGGAGTACTAGCGGGATGTGGCGCGGGGCTGGCAGCTGGTCTGTGAGGCGCGAACAGACGGGCTAAATGGCGTAACTCGGCGTTGAAAAGGGGGGTGTGGAGCGTGGAAGGGGGTCCGGACATGACACAGCGGACAAAATGAAAGGTCACATTCCTTTCCTTCGCCGTCGAGACAGATCAAGCTTTCTGGCTGGAACAAGTGAGGCCACTGGCAATGTGCGCCAGCCTTGGCGCTGATTATTGGACCGCGGAGCTTGAGAACGAAGGGGGCCATAACGAGAAGGGGGGTGTGAGAATCGGGAAGATGGGTGACATTGTTGGTGATGGAAAGCCGATGTGGAGTTGGCACACACAGCTTGCGAAGCGTGCAGCCGCGTGTGGCTCCCGGGCGAGTGTGTAGTGCAAGCCAGTATGATGTTGTAGGGGTTGCTTTGTGCTGGCACCGTTGACATTATTCGTGCCTCAGGTGGCCGGTGGGCGAGGCTCCGTTTGCCAATCAACCTGTCAACCCGGCAAGAACGGCTGGACGCCAAGGCATCGCCTCGCCGTGGGAATCAAGCCGGAGGCAAAGAGTTCTCGGTGCGAGTCAAGCTCGACATCTTGGCCGGCGCAATACCGTCATCATGCTCTCCAACGTCAAACGTTCCATCCATCGTCCATCCATCAGGTCGTATTCCAGCCCATGGCCGCGGCGCCAACCACAGTGCTGCACTCCATCACACGGTAAGTGGGGGGTTAGCATAAGTTTGCATCGACTAAGATACCTGCAGCCTCTCGTACCTGCGAGGTCGTTAGTTCCGAGCGAGGTTGAGATGGAAATGATGGACCACATGGGGCCAACCCAAAGAATCCATCCCGCATCTCGATGGCCCATGCAGTCCCATCGCCCATCGCATCCCATCACCGCCTTCATACTCCCGTATGCTCACCTCCCGTCGTCCCCCTTTTTCTATTCCTGCCCGTGCCGGGGCATGCTGGGCCGGGGTCGTTGACAATGGTGGCCGCTGGCCAGGACAGGCACACGACGTACGTTTGGCATGTAAGGAGCAGCACTGCGGGACATCATCCCATCTGCCCACTGCTACCCATCCCGTCAAATACCCGCATGGTGGTGCTGCACCGTGTTTGCAAGGGTGTGAGCGTGCTGCATCCTTCTCTCCTGGTTGCGCCCACGAGGCGCTGCCCCACGTCCGCTCCCCATCCCATGACCATAAGGGCGGGTTCCTCCGCCGCGTTTTCCCTGTCGAATCCATCAGATAGCTATTATCGCCAAGAGTTCGCTGTCGCGTTCGTTCTGATTTTTTTTTTTTCTTCAGTCGGCTACCTCGCCCGTTGCATGCTGTAATTACTAGAGGCCCACTTGTACCCCTTGCTCATTTCTCAGCCTTTTCGACCATCATCACCCGATGTGAACCTCCATCTCGTTTAGCCCTCTACACGTCTCCCAAACGGGCGTCGCCCATCGTCTCAGAAGAGCGCGTCTAGCCTCGCCATCGTTCGCATGTCGTTGGACGCGAAAAACCTGGCGCGTTGTCGACCCAAAACCTTAACCTAGACCCCCGTCGGTACCACTTGGGCACCCGTCCCCTGCTGGGCTTGGGAAGCTTGCCATGGCAGCGGGCTCTTGCAAGGATTTCCAAGCTCCAGGCACCTTCTCCACGCGCCCGAGTTGACCGTGGTCTCCCCCTGGTCTCCCGCTCCGCATGGCTGCCGCCAGTCCAAGGGTTGGCCGTTACAACTTTATTCGCGTCCCCTGCTACCACCCATCTTCCGGGTAGCAACCTGGGCTTGCTGCTTGTGGGCGGGTGTCCCCAGTATCAAGATTCAATAGTTTGACATGGTGAACTATCTAACATTGGTATTTCCTATTGTTTGCGTATGCTTTCTTTTTCGAGGCCAATGGGGTGCCTTTTTTTTTCCTCCTAATGTATGCTTCTCTCGGTTCAATGAGAATCGGGGTTGAATAAGAACCCGACTGAGTAATCGGGAAATTAGATGCTGGCTAAGATGACCCAATTTTCTTTTTTTTGGGGGGAATATTTTCTTGCATATGGAAAAGCCTTTATCAGCGCATGGAATTTACAGTCAATAAATTGATGAATTGAGCGACATAATCGACAGTAAGAAACAAGACGCTCACTCTGCAGGCCCTTTTGCACATGTAAGCTGCAAGGCTGCTGCTATTTCACATCAAACAAAACACTACCCTACATCGCATCTTGGACCCTCGATCACTGATCTGCACCCCAGCGACAGTCTCTCGTGGGGGGGGGGGGGGGGGGGGGGGGGGGGGGGGGGGGGGGGGGGGGGGGGGGGGGGGGGGGGGGGGGGGGGGGGGGGGGG
>JAKZGU010000186.1:0-61266 GCA_022837005.1 Calonectria pteridis
CACGGGCCAATGGTCCCCCCCCCCCCCCCCCCCTCCGCAAGGTGGGAACATCAGGCGACTTTCTGCTACCCTCTGAGAAAGTGACAAGTCGGGGGAGGCAATGGTTGCTGCCAGGGGAGCGCAAGTGGGACACTGCGCGCCCGGAGGCTCGTGTTGGGTCCCTTGGAAATGGACTCGTTCTGCTCGTTTTCTGCTATTTCCTGCTCAACGGGGATTTCTATTCGAGATTAGCAGGGTGGTCTGAGCCCTTTTTCTCTGTACCCGCCCATGACGAATCTCTCTTGTTCTTCGGCTCCGTCTCAGATCCACGATCCATCCCACTTACCACCGGCGGTCAAGCGCGGGTCCTCCGCACACAGCGCCCGCAAACCAAACCGCCTGTCTTTTTTCCCTTTGTTGTCTGTGGCTGGCCAATGACTGCACCACCATTGACATTGTAAGCAGTTGGCAGCCTCGTCATCGCAGACCCTTGTTGTTATGCATAGAACAGGATACAACCTTTAGCAAAGACAAGATGAACCGTGGAGCACAAAAAAGAAGAAAGGGAATTTTTTTTTTCTCTTCTGAATCCAATCTCAACATTCTTCATGCCCCATCCCTGATCCTGAAAAGGCCCTGCAAGTTTCGGAATTCCGCCAGTTTGCCACGAGGCACAGCTTCCCCATCGAATCGTACATGACCCAATCCTACAGATTTCCTTCTGACAGCAATTGACGGGGGGGAGGGGGTCCAAGAAGGAGTTCGGCTCCCATCTCAGCCTTACACCCTAATGGAAAAATCCCACCCCCGGAAACAAGCGAAAGGCGGTTAGCATGGCATTTTATTATAGGCATGGCACGGCCTCGCAAACCTTGAGCGTCGCAGCCCAGAAATCTAATCCACTTTTTTCTCATGTGTCTAGGGGTTGCGTACAAGGGAAGGAAGGGGAGAAAAAAAAAAGCACAGGGCAGGTCGGCGAACGGATCAACCTTGGGAATTAGACGGGAACGTTTTGGCAAAAACGCGCCAACAAAAAAAAAGTGCACACGCACGCCTCCCTGATCAACGGATACGCGGAACGAGTTTAACCCAAATTTACAGTTGTTTTGTCATTTTGTATTTCCTCTACCAGGGCTGTGCTGGACTAGTCGGGTACGCTTTCCTCCTTCGCCAGCCGCCTTCCCCCCTCCCCGGTTTTATTTTCATGTTCCTCCGTCTCCGAACTGTGACCAAGTCCTATCTCCGCCAATCTGGTGGCCAGACACACGAATCTCCCAAAAGGGTAATTCGACTTAACCGGCCCGTCCTTGATTTTACTTTAACAAAAATCCAAGTTCTTTTTTTATACCCAATCCTCCTTCATTTTTGGCTTTAGGGGGAAGGGGGTCACCGGTTCAACTAAAATACCAGGCAGGATTCATTCACGGCAAAAGGGCTTTCGGCACACTCGAACTTCACCCCCCCCCATGCCACACCATTGCCTTGTGCTGTGTCGACGTTTTGACTTCGCTTGGCTTGCGTGCATTTGGTTGTGCATATGGCCTACGCCCTGCGCCCAAAGGGTCCTTCTCTTCGTTGAGGCCCCCGCCCGCAGGCAGGCGATTACCCCTGATAACCGGCCCAGCTCTTCCAGGTGATTGGGACTTTCGCGGCCCCCAAAAGAATACAGAGATACAACCTACACACACAATATATACAAACCCGCTCCAGGCAGGGCCGAAACGTCTTGTACTTGGCCTAATCCGGGTATATCTCTCGAGCCCACGCCTTTGGACCCTTCAGCCCCAGGAATATGCTTTGCTGGTCGACGGCCGCCAATGCAGAGGCGCTTCCTTTTTCTTTTTCACACGCGCGCCAATTCATCCCTTCTCCTCCTTCCCGTGGGTCTCATTTCTCTCACCGGAAGGAACTCACCCTCCCGTCCAATCTCATGCCTCCATTCCCAGGCTGTGTGGTGTCCTCCCCCCCTGACACCGGCATGGCAAGGCCGTGAGGATGCCGAGAGAGGGCGGGTACGTGGCACCGTTTGGTGAGGCTCCCTTGGTGTTTCTTTTTATTTTACCCTTTCACTCTTGCGGGCGTGTTGATACGCATCCGCAACGCTAGAGAGAAATGCCTTCATCTGGAAATGCCGAACGGGTATTTCGGCCAAACAGCCTGGAGGAGGGGGGCGTACGGGACTTTGTTGACATTGTCCCACGTCCAACCAGCTGTTGATGATGGACTCGAACATCGCCTCATTTTCTGATAGTGATGCGTACAACGTTTCTGCCGCCGGCTCGACATGTTTTGCGTGCTTATGGCCCCAGCACGGGGCGTTACATTAATCCCCATCTGCCTTTCCCAGCCCTACGAGGCCGCCCCCCGTCTGTCTTCCCCGAGGTGCCATCCTTACTTTTTCCCGTGACCTGTTTCGTGTGTGACAACTTTGGGTGCAGCATCCTCTACGAACCCCCCCTCCCCTACCGCCATTCCTTTTGAGAGCCCTCCCAGCAGTGCCCGGGGCCAATCACGCCTCCTGGGGGGGCGCTGTCGAGCCTCCCTCCCTCACCCTCTAGCGGCCCGACAAAAGATCTTTGGGGGCCAAAAGGAGGCCAGGACGGCTGGGCGGCCGCCGGAACCCCTTGGCCGCGTCCCAGGCGGTTAGCCAACGTGGGCGCTCCTGCAGCCTACCAAATCTCGGTAGGGCTTTTTTCTTTGACCACGCTAGCAGGCCATCAAACCATGGGGTCACGTACATATCAGAAATCATGGCTATGATAATTTGTTCTGCTGTCAACGGGGCATCATCATCTTCCAAGCCCATACGAAGTCTCACAAGAAAAAAAAAGAGGTAATAATCTGGCAACACCATTTCCTTTCCGGCAAGACCCGGACTTTGCCACTTCCATCCTGTGACTGGCTCGTTCGGACTTTGTGCAGTGCAGAGTGGTGGTGTCCACGTCGATCGGAAACGAGGCAATCCGGAACTTGGTCACGATTGGGTTATCGGCCAGTAAAGTGCAAGTCGTGGTTGAAAAATGGGCAGCCAAACACGAGCCAGCACCACCACCATCAGAAACACAAATCCCACCGAGTGGTGCCAGCATGGGGGAGGAAGGGACATGGGCAATTTACTATAGCAAACAAAGTCCATGTTTCAGACAGCCCGCTGCACATTTCTCCATATGAGGCCCGTCCAGTCACGACAGAAGGCAGCCTAGCAGCATAAAAAGAAAAACAGAGACACAGTCCCGGGTAGCCAATGGATGGTGGTGGTGCACGAGATACGGACTGCGAGACAAACTTGGCATTGGCCGCCGTTGCACAACCCGAGGGGTGTGTCAGTGACAGGCGAGACAGGCCAGGCTTCGACAGCGGGCGCCAAAGCAAGAGGGAATGGGGGGGTGGCAAAAAGAACAAGAGCACTGGGCCATTTTCTTTTCCCCCAAGCTTTTTGTTGTTCCGACTCCACTCAGTTGGGCTGAGCCAGCGGCTCCTTTGCAGCGAGGGCCAAGCAGCAGCAGCAGTTCAGGTTGCGCCTCTTAATTTGACAAGGAGTGGTCCCCCCCATCATCCCCATGCCATGTCGGGAAAGAACAAGAAAAAAAAAAAGAGGGAGGGGGTTTAAGGTTCTCACGCTCATCAGCCACTGGGTCGGTTTTCGACAACGCAGGGTCGAAGGTATCGTGCATGGGCGGATTGCTACAGGGCCCAGGAGGGAAAAACCGTTGGAGGTCCCCGGGGCCCCCATTCATCGCATCGTGCACTTCAGCTCGGCGGAATGCAAGCGATGGGGGAGGGGGGAGGGGCGTGTAGGGCAGCTAGCAGACCTCCTCTCGGTGAAGCAATTAGAGACTTTGGTCAATTTTTTTTTTTGTGTATCTTGTATTTTTTTTTTGTTTTCTCATCCCACCAGATCAGACCAGACCAGCCACATGTGAGAAGGGGAATAAGAAAGAATAATGGTACGAGGTGCGCAGGTTTGGAGGGTATTGTCTTGTCTCGGACGCTGGCCGTTTGATGGTCCGGGTGTCTTGGGGCCGTTTCCCCGCCCCGCCAAAAAGGGTCGCAAAGCCAGCAGTCCGGTAATGTCGAAGGATACAACCAAACTCGGTACCAAGTTCTAGGGGCCGCGGCGGGCGTGTAAGAAAAACGTTGCAAGCTACTTTCTTTTCTTTTTCTTCTTCTCCCACTTCCCTCGCCCCGAGTCCTAGGTATCAAGTCCCTGGGGCGGCATTCTCTACATTCGGGTGTGCGCAATGTGGGATTTAGCCAAATTGCGAGGCCATTCACTGTCGGCCAAAGGATCACAAAGTGTCCGAGCTCTTCGCCATCCTCCTGCCCTTCCCTTCCCACTCTCCGGGGGCCGGGACGGCGGGGTAGGCGCGCAAGCTGCCGGAGCTTGTGTGCCGGAGGCTCATCGCGCAATGCTTCCATAAGCAGCTAAACACGGCGCAAACAGGACCCTCCCCCCCCCCAGCGAGTGCCCGTCTCTCGTTCTCGCTCCGTTTCGTGAATTACAATTCTCGGCATCAAATCTCCCCGGCTCTCGCTTGGCCATTGGCAGCCAGTCGCCGCCTTATGCCGGCTTGTACTCAAAACAGCAGGTCGAACGGGGGTCCGTCTGGCTGTGCTGCGTAGGGCATCTCTTGGGGGCGTGCGAAGAGGAGGGGGGTTTGGGTTCTCAAAGCGAATGCGATCGCATGGGCAAGCCAGCCAGTCAGAATGTGGGCTAAATTCCAATGCTCACTCTGCGACGACAAGCTGCTGCATAAGCAGGAGCAACAGTCCGTACCAGTTCGGTCACGTGAAAAGACGGCACGCACATCTACTCTCTCTGCTTGCTCCGTCGACACTGGCGTCATCCCTCTCTCTGTTGCGCGCACACACCCCCATCGCCCTTGGCGCCCCTCCTTCTTCCGCGCCGGTGTGGACCCTTTCCCGGAGTTCACGGAGGGGGCCCAGAAGCGAGGCGCGCTATCGAACACATGGTTGAAGGAGGCGTATACCAAGGCGTACTGCGGATGCATGCAACTGTGGAATGGCGAGAAAAGAAAAAAAAAGAGAGGCCAGTCAGGCACAAGGGGCTATCGGAAAGCGGTGACAGTAACAATTATTTTGTTTTCCCCGCTTTGCCGGCATCACAATGCGCATCATCTTCGGTGCAGCCGACACCAGAGGAGGCGAAGCGAGGCGAAGGGCTGAAGGGGGACCCTCTTTCTGCGCTCTCCTATCGAGTCATCTACAGAGCTGCAGGTCCCCGATGCCGATAAGTGAAATCATCAATGACAGCACGGGCACCTCTCATGCGGCAATGTGACAGCGTACAAGGTTGACTCGATGGGGGGGGGGGGGGGGGAATGCGATGGGATAATGGGGGGCCAAGTCACCGAGGACGTGGGACCGACCGAGGCTCATGGGCAAGCTCAGTTCCCTGTCGACAAGGACAAGGACGAGGTAGATCCCGCCATTTCATCATCATGGGGGAGGCGAAAGCCCATGCAGTGACGCAGTCAGAAGCAGATTGGAGCGTGGAGCTGGGGGATAGCTTTGGAGAGCTGTGTAAGCTGGGAGCTCCCCAAGGTGCGTTCTCGCACGTGTAAGTGGCCCGGCTGGGTGCGTGTGTGGTCCCCCCCCAGTCGCTTTCAACTCTTGTGACGGGTGCGGGGATGCAACGCACCGCCAGAAAGTCGGCACTCAAGGCCATAGGGCTGCAGCACAATGGGCTGTTCCTAGCGGTGAGCCTAGCAATGGGCTTCGGCGTGTCCGGGACCACCCACAGCAAAGAGCAGCAGCAGCAGCAGCAACAAACGGGGATGCGACGCCTGCGGGCTTGGCTGCGGTTTTGGTGTCGGCAAGGATGGGGACGCGGTACCGTGGCACGGGGTGTTGCATGCAGGACGTCGCAGCGCCGCAAAAAACGCCAACGAGCAGCATTGGCGAGCAGCAGAGCAGGCGTAGGCAGGGTCGTGGTTCAGTCACCTATGCTGCAGTGGTGGTGCGTGTCTAAAATCTAATAGTTCCCAGATCATTACCCAACAAAGATGTCAGTTTCTAATCGCAGTGGTTGCGTAAGGTTCCAGAGAAACTGGGGAGGGGGTGGTCATCTGGTTTTGACAGCAGGAAAAGCGCAATCAAAGCTTTTTACTTGATGTTGAACGAGAACGACAGCAGCCAAATTAAACTGCCAGGGAGATTATCGGGAATGATGAAGCGCTGAGTACGGGCCCCGCAGCGCCCAGAGCAGAGAGCGAGAGGGGGGTGTGCGGGTAGAGACCAGCAACTGCTACAAGTGGATAGGAGCATGGGGGAGTGTGCTTGGGAAGCTGGGTACGTACTCCGTAGGGCTGAACGGGAGCAAGATGAGGTGTGGGCCCTCATTGGTCCTAGGGTCCTCTGTCCTATTGCCCTGTTCAGATGTTTGACGCTTCTTGTTTTCTTTTCCATGTTTGTTTTTTTCTTCTTTCTTTCTCTTGCATCCGAAACCCTTCGGCTGCTGAAGCAGACCAATGAGCAAGGATGTAATTGGGAAAAGTAAAAAGGCGTTGGCGGGAAAAGGAAAAAGAAACGAGAGAGAGGGCAGTCTTTCGCCAAGGATGCGTTGTCTCTCCAAAAAGAGCTGTGCATGTCTGTTTTTCTTCTAAGTTATGGGGTACATGGGAGCGGCCGTGCCCAGCGGGCAGCGGGCCAATCAGGGGGTGATCCTACAACGGGCGCAGGGTGTAACCTAAAGCGGGATAGTACGGTCCGCGATGGCGGAGTGGGGCCCGCTCCTCGTCGGGTGTTAGGATGAGACATGAGGTGGCTGCGGCTGAAGGCGCTGTCTCGAAAGTCACGCATTATTGGGGCATGCCAATCGTGTGCAGATTCCGGTCCTGGGGAGACTGGCCAAGATGCAAATCCGCTACTGCCATCTTTTGCATCTATGCCTTTCCTCGGTGTTCAGCTCCGAGGTGGCGTCATGTACGGCGGCCGGACGACATTCCGTATGGGAGATGAAGAAAAGAAAAGAAAAAAAAACGAAAAAAAAACAGCAGCAGCAACTAAAAATTTAAAAAAGCATGTGTGCGACAGCAAGCGTAGCGCAGCGACAAGACATCAACCTATTCCCGTTTGTTGTCGTGGTGGTTGACGATGATCACGAGAGGTGTATCTGTAGAGATGCGAAAAACAAGGGCTACTCTGCGTCGCCATCAGGAAAATAGGCAGCCGTTTAAACCGGGTCCCCTTGGGAGATACGGAGAAAAAGGCGAGATACATCGTCATTCTCGACACCATCACGATCAGGCCTCGTGTATACGGATATGCATGAGCGCTCAACGGCAATGGAACGCTGGGTCGGCAGAGCGGGATGGATTGAGCTGGCAGCAGGTACACACTCGGTCGACAGCACCATGGCCGGTGCCGTTCTGTACCTAGCCCCGGTAGCCCTACGCCCCGTGCAGTGCAGGTCCATCCATCAAACCGTTCCCCCTTCCCTTCTGGATGGAGGAGGACCCGTAGACCCGGTTGCTGCTGCTTTCCATCTCTGCTCCGCCACTCCCGGCCGACCCGTGCGCTCGCCTCTGTTTCGATAATGGTGAGGCTGGTGATGGGGGTTTAGGTAGCGGACAGCACAGGGCAAGGGGTCGAAGCAGAAAACGCTGCAGCAGCATGTAAAAGAAAAACGGTCTTTGGACCATAGGCGCAGACAGCCACACTGCAGCGCTTGCATCAGAAGGCGACCCCCCGGGCCCCGGGTGCGGTACCAGTCCTGGTGCGTAGCAGCGCCCGTACATCAACTAGTACAGCACAATACATTACATAGGTAGTGGACAGTTGCCCTTTCTTTGGCCCCCAAAACCCGCAGATGCACCACCCCAACCACCACCCCCTTGCTCCAAGCCCCAAAATGTGCTCTCTCCAAGCCAAGCCACCACCCCTTGTCCCCCCATATTTCCCTTCTCGTCCCTGGGAGGGGGTAACCCCCCAGCGCACCCAGTCGTCCCCATCCCGCCAGTTTAACGTGCGAGAGTGCTCGATTGTATGGCGAAAAGGCGGAGGACCACTCTCAACCAGCGCATTCCAGCAATCCCTGACCCACCCCATCTCCACCTCCAATCCGCCCCAAGGCCCCAAGGGCATAAGGCTACAAGGCTACAAAGCCTCAACCGAACTGGAGACTTGCTTGTTCGGCCAGCCCCCGATTCGGGTTGTAATATGGAGCAGCAGCAGCAACAACAGCAATTGAGTCACAGTGCGACCAACCAGAGAAGGCGCGCTACCACGAGCGTCTCCTCCTACTGTATACAACGATACCAACCAAACACACTTGTCATATACACCACCATCCATTACATCAAACTGACATTGGCCTTTGTACACTGCCCTTCCCATTGACAACTACGTAGGTAGCATCCCTAAAAAAATCACAAAGTCCAAAATCTCGCCGAGCCCCTGCCGATTGGGGGTCGAAACCTCCTCCAACCCGTCGCTACCCCACACCCCTCCCTCATCTACTTCCCTACTCCCGCATACGTGGTCCAGCATGACACTATTCGCAACCAACTTGTATGTACGTGCCTTTTTGGGGGCCCTTTTACTGCGCATGTGTGTGTCTGTCTGTTTTTCCACCTTCGAAACTCCGCAAGCAACCTTTCCCGACCCGGGGTCGGTGAGCCCGGTCTATGCAGCATCTTGCGCTGTCTCTCTTGTCTCTCTCTCTCTCTTTTCACGCCCCTTCTTCTCGATGCCTTCAGGGTCTAGACGGGTCCTCCGCCTCCGCCGCCTCCTGGCAGCGGATGGTGACAACGGGCGGGCGCATCAACACTACACACACAAAGCAAAAGGTCCCCCATCTCCACCCCTCACGGCTTCATTGCCCTATCTCCGATCTTCTCAGCTCGGGCGAGGCTTTGCTGCGGGCTTCTCTGGTCCGCAGGCGGCGGGGGGGAAAGTCCCTGCATCAGCGCATCTGCGACTCTCTCGTGGCGGGTTGTCGCCTTCCCGCTCTTTTCGCTGTCTCATCGGAATTGCCCGATGCGCGCGCGCGTGGCTGGCTCTCGCTACGGCTCTCGCATCCCGTGTAATTCACACACAAAAAATATGCCCGTGATGATTTCTTACCCCATCTCGCTTGCCAAAAGTGCTTTGTCTTTGCTTTGTTATGCTTTGCATTGCCATGATCCGTGCAAAGAGAGACAGAAGCCCTCTTCTTCTTCTTCTGCACACAGCCATCCGGTAACAGCGGCGGCGGCGGCGGCGGCAAACGACAAGACTGACTGATTCCTAATCAACCCATGTATCATCGCCTCAAGTTGCCATGGGCAGCCGGCGTCATGATACTGACTCTCACTCCCCCCTTACACCCCATTCATTGTGAGCCATTGTGAGCCATTCCCGTTGCATCCGAACCGGTGTGATTCATTGACGACCGTTCTATCCTTGGTTCAAAGCAACTCCTGGGGCCGTGATGAGGACCATGAAAAAAGCTAGGTTGCGACACGCCCTGTCGTCATTACAGTCGTCATGGGCTTGCTCCACCAAGGAAGTTGAAAGCAATCGTTGATCAACAGGCCCCGTCGTTCTACTGCACGCTTCGACGCTGCTAATTTACTGCTACTGCACCCATTGCGGCCGTTAGACTCAATTTCAAACCTGCCCGAGTTTGTTTGAGCCTTGTGCGTCCTGGCAAGTGCCGTCCGCCTTGGCAGTTGACAAAGGTTCCTCTAAATTGTGCCCAGAGAGTCATGAGCGAAAAAAAACTAATTTTAAAAATAAAAAATAAATATGAATATTCGCAAAATGCCTAGCTGCCGAGGGCCAAGTCCGATCACCAGCGGCACCGTTGAAACCTTTGCTCGCTGGGCCGCTCAGCCTAGTCCCGTTCCCTTCTTCTTGACGGGCGCTGGCGACGCCAAAGCCAAACATAGCAACGAGGAAGATCAAATGACGGCGCTAAGGTGGACGGATCTACGAGTGCCGTGACTTAGCTTCACCCGCCAGCGCTCTCCAAGCCTCGCTGGGAAACGAGCCGGCGAGTGGGACTCGGATTTTAGCAGAGTCATTCATTGAGGGTTAAAAAATCCCTGGTAGTTTTGTTCCAAACGAGGTTAAAGAAACTAGCCAGCAAAAAAAAAAAAAAAAAAAAAAAGGAAAAGAAAAAAAGGCATGGCCATTACGTAGCATTTCCTCCGCAAGCGCGGCCACCACCCCCCTCCCCCGTTCTTGGGCTAGGGTACCGTTGCCTTGATGAAGCTTCGAGGCAGGCTAGACGACACGCTGCGAACCCTACCCCCCGTCGAGTAGCAGCTAAGATGCCGCTCGAGACGCCGCCGTCGCCGCAATGGAAATCCTCGACCTGAGCCAATGTCGAACGCCGCAATGCCGCATGGCTGCCCGCGGCATTGCTCAAAAGAGTCTGGGGGAAGGGGGGGGGGTCGGGCCATGTGAAGATCTCATGTGGCGCCATCGTGGACCCAGTGCCCTGGGACTGGCGGCGGCACTGGATGGAGTTAGAAGGAGATAACCGGGGATGTCTCGAGGCACGCGCGTGCTTGATTTGGAATGAAATGACGGATGACTGCATTGCGGCGCGCCCTTTGGTTGAAGGTCGTATTGCCTTGGTGTGCCCATGTTTGCAGTTTTGCAGTTTCCTTCTTCTCTCTTTGGGAACTAACCCCGGCCGGTGAGGCGCCCTGTAACTTGAGTGTTGTAGACAACTAACCAACCAACCCCCCCTCCTCCTTCATGCGTTGCTGTGTCATGTCGTAGTTGTCGCTTGCTTTGAGTTGAGTCCATCTTCCTTGATTACCAACACAACGCAAGAGCGCGCAAGCAAAGCAAGGCAAAGCAAAAAAAGAGGCCAACGCAACGCAACGCAACGCAACGCAACGCAATGCAAAGAGCAGATCAGAACCAACGCATTACAACCCAACCCCCCAGGCCCCCCCAGGAGCAGACAATGCTCACGCGGGGTTATTAGCTGATTTGGCCGCGAATAGTAAGAACCCAATTGTTTCGAGTCCCCTTTCCCACAAATCTTCTGGCGGCTGACTGACTGAAGATATTTTGGTTCTGACTGTACTTTTGGCTCCTTCAATGCACACACATGGCACGGAGCTGATGGTATAGGGTAGGGACGAGGGGCACACTGTATATCACGGGGAATTAAACCTGCCCATGAATGACACACACGCAACGCGCAGACACACACCGAGCACAGCACACCACACAGCACAACACAACAGCCATGCACACGCGCGCTCTCTTTCTCTTGGGCTCGCATTCGCACACACACACACACACACACACACCGGGAAGGATTGGTAATCCGATAGACGACACCCAGAGCGGTGAGTACCTAAATTTTTGGCGGATGCTACGGTGCCTGTAATCCTGATTACGAATCCAGCCGAAAAAAGAGAAGGAATCCTTTTTTAGAAGCACAGCAACCCAGGCCCTGGCCCAGCGGACTTTGGAGGGGAAGAAGGGGGGGCGTGTGTGATGGAACGCATAGAATAAGTTCAAATGTCGATCACTGTCTCGTAGAGCCTGGTCGCTATTCCTCTCTCTCCCTCTCTCTCTCTCGCTGCCGTCTTTGTAAGTGTAGAATTTATGGATACTCGGAAACGGGATTGGGAAGCGCATCCCGGGGGGGGGGGGAGGGGGTTGCGTGTGTGTTTGTGGAGACGGACGGGACAATCATCAGACCGGCTCTCTTGGCCGCTGCACCCGTGGCCGCGCCCGCCTCCCCTCCGTCGTTGTTGTTGATGAAGCTTGAATCGCAAGTGCAATCCTAAGGCACCGCAGGAGGCTGGAAGAAAATCACGGGGACAGAGACAGCCCGCACGTCTCTGGGTCTTGCGCGTGTGAAAGTGTGTGTGTGCGTCTGTGTGTCTGTGTTGCGGCCGCTGTCAGGTGCTCTGAAGCTGCTCAGCCTCATCCACCTGCAAGTTACGAATCTCCCAAAACGTTTCATACCCCTCTGGAACAACGAACCACGCGGCCGCACCCCTCACAATCCGTCTTCCCTTTCTCTTCAGTATTTTTTTTTTCTTTTTCGCTCGTCTTCCCGGCGCCCCGCTGATCCTTCGCCTGTATGCGTGCTGCTACTATATTGGGTGGTGACCTACTTGGTCCGAGAAACATGGGGAGGATCCGCCCAAGTGCGTACTGCGTACTGCGTACTCGTAACAGGTGAAACACCAAAAACACGAGGGCGTGGGGAATCCTTCCAGGGAATTTTTTTTAATGGGACATCAAAAAAGCAGATCATGCCTCTATTTGCTTGAAACATTCGGGAGTCTCGCTTCGCTTCGGACCCGTACGGATGGGGGTTGACCGGGGATTGGAGATGAAAGGAAGGATTCTTGTCTTGAAAAAAAAAAAAAAAATCTTGGAATAGAGTCACAAGAAGAAGAGTCGTGCCCAATCACAGTACGGGAAAAGCTAGGCCTGGTTCGGGCATAGCCTATTTCTACTTCACTAGCCACACATAGCTCGAGCCTAGAGGGCTCCGCCACACAGAAAATGGCAGCCAATGATCCTGTTAATAGCAACCAGTTCCACAGTGCTAAATGAGAAAGGCCCAAAGCACAAGGCGGCTATGGGAGACGGGGGAGAGAGAGGGGGGAGTGCGGTGCAGTGCAGTGCAATCGTATGAGGGAATATTGTTTGCCCCTCCCCTAAGGACGCAAGTTTCAAGTTGACTCTCGGTTGGGATTACGGGTATTGACTGCTGAAACATATCCATCTTCATGTGATGGATGGGAACGGACAAAGGTGACCTCATTCTGCAGCAGAGAGAAGCTCTATCGGGCCCGAACCAATGGACGCTACCCGACCTCATGTTCTTTGAATGCGCATTGCCCCCAGCAGATGCGGTTAACCAGTTCCAAGCGGTATATCGAGGCGGGAAGAAAAACCAGCCGAGCCGCTGCTTAGGTCATCACCCAATCTTCGGTTTTCGACTTCCGAATCCCTCCATGGAGCCCACGGGAAGCAATTAGTATCTTGACTAATCCGCCCGCTGATTAGGAATCAAGAAGCAAGCAGCAGCTTGCGTTGTTTCCGAGCGGAACCAGGCCACAACTCCGAAATGCCCCCCCTTTCCCTATACAGCATTACGCGCAGTGTTGCTTTGCAATTATGCTTTGCTCGGCGCCATGCGGCGCCATCGCCGACTTTTTGGCCCAATTGATTCGCCGCTGGTTTGAGGGGTGACAGCGCTGGAACCCTTTCTCCTCCCCCGAGTATTTTGGCGCGCAGTGGTTGATTACTAACACTTCGCTTGCGATGGTGTAATAGGCACTTCTGCGATATCGTAATGGGAAGAAAATGGAGCATGGTTTGCTAGTTCGAAGCCGCTATCGGATATAAATGATCGAGTTCCGCAGCTTCGGTCGTTGTTTATAGTTATCTTTTAGCATCAACAACCCCATATCTAGCATCTCATCTCAATCACTCAATCCAATCCAACCTATAACCTATTTATCTTAATCTAATTCTTTGAAAATGGCGCGTCCCACTGGCCTTATCGCTACAAAGGGCATTGAGCTGCTAACTTGGAGCACCCCCAACGGCTACAAGGCCAGTGTGCTGCTCGAGGAGCTCAAGGAGGCATATGGCCTCAACTACACCTACCAGGCCGTCAACATCAGCCAGAACATTCAGAAAGAGCCCTGGTTCATCAAAGTAAACCCAAATGGCCGCATTCCAGCGATTGTTGATCACGATAACAATGATCTCGCTGTGTTTGAGGGCAATGCCATCCTCAGCTATCTCACGAGGAAGTATGATCCTCAGAACAAGTTTTCGTTCGCCATTGACGATGACGACTACACCCGCGCTGAGTCGTGGATCGGCTGGCAACATGGAGGAGTTGGTCCCATGTAAGTTTTTACTCTCAAAAAACCTCCTCAACGGAGTGCTTGGTTCGAGATGTTGACAACCCGTCTCTTATAGGCAAGGCCAAGCTGGCCACTTCACCCTCTTCGCCAAGGAGAAGATCCCCTATGGCATCCAGCGCTACGTCGGAGAGACGGAGCGCCTATACGGCATTCTGAACGCCCGCCTGAGCGACCGTGACTACGTTGTTGGTCCAGGCCGCGGACGCTACTCCATTGCTGACATTGCCCTGCTGGGTTGGGTCAACTCCTCGGAGCGCTCCTCCATCCTGCTCGACCAGTTCCCCAGCGTCAAGTCCTGGCTGGCACGCCTCCTGGAACGCCCGGCTGTCCGTCGCGGTCTCAACGTCCCCGAGGCCAACCCTCCACGGCCCACGGCCCTTGATGAGCTCGACGACAAGGGCAAGCAGGCCCACAAGGAGCTAAGGCAGCTCATTGACGCGGCCAAGGAGCAGTACGGCTACAAGTACGCATCTCCCTGAGCGATGACTTTGTGATTTGGAAAAGGGAAGTTAGGATATATGAGTAATGAACGGAGATAGAATCGGGCCAAGCCTATGATTGAGTAATAATAGGATGGTAAAATTTACATGCAATCCGGTAAAAGTTTAACCAAATAAATGAGCTTGATTGAATGAACGGGGTAAATGCACCGAGAAACACCGGTATTGTCGTCCAACGCTGCAGACTGGCTCTTGGAACCAAAGGGAACTTGTTACCTGATCCCATATTGCTTACTCGCCACAAGTCAGGAACCAGGGACTCCATCTATTTAGGCAAAATAGTTTATGTTATTCAAATAAGGAACAAATCAAAAAAAATAAGACGTGGAATATTTATTTATAAGCATAAAATATGATCTTGGCGTCGAAAAATAAATAAGACATAAGGCACTGAGCCTAGCTGCTAAGCATGTATTGACTTGGACTAAGGTTCATATATTGCTGTATTGAAGAACTGGACCTTCGATGTTTTATAATGACACTAATCTCCGTGTATGCAAGTGAGCGAGAAAGAAAGGAGGAAAGAAAAGAGAAAAAGAAATCTCGAGATGTATTTCCTTTTAATCTCATCAACTCCAAAGTAGAACTTGCTCAAACCACGACTCAACTAAATGAATGTTCCCATATCCTCCACTAATCTTGCAATGTACCCCCGCTCATCTGTATTCTACACCAAGGCCTTTTCATTGCCTCAAAATATCCTTGGCAGAAGGTATCATGTCAGGTTTACATGGCTGGCACTGTCGTGTATAGGGTAGTATCAGTGCCATAATACTTCCTATGACATTCAAAGTTGGAAGCAATAGACCTCCCAGTCAAGACTTCATAAGGCATAGTGATGGGTTATCTTATGGGTCAGTGGGGATTTTCCAGTGTAAGAAGAGTAATGTGTGTTCTGAGTGCACTTTCGTGTATCAACTAACTTGGCAGTTCTCGGAACCCTTTTCTTCGCTCGAACAAACTGAGCTGTGTCACGGGACGGATAAGCCTGTCACTGTGCCGAAAAGAGAACAATCTGGTTTTTCCTGTACGAAGTTTTTGGATCTGGCTGGTTGGTCAGACGCTCTTTCGACATCTGGATACCGAAAGCGACGGACCATCGCAAAAATGACACCCGAGCATGAAGAACCAAGCGTCCGGGAGCGGAGAGTAGCTGTACTATGGTGTATGCATGTGAAATTCTTTTTTTTTTTTTTTTTTTTTTTTTTTTTTTGTGGCGTACTGGGTCTGTCAGCGTGTCAGGCCGTTATTGGTTATATCAAAGGTTTTCAGCTGGTCCATCTGTTGGGCTGAGTGAGGCCGTTGGGGGTATCATGGGTATAAAGAAGCCACAAATGTATTGATAAAAGTATTTGGGTTGCTCTAGAAGTGGAACGGCTCAACAAGGTTGTCTGTAGAACAAGATCAGCGGCTTTCAATACTATGTATGCTATGATTACCCCCATGCTAAACTATTAGCTGAAAACTACAAGGGTTTTATGGCCTATGATAACTTTGCTGTGCAAAGCTTGTTGCATTGACCCAGGCTTTGGGTTGGATATCACCATGGGTCGAGGAACTTCTTTTGGATCTCAACGAGAAAAGCAATAAGGGGGCGCGTGTATCTTGACACCGACGTTGCTAAAGACCTCACGTCTGTGGACACGTGTGTTGGTATTATACCATATTCTACCTCGTTATCCTACAACGCCGAGACCACATGTTTGTGAAAGCACGTGGCCCGAATAGCTGCAAATATATCGTCTTTTTCTTACCCTACCTATAAACACTACCAAACTCGACAAACACCGTGATTGTGATGCAAGACTTTCCAACCCAACGCCCAAAACACCCTCCTGATGCTCATCCCAAGCCTGCGACGTAGGAGACTAATAATCATCATCTCCCGCATCCCAAACCTCCCTCGGCCCTTGACCGCCTCACAACTGCGCAAGGCGTGGGCCTCTCTTTTAATCTTGTCATGTCCTCCAGCATAAAAAAAGCATGCCCCCTCGACCCGTTTTCAAACCCCGCGAAAAATCTGACGACGCCGAACGGTATAAGACCTAGCCACTAGATGATAAATAATGCACAGCCGCCTGACGCTCGGCAACAACAAAGTGAGTCCCTGGATCCAGTTCCAAGGTACATGAAACAAAATGCAAGTCCCAAAGCTGCTAGCGAAGACGCGTAGGCAGAAAAAGGGCCGGCCCGGTGGCTGTTGCAGAACCGGGAGCCCTCTTTCGACCCAACAAGCTCCATGGGGTTGCGGGTATATCGACGATGCAGAATGCTTTTGTGTCCGCTTTCTTACTTTTCCCATAATACCATGAAAACATATCCACCCATCCTCCATGAATCGCCGTTTTTATCAATGCACAAGGGATATTGTCACAACAGGGAGAGACTCCCATTTTTTTTTACTCATCCTCGCTCTTACATGTTGGAGACGCCACTTGAGCCGGGGTCCACAACGTTGTCAGAGAGGTTGATGAGGAGCTGTGCCAGGCATCGCTTGGTCGCGGCATCGTCGCGGAGGACGGAGGAGAAGGTGGCATCCCGGAGAGGCTCGGGGAGGCACTGGCGAAGGGCCTCGCGGGCTCGGGCGTTGTCGCTGAGACTGTGGTCCTATGTGATTAGCAAAGATGACGGCGGTAGTGGGGACAGCTGGGGCGGAGACTAACCGAAGGAAGCAACGGACAACGTGTTTGAGGAGGCGAGCTGTCTGGGACTCGACGAGCTGGGCAACCATGTTGCTGAGGACGGTGCCAACGGCGTAGAAGCGCTCATAGGTGGCGCAGATGTAGTTGAGGCCGTTGTCGTCGAGAAGGATCTTCTGGACGATGAAGATGGCCACGGTCTTGCTAAGTTCCGAGCCCGTCTCCATGATTCGCAGGCAAAGGGGGATAATCTCCGTGGTGAGGAGGAAGTTGATGACCTCGGAAGAGTCGTTTTTAACCAAGGCACCAATCACACCAAGGCTCGTGAGGCGAAGGTACTCGAAAGGTCGAGACTTGGACGTGGTGTTGAGGAAAGGATAGAGGAAGAGAGGAATGTGGGCTGTGCGAGCAGTCAGTTTAAGTTCAAACCAGCAAATGTACCTTCTTGCCGGTCATAAGTGAATCACGTACCGTTCAGGAAGAGAGTCCTGGTATCGTTGTGGGAGGCCACGCATTGGAGCAGGGCAAGGGCGTTGCAGACGCGGTTCGAGGCGGCAGCGGTTAGCTGTGAGGGGTTGAGGAGGGTGTAGACGGAGATGATCTCCTGGAGCAGCGAGGTCATGACGCCTGTGAGAGGTCAGCTTGCAATGTCCTTATCAGAGCTCGGGTGGCTTGCGGAGGGCCGTGGTCGTGGACAACGGGCAGTGGGGTTCACGCACCAAAGGAATGCCACAGGATGAGTGCCAGCTCTGGGACCTGCTCCCGCTTCTTACTGAGCTCGAGAAGGGCAGCCTCGCGCGTGTTCTCGTTCAGCAGGTCGGCAATGTAGGCCATGGTGCGGCGGTTGTCCTCGGAAACGTTATCGTGCGCGGCATCCTGGGCGTGAGCGGGGAGCTGGCCTCCGACGGACGAGTGGGCGCCGGCGGCGAGGCGGCTGAAGTGCTGCTGCTGGACGGCAGCAGCAGCAGCGGCGGCCTGCTGTTGCTGCGCATGAGGGTGGTGAGCGCCAGACTGCTGGTGCATCCAGGATTGCTCGGCACCCTGGGGTGTAAACTGGTGGTGTCCGTAGACGTGCGCCGCGGGCATCATTTTGGGCGGTACTTATTGCTGTTGGCTGCTGAGGGAGGCGATGGGCGAGGAGGAGAAGGCGTGGGTTGCTCGTGCCGTTATGCGTGTAAACGTGCGCGAGGGCGATGGCGATGACGAGGGGCAGAAGTTCGAGATCGGCGGGTGGTCGTCGGGAGAAGATGTGGGCAGGGCGTTGCGAGGGCACCTCTCAGGGTATCGGAGATGGGGGGCGAGCGGCGACGTAGAGATATTTCGGAGATGGGGGTTTTTGAGTTGCTGATTGTCGGCGAGTCGTGTCGTTGTAGACGCAAGCTCTTGGCGATGCAGGCGAGGAGGGCTCCGGACTCAGTAAAAATGTCGCGAGGCGGGAAGTCGGCCTTGAGACTCGGTGATGGACGCAGATTGGATAATGGGCAGGATGGGATTGTTGCAGTGCGGTGCAGTGCCGTGCGAGATGCGAGTCGAGCGAAGCGTCCAGAGTTGTGGTGGTTGCGACTGGGGCTGCGGATTGCCTGCAGGCCCGCCATTGGCTGGACCCAACTTCGAGAAGGAAGGCGCCGCAATGGGGTTTTGTTTGGGCGCAACTGGCTGCGTCCCGCGTGGAATTGGGAACCTGACGCTTGGACCCCTCCCAGGTATCCCGGACGCCCACGATTGCGCGAGCCGCTACTTGTTTCCGGTCGTGGGGAGAGGTCACTGGGGACCCAGACCCAAGCCCAGCCCAGCGTGACTTGCACATTCAAGCACCGCAATTGCACCTTTTTTTGCCCGCACCGCAGCGTCTAGGCTCAAGCCCAAGCCTAAGCCCAAGCCTCATGACCATCATTTCATCATCCCCTCCCCAGATCTTCCCCCTTAGCCGCGCCTTTGTTCAGCCTTGTCCTCGGTGACGTCGACCCTGACCATGCCGCCTTCTGGTGCTTACTTGGCAGTTGCACAAGATGCACAGAGTACACAGCACAGCAAAGCACAGCACACCAAGTCCAATCAATGTACACAATGGCCAGCTGACACCTCTCGCTATGCACACAAAATCATGTCGAATCTTCGTCTCGATCAAATACATTCGTGTCCTTGTCCGCAAAAAAAAAAACCACAAGTCTCTTTCCATTATGCTACTCCAACGTGCTATGCATTCTCCGCACTCCCCTCGTCTTCTCTCTTCTACCTCACCATCGCACCCCCGCTGCCCGCTCTCTGCGCTAGTACTATATATCATTACTACTATATGTGCTCCTCCGAGGCATTCCATATGACTGTAATCCGTCTTCACTGTCCCAGTTTCCGCATCTCTTATACAAACAATATGATGCTCCCAGCTCCTGCGCTGTAATCGCCATTGAGCCAACCAAAGTCCCCTACCCACTTCTTGCGCCGCCCATCTAATCCAAATGCTTGCATCATCTCTGGCATGCCGTATGACATGCCTGTAATTATTGCCGTGCGTCCACATTAGAGACATTTATAGTCTGAGCTCGCGTAGAATCTGGTCCGCCATGCTCTTGTACTGCCATGTGTTACCCGTCATCCGCTTAAATTGGATGCCGTGCAGCGAGAGCAGGGGCACCTTGACGATGAAAATCTCAAATTCCAACACCATGCTTCCACCGAGGTCGTTCTGCACGTGCGTGCTCGTCTCACCCGGCACCCTCCTTGATGATCCGTTGTTTCGTCCAGACATGCTGTCTACTGACGTTTCCGAATTCGAGTAGCTGCGGTCTCGGCCTGGTGTTCGCGGTGTCGTAGGAGGACGCTCTGACTCTCGGAATTCGTCACGCTCGCGCTCGCGATCGTCTCCTCGTCGAAGAGCCCCGAAGCTGAAGCGACGTCGGTGATTGGGAGTGGGTCCTGGGCTTCCAGGCTGATCCTGCACCTTGTTCAGGTCGATGCTGGGCGCGTGACTGCAGCTGAATCCTCCCTTGATTTCCGTGTACTCGACATTGAGCTGCTGGAGCACTCTCTTGATGTCGGTACGGATAGCGGGCACAGACTTGCCAGACGTCGTAGACACGCTGAACAATCCCTTGAGATACACAGGCTTGGCCAGCTCGGTTTCGTCGAGTCGGTCCGTCGACACTCCGCTTTGCTCCACCTCGGCATCCGTCTCCTCGGGGACGTTTGCTTCCTGGGCAGCCTCCCTCTTCTGCCGGCGTCGTTGAATGCTCTCTCGTCGGGCGTGGCCAATCGACTTGTCCCTCAGGCTCGCTGATCTAGAATGTCCCTGAGAGCGGTGCGAGCTCAAACTATCCTCGTTCAAGACGGATTGGTCAGAGCCACTGGTTGGCGGGAGATCCTTACCGAACCGAACATTGTCCCGACGTCTCATCTCAGCCGAGTTCACACTGGTAGATCGACCCAAGCCACCCGTTCTGCGAGACTGGCCAGCGCCAGCAGACATAGGAGGACTGAGCAGGTCGCTGTGCTGAGGCTGGCTGCTGCCCGAGCGGAAGCGAGAATCATGCTCATCATGCTCGTCGCGATCTCGTCGACTCCGGCGGATGCTGAAGCTCTTACGAGGGGCAAGCGGGGATGATTCGGCGGGCGAATGGACGTGCACCACGGGCGGGTGAGAACGGTCCTTGTCCAGGCGCTCAGGCTCCCTGCGCTTCCTGGTGCTGAAGCGACGGAGGAGACCAGCGGCAGTGCCCTCCTTCTTGGGAGGCTCGGTCTTGGGCTCTGGTGGAGGCAGTGGCACTTGCTTGGGCGGCTCGGGCATGTCGTCTTCTCCATGGGTGCGAGCGCGAGGCCGTGTACGCCCTCCAGTAGGCTTCTCGCCTGGCATCTCGTAGGTGGCAGTATTTGTGTGAGCCGCTTGAGGAGGAGAAATCTCCGGCAAGAATTCGGTATCCTTGACCTTTTCGCGCTCCCTCTCCTTTTCCCTCTCGCGCTCCTTTTCCTTCTCCTTCTCTCGCTCTCGCTCTTTCTCCTTCTCCTTTTCTTTCTCCTTCTCTTTGGCCCGCTCCTTCTCCTTCTCCCTCTCCTTGTCGCGGAGGGCATCGGCATTCTGTGGGAACATCTCGGCATGATCCCGATCCTGCTTCTCCTTGACCAAATAGTAAATAGACACGAGGGGGTTGTAAGCGTTCATGGGATCATTGCCAATCTGAAGCGCCTCCGAGCTCGGGCCGCTCAATGTGTCACGGCTGTTGCCCGAGTTCCTTCGCTTGTAGAAGTCGAAACCGAAAGGTCTTCGCTTCTCAGCGTCCTTGGAAGGCGCAGGGACCTCTCTTTCTCGCTGGTAAGCCTTGACTGCACGCTGGTAGTCCTCCGATTCGAGCGTTCGGGTGAGCTGGGCATGGATTGTTTCGGGAGAACCAAAGTTGAAGCCCTGCATTGCGTGGACAACTTCGGGCTCGAGAGGGGTCGTCAATGGCTCACGGACGGGAAGATGATTTTCGGGAGGGCCGTTGAAGCCCTTGAGCATCCACGGGTGGGTCAGGACCTCCTGCATGGTAGCTCGCTGCTTGGGATCGGTGACAAGCATTCGAGACAGGAGATGCTTGCATTCTAGAACGTTGTTAGTGCTCGGTACTTGCTGACAGCGGGGGGGATGTGCAGTCTTACCACTTGAGAGCCAATTGGGGTAATCTACCAGACCCCTCTTAATCTTGGCATGAAGAGCAGGCATGCTCTGGTCATCGAAGGGCACCTTGCCGCAGACGAGGACGTATAGGACGATGCCGAAACTCCAGACATCCACCTCGGGGCCTGTGTAGGCTCTCGCCTGCAGGAGCTCGGGGGCAGCAAAGTAGAGACTGCCGCAGAACGTCTTGAGGTGGCCGCGGGGGGCAAACAGGTTGCTCAGACCAAAATCAATAATCTTGATGTCACCCGTTTTGCTGATGAGGATGTTTTCGATTTTGAGATCGCGGTGAACAATGCTGTTTCGGTGGCAGTAGTCGAGGGCACTGGCGATCTGGCGACTGAACTTCCGGGCTTGCTTCTCCTTGAGCTTGCCATGAGAGATAATGTAGTCGAGCATCTGGCCTCCGTTTACATATTCGAACAGCATGTACCAGTGGTGATTGGTGCGGACCACATCGCGGAGGCCGCAGATGTTAGGGTGGTTCAGCAAGGATACTATGGCAGCCTCGCGGGCTGTGCGAATCTCCTTGGACTGGTCGGCGCGCTCTTTATCGGCGCGGGATTGGTGGTTGTCGTCGGTTGAGCCACGGGGGATAATTTTACAAGCAACCTAGGCAAAAGGCGAGGTTAGGCTGGATCGCAGACATGACGGAATATAGAAATATGACGTGGGGAGAGGCAGGGCAGCCGAGTTCCGGCGACTGGGGACAAAGCCAAGGTAGCAGAGGGTGTACGAACCTGTTCGCTGCCGTCTTCCTTTCGGGCAAGTTTCACTTTGCCCATGCTTCCAGCGCCGATGGTCTTGCCCAAAATCCACTTGCCCGACTGGGTTGGGATGATGGTGCGCGATCTGCTCTGCTTGGAAGCCGAGGATCTTCCCGCAGAGGCAGACGAAGGAGCATCGGCCTGGCCATGCTGCGAGGGCGTGGCAGTGGTGGCGGCAGCAGCAGAGCCATTGTGGGAGGCGGTGGCCGAGGGCGCCATGTCAGGATGGTGATTGTTGTGGTGGTGGTGGTTGGATCGAGTGCTGCTTCGTCGCTGGGGCCGCGAGGGATCGGGGCCCCTTGCCGGGGGTGGTGGGCGGTCTCTGCTGGAGCTTCGCTTGGAAGGGTGATGGGCAACGGCGGCTATGTGCGCGGTGTCGTACTCATTTTGGGGCGCCGAGACGTGTTGGGACCCGGGGCGAGCAGACGACGAGAGACGGCGGTGGTGATGGGGGATGTGGTGCTGGGCAGCCGGGAAAGAACCGTTGAGGGCAGGGCCGGCGGTGGTGCCGTGGTTGCTGGCGTGCGAAGGTGCGTGAGGTGAGTGCGAGGAGGAAGTCTGGCGAGCGTGGTGGTGGTTATTGTGGTGGGCGTGGGTTTGGGTGTAGGCGGGTGGAAGCGCGGGAGAGGGAGCTGCGCTGACAGTGCCAGTGCCAGAAGCAGCGACAGAACCTGGACTGGGACCAGTGACAGCCAGCGGCGGGGGTTTGCCTGAACGGGTCGAACGGGTTGAACGGGTTGAGTAGCTCCGGGATGGCGGCTCTCGCGACGAGAGATCAGCGGCGGCAGCAGCCGTTCTCGTGCTCATGGCGGTCTCTCGCTTCTACGGTCGCAATGCAGAGCCAGCCCAGGGCGACGTCGCAACCAAGGTAGGCGAGTGCGTCTGGATCTGATCGGGTGCGTGCTGTATTCCCAGCATGTGCGAGCGCTCTGATGCTCGCTGTCCGGGGTACTCCCTATGTACTCGTGCTATTTCCTGGATGGCGACTCCCAGTGCTAGGTAGTGTCGTAGTGGGCGGGCGGTACAAGTGGGGGAGACCGCTGTAAATGGAAGCCAATCCGGGGGGCCGGCGTAGGCCTAGAAATGAGGGATGGAGGGAAATGACCCACGGCCAGCAGCCTCGACGGGGGGAGGGGTTTGAAAGGGGATCAGAAGCACAGATGAGCGCGGAACAGGGGAAGGAGAGGGGAAAGAAAAAAGGGAAAAGGAGTGCGATGCGTCAGAGAAGTAGGAACTGCCGGAGTCAGAAAAGAAAAAAAGCAGATGCCCACAAGTCCATCTGGCCCAACAGCCCGGCCATCGGTCGGTCGCGAGCTGGGGGGCGGGTGGGAAAAATGGCCTTTTACTGGGCGGACTATACGTTACAAGGACATCCATTGAACCTCCTGTACCTTATTAGTGGGCGCTGGTGGCAGAACCTGGCCTCCAAGATGCAGCGACCGACCCCGAGAGTTCCAAGGACAGGCCCAGCTGCGCCCAGATGGATGCCGCCGCGCTCTTACACCGTTTGCCCTTCGCTGGGGCCTGGCCAGCCCACAGAGAATGGGGCGCCAACCTACTGCACGCCGCGGCTTTTCGCCTGTTCAGTGCTCTGTGCGCCCTCTATTCCACATCCATGGTGAGCGAGCGTCTTGGTCTTGGCCCTCTCTCTGCGGCCTCTTCCTCGCCTGACGACACCACTCTCGCAACCCACAGCGCTCAAGTGGACCTCTTGCGGTGCCGACAGTGCGCTAGCATTTATAAATTACTTTGTATACCTCCTTTTTTGGGCACCATTCCGCACAGTCTGCCTAGGTGACTGTGACCGCATCCGGCTCCTTTTTTGCATCTACTTCTGGCGGTATGCGGCATCTACTATGCTATGCCTGGGCCGGAGGACTCTAACCATCACAACGCACAGGGCCGCCAGAAACGATGGCACGACAGCACTTGTGCCACTGAGTTGGGAAAGGGGGGCGAGACAATTACGAGTAAGCCCAGATGCCAAGTGACATTGGTCCATTGCTATGCTCCTTTTCTTGGACAGCAGGTTAGCCCCCCTTTTGCGCCCCTTTCTCTGCTCAGCTTGCATATCCGCAGGATGCAGAAGCTTTTGCTCGTCTTTTTTCTTTTTCTCTTTCCTTCTTTTGAGGCTACCCCTGTAGCACCATTTAATCTGAGCGAGTGAGCGATCTAGAAGTGGATATCTCTCGATGGTCAAATTGGAGTGGCTTGACGAGCTGGGTTGAGGGGCTGGGAGCAGGGACTAACATACAGGAGCTGGGGGGTCAACGAGGTGAGATCGGGCATCCATAGCTTGGCCTCTGAAGTTAGAGATCCACGAGGGCATGGGATGACCCTCCTGCCACAGTCAATGTCCATTTCGCCCCGGCATAAGACCATTGGATGATGCTTAATCCGCCATGAGACTGTGCGACAACCACCGCTTTGGCGAGCACCAACAAGCGGTTGAAAAGCGTCGTGTTCTGGAGCCATTCGTGCAATGGCCGCACAGCAATCTCAGTCCACCTTGGCCTGTCGATCCCCTGATGCGATGTGATATCATGCAATGCCATGCCCTTGTAATGCGACCGATTCAGCGTGGGCGCAAGCATGTGTGCCCCAGGGAGCCGACGCATCTGGACCCAAGCATGTGCGAAGGCGAACCTGTGCTACCTAGCAGGTTTTTGACGTTTGACAACACCAACGACACCGACGACAACGGTCATGGCACTCATTTGGCTAGTGTGTCCGTTTTGCAAAGGAGTCAACGGCCCAAGTCTGCCTTGCCCGAACCGGCCATGGTACATTCCACTCGTCCAGGACGCCACGCTGCCTGCCCACCTCCGTCAGGCCTCGCAGAGCTGTTCTATAAATACGCAACGCGCATTGGTTGAAAGGGGAGGAGACAGTGATCTGGCTGCATATCGTACTGTGGTGGTACTGTACTGTAAGAGTCATTCATTCATGTCAGGCACCTCGCGGGGCTTTGGGTTGCACAGCCGGCTCATCGAAATCTTGGTCTCGCCTTGAGCTACTTTTGTGATTGGCCTCTTCGCCTGCTGTCGCGAAGCTTCCTTGCCGATGAAACAAGTGCGGGAGCGATTCAAGAGAAAGCTCGAATAGTATGGGACCCGTTGCTAAGAGGCATATATGGCCTGTAATGGACAGGGTTCTGTGGACGAGTAGTCGTCGAGCCCGTATTTCCAGTGGAGCTCATTAATTAATCAAGGGTTTTGCTGGTTCCCACGAGCTCAGCATTTCCAGCGCATGGCTCTCCACGACGCCGGATTTGGATTGCTTTGCTGTAGATATTGCGCGAACCGAAGCCCGTCTTGGGTAAATTCGGTGTGGTGGTCGTGCACTCTGTGATTGCTTGTTTTCCTGCGGACATGACACCCGACTTGCTATCTGTTCGTCATCCTGCATGAAGATAGGCGCTTCTCGCCTGCCATCCTTCCCATTGGGGCAGTGTGGCCGGTGGTGGCACCTCTTGTGGTTACCTGAATCAGCTTGCACGAATGATGTAGAGTCTTGTTTGGTCGACGATCCCGCCCAACTTGCCGGGTCCCTGATTCCCTGTCCCAAGTCTGTGGCATGTCTTATCGATAAGGACGGACCCACTGCATTTCCAACTGCAAGTCAACCTCTCGTGCTTTGGCGTCGTAGCTCCAGCGCTTGAATACGTCGTATTCAACACACTCTGCGCGCCCATTCCTCTCTTCGGAGCCCGCCTCGATGATCATCCACGGTCACTATCTCCGCGCCTGCGTCAAGAATCCCTAGCCCCATGTCCTACAAACGATCCCGCGCGACCTATGAGGCAGATGTCCATGCGCCATTCGCGACCTTTGGCACTCCGCTACCTGACGACTCCGAGGCACGCGACGACGGCTCCTATCTGCCATTATGGAAGCAGGAAGTGAGGGATGAACGGGGGCGCAAGCGCCTTCACGGTGCCTTTACAGGCGGCTGGAGCGCTGGGTAGGTTGCGGCCATCAATGTATGCGATAAACATGCGCTCACATCTACTGGACAGCTATTTCAACACAGTCGGCTCCAAGGAAGGATGGACCCCGTCAACGTTTGTTTCGAGCCGCAGCAATCGCCGCAAGGATGATATCAAGTCTAACCAACAGCGACCCGAGGATTACATGGACGAAGAAGATCTCGCCGATGCGGCCGAAGCCCAGAAGCTCCAGACATCCCAGGCCTTTGCTGGCCTCGGGTCCTCAACACAGCAGCGCAATGCGGGCGTCTTGATGGGTCTATTGAAGACTGAAGGTGACACAATGGGTACCCAACTGCTGAGGAAGATGGGCTGGAAAGATGGCCAGGGCATTGGGCCTAAAGTACGGCGAAGCGCTCGTCTTGGTCTGAAAGGCTCTGGACCCGAAGCCAACGAAACACATCTCTTTGCACCAGACGACTCGAGGATGATTCAGTTTGTCCGAAAGCTTGATCGCAAAGGACTAGGGCACGACGGAGAAACCAAGCTTGCAAGCCTCAGCAGCAGCATCACTGCCGCTGCGGATGAAGAGGATGAGGACATTGATGATCCTCTGGCTGGTGGCCTAGGAGCCACGTTGCCAAGCGCCACCAGCAAAAAGAAGTCCAAGGCTAAGAGTGGAGGGATCGGCGTCGGCATTTTGAACGATACGGGATCTGATGAAGAGGACCCCTACGAGATTGGTCCGAAAATCAGGTATAATCGTGTCATTGGAGGCGACAAGAAAAAGAAAAAGCCAAAGAAGACCACTGCTACAGCGAACCCTTCACTTCGAAATGCACCGGTATTCTTGAGCAAAACGGCGCGAGCTGGCAACAGTCTTGGACGATGCCATGACGGTCGCTTACCCTTGGACGGCTTCACACTCGCTAAAATCGTCGAAGACGTGTCTGATCTCCTTTCACAATATACGCCCCCTCCAGTTCCCACTGGCTGGGTTTCGTCCAAGAAGTCGCCAGAGGGGACGAGTTCTGCAACCTATGTCTCTACAGCAGATGCAGCCAAAGCGTCGTCGCATGATGCAAAGTCGCGAGCTGCCCTTCTTGGAGAACAGAGTTTGCCTGGAAAGTCTGTATTTGATTTCATTTCCAGTTCGGCACGGGACCGCCTCGCTGCTGCGTCTGGAAAGTCGAATCTGCCTCCAGGCCTTGGCGAACTGCCAGCGGAGCTCGCCTTATCCGAGGACGAGAAGCAACAGGCGCTCTGGGACCAGGCCCCCAAACTGGAGCAGGATACGGCTGTGGAAGCAATCTCGCGAAGTTTAGCAGGCCCATATGCAGACGACGAAGCTAAAAGAGCACGGTATAGATCGTACTTGGAACATTTTGCAACTGGAAAGCAACCGTTGCCGTCTAAACCAAAAACGATGGGCGATGATGAGTTTTTACGAGAACTGGGAGAGTTTTACAATTGCGCCAGGATATTTAAACCTATGACAGGGTTCATGGCCTCGAGATTTACAACTGCCAAAAATGCGTCACCCATAGGGTCGGGCGGATCAGGAGGGACAGAATTGCTCTCAAAGCCCGAGCCAAAGTCGACAGACCCAGCAGAGGAGGCGGCCAAAGTTGGCATGTATGGCAAGTTGACAAGGAAAGTAGAGGATTTTCACCCAACGCGGCTACTGTGTAAGCGTTTCAACGTCAGGGCCCCGGCCCATTCCCGACCGGACAACGAGACCGAGACTGGCCCCAACTCAAGAGCCACAGGGAGCGGACCGACATGGGTCGACCGGGATGCCGAGATGGAGCCCGCCCCGAAGCACATGGCTGGGGAAATGAGGGCGATAGAAAGCGGCGCTGGGACGGCACCGGCGCCTCCTGCAGCGGAGCCTGAGATGGGCATCAACCCGGAGAAGAACGAAGCAGTGGAAGGGAAAGCAGCGCACGAGGAGGTATTGAGGGCCATTTTTGGAGACAGCGATAGCGAGTGAATGATCTGATGGTGAAGAATGCACAGCGCGTCTATATAGTTTGGGTGAAGCCTGGGATCTGCATGTCTACTCTGCCTTGGATGGAAGAGTGTTTTATATTGTCACGAAATGCCTGGCGCACGCCGGTTCCGGGGGAAAGAGTCAATGGCCACGCCTTCATTACTCATGTAGCGGCTGGCCATGACGGCGGTTGTCGTGTAAGCTCCGATGCGTCAGTTGCAACTCGACTGTGCTTGTGTTGCCAAAATGCACACCAGAGGCGCTGGATGGAGGAGTGACGCCCCGCTCTGTCCCATCTCCACCCCAGTGAAGCCCTTCTAGGTTGGGCGGCTAAGTCTCCCGGCTAGCGATAGCGGGCGCTGTCATTGGCTGCTCGCTCACATCGCGGGGCATCCAATCTTAGGTTCCATGCGCCTAGCCCGCTGGGAGAGCCTCTCCGCTCAGTGGACCAGGCCAGCGCTCAGGGGCCCCCTTCAGCCGCCGAATGAGGGAGCGCCGCTGGGCGTTTGTGTGTGACCATCTTATGTCTCCAACCAACCGCGACAACACAACACATCCGACCTGACGACACTCGCCCAAGCAACAGCGACTGTGACGACTGCTCCAATTTCCTCCCCTTGGCCATCCCCGGTTGCTCTCATTCTCATGCGCAGCGTCTGCTCCTGAGCACCGCTGACTCGTCTCTGCTCCGGCGCACGCCCAGCTTCGACCCGTGAAGCTCTTCCTCCGCCACTTCTCGTCGACGTCGTTCCATCTCGGCGCCCTCATCGCCGGTCGCCCCCAAACGCTCACGCACGTAACAGCAATAGCGTAAATCCGCCACGCTGTCCGCCTCGCAGGAATCTGGTATCGGACCGTCCGCGTCCTCGGAGTTTGAGAAGAAGACGCCCTCGACCTCTTCCTCATCAGCAGCATCGAGCATTCGCACCCTGTCGATCCATCACCTCGACTCGACCGGCCCCAACGACCACGCACACATCCTCCTGAACCGCGATCAGTCCCCTCCCCCGCAGTATCCTGCTTCTGAGGCATCCGCGTCCCGACCTCCGCCCTTTTCGTCGCTCTTTTCTCCGTCTGAAGACGCCCCCGAGCGCACTGGCAAGTTTGTCGCCGTTGTTCACGCAGAAGCATCTGGATCTACAGCCGCGCCTGCGTACGAGTCCTCAGCGCCGCGTGGCGAGCAGTCCCTAGACCCGAACCACTCTGCCCGGGCCTTTCGCGACCCCGTCGCGGAGACCAAGAGCGCGCTCCCCCGGGATACCAAAGGGGATTCCAGTCGCAAGGACGACGACGCTGAACCGCCGCCGGCATATTCGGAGGGTGATATCCCCCTCCTCTCATTCACATATCTGATGGCTGCTGCCGGAGGAGCCTCGAGTATTATTACTCAGGTCCAGCAGGGTGGACCCCCTGTCAACACCCTGGGAGGTGAGTAAAAAGCTTTAGAACGAGCCTGGAGCAAAGACGGGTTGAGGGCTTAACAACTGACTGGCGGGGCTAGATGTTGGTGCTGACGAGACCATTGCCTTGGATCTACGGTATGCATTCACCCTGGTCTATTTGCTGCGCATGTGGGGTTGCTGACTGCGAATATAGAGGCACTCGATTCTATCTTTCCCGAGACGAATTGCTCACACTCCCCGAGTTTGTGCTCCTTTCTCTCTTCCCTAACGGACTGTTCCCTGAGGGACGTGTTGGTGGATTCTCAGATGGCGATGTGGTGCAAGTAGACGTATGTTGCCGCTCTCCAAACATCCGCTTACACATCGGTTGCTGACTTGGATGAAATGATAGTACGACCCGGCTTCCCTCCAGTACATGTTGGACTTCTTCCGCGGGGTTGCCGAGTCCATTCCCACAGAGTCAGATTCACAGGCTGAAGACGAGACAAACCCTCTTGGAGGTTCCCGCGACGATCTGAAGCGTGCTGGTATCATTGTCCTCCGGGAGGATCTCGACTTTTACGCCATTCCTCCTCGACCGGACATTGACCAGATCAACATGATCGAGGTCAAGCGTGCGGCTGCTCAGGCTCTGCAGAGGCAGGACGGCATCTTCTCTGGTCTCAAGCGCAGCGATGAGCCTGGAACCACCGAAGCCCACCTCATTGAAATGTTGACGGCTGGGTAAGTTGTGGCTGCTTTTGCGATTCAACTATATTTGTCGAATACTAACGTCGTCCGCAGAGGATTCAACCACGATGACACCTGGGGCCACCGTGCTGGCGAGCCCAACAAGGCTGTTATTTGCAGTCTCGCCCTGGCGCGTCTTCGCAGCGACATTCGCGGCAACGAGATGAGCTCGGTGGGCATGGCCCAGAAGCTTCTGCTCTTCTGGCGCAAGCCGGCGCGACGATGCTGGTGGGAGGGAGTTGAGCTTGAAAATGTCGACGGTGTCGAGGGCAAGCTCAAGGTCTGGATCCGAAGAGTGTGGACTCTCGAGATGAGCGTCATTGGTTTGAGGTAAAATGATTGTGCCGGGATGTGTTCTTTATTTACTTATTACCCTATATGTTCCTTTTGTTTCTCCAGTTCTACCATCTTTTCATTTTTCCAAGGCCCGAGCCGATTGGAGCGTTTAGTTGCCGTCGAGAAAACGTGCAGAAAGTAGGGTCGACAGATTTGCGGGCGGGCGTCAGGGAGCCATTGGACTCGGTTATTTCTCTTGTCTATTCATATGCAAACAAAGACTGTACGCAGATTCTCCTGTCGTGGATTTTATAACAATTTTGTTTTTCGTTCCACTTGGCTGCTCTCGTCAGGGAAAGTCCCTGTTTTTTTGTGGTTTCTGGCATCATGTGTTGACATCACCTGGGGACAACGGGGTGATAACTGGCGAGGGTGATTAAAGTCAATCACTTGGCAGGTATACGGAGGAGGTTATATATACACAAAGGAACAAGGGAAATCCATGATCCCGCCCGGAACTATGACACGGTTAAGGCTTAATGCCCGTATTTAAGGTTAATTAGATTTCTAGAAGGACCACCGAAGCATTCGAATCTTAAACTCTCGTCAAAAGGTCATGATTGCTTACTCCAATCTTTAGCTGAATTCTGCCCCGATGGATGAAGTCGTGCTGGTCGCAGCAGACCCCAGCGCTCGGCAGCTGAAGCAGGCCATTTCGTACCACGCCGTCTGGCTGGTGTCGGACTCCACAAAGTCGAGCTCCATAGTGATCTCGGTGTGGAAGTAGCACTTGTTCCCGTCGTAGGAGAAAGTGATACAGTGCGCCGTGTTGAAGCACGCATCGGCGCACTGTGCTACTGAGGCCGCTGCGTAGCCGTTGTTGTTGAGCTGCGTAGTGTACCCTTGGTTCGAGTCGACGGTGCCTCGCAGGCCGCAGGTCCGGGGCGCGATCTTGACCGAGAGGTCGTCGATGAGCACCGTCGCCTGGATGTACTGGTTGAGGATGCCGCCGTAGCAGTACACGTCCAGCGTGAGGCCGCTCGTCGTTTCCGGCAGCTGCACCAGGAAGTCGATGGAGCCCTGCTGCCAGACGCCTGTGGTGGTCTTGGACAGGTCTACGACGAATTCGCTCTCGGCCCCGAGGTTGGTCTGCAGGGCTAGCTTGAAGTGACATGTGCCCTTGCCCGTGGTCGTCAACTTGAACTGGGAGAAGGAGTACCAGAAGGTCAAGACGTAGGGCGGGTCCGGCGACAGGTTCAGTTGCTGGCTAAGGGATGCATACCCCGACGGCCACTGTGGGTTGACCCCGACGCTGGCGCGATGTTAGTATTCGGCTGGAAAGGTGGGATGGCGGAAGCGAGCGAACTTACAATACATTGTTCCCGCTGTGTGCTGGTGTTGCCAGGGTTGCGGCTTGAATCGTGCCGCCGCCGGCGGTCCAGGGGAACCCGAGGTATGGGACCTGCTGGTCCTCGAAACCGCCGTTGACTAGATACTCTGCCGGGTTGGGATCGGTGTACGGCGTGCATAGGGGACTGTAGGCAGGAGGTGCTGAGGACGTGGCTGTAAACGTCGGCTGGACGTACGGCGAGCCATTCGCTGTGCACTGGAAGCAGCCCAAACAGTACGTCCAAACCTGCTGTGTAATATCAGGCGTGTACCAGAGGTCATCTATGTTGTTCTGTAGCAACTTGCACGTGTTGACGCTGGGTGTGAGGACAAAGGTCTGGCATCCGGCTGTCTGAGCGCAAAGGTCTGCGCACTGCTCAAGGCTGAGGCCGCTTGTATCCAGGGCAAGTTGGGTGCCGGCTACTGCTATGGTGCCTTGACCGCCGCAGGTGCTCGCGGTGGTTTGTTGGGCCGTCTGCTGGAGAGTGCAGGTAGGGGTTACAGTGCTTGTTGATGCTGTGCTGCTTGTGGTTACGGTTGCTGATGAAGTTGAGGTGATAGTGGATGTGGCGGTTGCGTCGGTTGAAGAATCGTCGGTGCTAGTGGTTGAAGTATCGGTGGTCGAATTATCGGTAATGGAGGCCTCAGTAGTGGAGGCATCGGCAGTTGATGTATTGGTGGTTGAAGTAGCAGTGGTTGAGGTATCAGTAGCTGAGGTATCAGTTGAAGCAACGGTTGAAGTATCGGTAGTAGTAGTCTCGGTGGCCGAGACGCCAGTGGTTGAAGCCTCCGTAGTTGATGCATCGGTAGTGGAAGCGCCAATTGAAGCATTGTTAGTGGAAGTCTCAGTGGTGGAAACATCGGTAGTGGAGGCATCGGTGGTTGAAATGCCAGTGGCTGAAGTATTCGTAGTTGACGTATCAGAGGTTGATACAGAGGTTGAAGTATCTGTAGTTGAGGTATCGGTAGATGAAACATCAGTAGCTGAAGCATTGGTAGTCGAAGCATCAGTGGTTGAAGTATCCGTGCTTGAAATATCGGTAGTGTAGGTATCACTGGTTGAAGTGCTACTGATGGAAGCATAGGTGACTGAAGTTTCAATAGTTGAAGAATCCGTAGATGAAACACAAGTGGGTGAGGTGTCAGTAAATAAAGCGCTGGTGGTTGAGGCATCGGTGGTTGAGGCACCGTTGGTCAAAGTCTCAGCAGTCGAAGCACCGGTAGTCGGCGTATCAGTGGTAGAGTCAGTGGTGATTGGGATATCTGTGGCTGTGGCTGTGGTTGATGTGCTGTCTGCGGCAGCAGATAACTCTGAAGTTGACGTATCGGTAATAGAACTAGTATTTTCGGTAGTTGAAGAATCACCAGCGCTTGTGTTCGGAACATTCGACGTAGTAGTTGCGGCGGATGTGCTATCTGTGGATACAGATTCCCCTGATGTCAAGGCATAGTTATTAGATGCGGTGGCTTCGGTAGATGAAGCTGAGTCGGTAGTACTGGTCGAAGCATCCGAGCTTGTCGTCGTCGAAGTGATATCTGCGGCTGTATATCCCTCTGACGACGAACTATCTATATTATCGGTAGTCGAAGAATCGCTAGACTGCGCTGATACAGATGAGGAGGTCGTCGGTGCTTGAGTTGACAAAATGCTCTGGCCCAAGTTTGAATAGTTTGTTTGGTTTATGTCGGATGCGGTGCTTTGTTGTACGTCGGAAGTAGAAGCTGAATAAACAATTATCGTTGTAGATGTGTCAGAAGTAAGGTTGTCGGCAACGGTGGTCGTAGGAGAAGACCGAATCACAGTTGACGAGGTGCCCGGAAGCGCGTCTGAGAGGGAAGACGAGGCTGACAAACGTAAGGAATATGGGCGACATACGGAAGAATCAACGCCCCAAAGAGCGAGGGCGGCCAGGCCCACAGTGATGGCTCTCGACGAAGACATCTTGAGGGATCGAATACAGCAACGGCCAAACGCCGAACAATCACATATGGAGGTGCGCGGCCGGGTTAATGTCTTGCATTTAGGTCTTACTCAATCTAAGCCATCTGCTTCCAGTCAGGGGATGCGAGTGACCAAAGTACTATGACAGCACCTGTTGGCGCGCCTGCGCGTTTCGAGCATCGTTAGCACATTCAACCCGTCCTTGTTGATTTCATTTACAGGTCAAAGTCGCATGGTCGAGTTGCCGAGTTGCCGTGGGCTGAAATCGAACACTGACGCCACCACGCTTAGGGTCAGGGGCAAGTCGAGAATAGCGCCCAGTGTTGGCTGTTAGCCTGGGGATGCAGCCGTGCGACTAGGGCCAGACGTTGCTAGCGCAAGGCGCACGCGGCATGACGAGATTGACGCCTCGGCTGGTATATATTTGCTGAGCATCGAAATCTGGGGCAAGAGGCGAATTTGCATGGATCCCTTGTCTTCATGTCCCTAGGGCTGATATGAGGTGGCGCACAGATGTGGTGGGATGCATAGAGGAGCTGAGTAGGTTTTCATACAAATTAAAGTGCCTAGCCTTTCTTCCAAGCAACCAGAAATCTTTACACGGCGCTAATTGGCATATGTTCAGTGTCTAATTTTCTATGCTTAACCTTTAGTTTGTTATCATGGCACTAAGAAGAGGGAAGCAGCAGATATTGGACTACGAGTGAAGGATCTCACAGTATCACCCATCACCTTAAAATATCGCAATCGAATTCGCATTCACCTTGAACAGATCATCTGCTCCCTCTGTTATTACAATCTTATTGAAAGGTACAATTGGGTAATAGTTTATTCTGAAATGCGGTCTAATGATGTACGAAACTCATGATGTCGGCAACAGTATCCAACGTGACACTCGATCGTATGAAGATGCAAAAAGTCCATACTTTATTGCTAATAGCCACTATGAGGTATTGGCAAAGGAATGGAGTGATGGAAGTTGGCTGGGTAATTATTAGTATGAAAATGCAATCATTGAGATTGAGCGGTGCTTATTTATTTCAAATTTTGATGTGTCATCGCTAAGTCTCTCCATATTCGTGATCATTCCATCCACAATGTGAAGAGCGGTGGATAAACTCCTGACTGCCCCGAAGTCTTGTGTACGTTAAAAACATCGCCAAGGGATTTTTATTTTTGACAGGGGAGATGAGTCATTTCTTAGTGGTATTCTCGCATCTTAATCCTCCAAAGGAAGTTGCAATTCTGTGAGCGGGGTCGATATTTGAAGCCTTTCCTTTGGAGTTTAAGATTGGCGAGCTCCGCTGCGAGCGTGGCCAGGCAAACTCGGCTCAATTGCCGTATTCGCTTACACCTGACTTTAGCGGCTCAAACACGCCTATTAATACTTTTTGGGGTTGCATAGTTCGGCCAGTCTCAGACGCGCATATTTGGCGATGCCTTTAGAGGTAAGCCCCGTGCTTGGCTATAGACGCCGCTCCTTGGTTGGTCACGGTAGCTGGAAGATAACGCCCAACAGCCAAAGGGCGCGGGCCGAACGATTATTTAAAACCCGGCGGTGACACGTCTTCCACCAACAGTTTGTCATCTACTCACACAGCCAATTCGCCGAACGGCCTCCTGCTCTACGATTGTTGCCTATAGCATTGCAATTGGTACTTGAAACACCGAAAAGATGGCGCCATCTATTCACCCATTTGCCCCATTGGGCCCCGACGAAATCACCAAGGTACGCTCCCGATTAATTCTGTGCGCTTCTGGAAATTAACTTGCCGCGGGCCGCAGAGATTACCCGCGGTGTATTTCCAGGAAAGAATCTTGTTTTTCAGTTCATTACGCTGAAGGAGCCAGCCAAAAAACAAATGATTCCATTCCTGGACCATGAGCAGCAAAAGCAGTTGGGATTGCAGCGCCCTCCTCGATGTGCTCGAGTGCAAGTCATCCTGCGAGGGAACAACGAACCAGGACACCTTCACGAATTGGTTCTCAATCTAGATGACGGGAGTATAATTTTAACCAGGTATCTCGAGGGAAAGCACTCACCTGTAGACCCAGGCTACATGGTATTGGTGGAGGAGGTCTGCCGAGCAGACGCTCGAGTGCAGGAGGAGATCCGCAAACTGGAACTGCCCCCAAATGCGACCGTTTGCATTGAGCCGTGGACATATGCTACAGATGGTATGAACGACATGACGCAACGAATAACCATGGTATTCATCAGCTCTTTGGATGCACAAGTTTCTGGCCTAACGGTTCGCAGTGTTGGTTCTACATGCGACTTCTGGATAGCCCAGACGCCAATTATTACGCATACCCGCTTGATATCTGTGCCGAAGTGTCACAGGAATTCAAAGTCACCAAAGTATACAGACTTCCATCGGCTGCGAATGAGCGGGTAAACAACGAGCCGCGGCCTTTTGACCGCGAAAAGATCCACTCAACCGCCGAAAGCGAGTATCATCCTGACCTGAGACCCCCTCCACGAACCAGTACAAAGCCTTATCAAGTCATTCAGCCAGAGGGGCCTTCCTTTAAAACTGACGGCAACTATTTGACCTGGGAGAAATGGAGTTTGCATGTCGGGTTTAATTATCGTGAAGGACTCACCCTCCACAACATTTGCTACGACGGCCGAAGTCTCTTTTATCGACTCTCCCTGGCTGAGATGTTTGTTCCCTATGGAGACCCCCGATCTCCGTATCCTAGAAAGGGCGCTTTTGACGTTGGAAATGACGGTGCTGGCATCAATGCCAACAACTTAAAGCTGGGCTGTGATTGCCTTGGGCATATCAAGTACTTTGATGCCTGGCACAACACGGCTGCTGGAGAGCCACTGAAGTTGTCCAATGTGGTTTGCTGCCATGAGCAGGACGATGGAATTTTGTGGAAACACACAAACTATCGGACGCAGAATGCTGTTGTGACGAGATCACGAATTCTTGTTCTCCAGACAATCATCACGGTCAGCAATTATGAGTACATTTTTGCGTTCCATTTCGGCCAAGATGCCTCGATTCACTATGAGGTGCGAGCGACAGGGATTCTTTCAACGGTCCCAATCAATATTGGTGACAAGGTGCCGTATGGTATTGTGGTGGCGCCTGGCGTTCTGGCGCCATACCACCAACACCTCTTTAGCTTGCGCATCGACCCAGCAATAGAAGGACATGCCAACACGCTGCAGGTTGAAGAGTCAAAGGCAATGCCCATAAACGATGAAAATGTCCACAATCCATTTGGGATCGGCTACTTTACGACAACTACCAACGTCGAGCACGAGCAAGGCCTTGATCTTGACTTTACTAAGAATCGCGTCTTCAAGATTGTTAACGAACAAAAGACGAACCCAATTACCGGAACACCAGTAGGATTTAAAATACTTCCTTCTTACAGCCAGATGCTTCTGGCGCACCCCGATTCATACCACGCCAAGCGATCCGAGTTTGGTGAGCATGCAATCTGGGTGACTCGCTATGACGACGAAGAAATGTTCCCTTCTGGCAGGTACACATTGCAGTCCCTGGGAGGAGACGGAATTGCCTCTTCTATTAAGCGAAGGCGCGAGGACCCCTCCCAAGAGACGTCAGTTCGCAACGAGGATATTGTCATCTGGCATACATTCGGTTCTACTCACAACCCCAGAATTGAGGATTGGCCCGTCATGCCGTCTGAGAAGATGACGGTCGGATTGAAACCAGTCAACTTCTTTACCGGAAATCCTGGTTTGGATGTTGCTGTTTCAACGCAGGAGAGAAACCAGAGTGTGTTGGTTGCTACTGGTGGTGAGACATCAAGCACCTGCTGTCAATCGCGGCTATAACCGAATATGAGCAACACAGCACATCGCAGATAGAAATTTATTCCAAAATAGGGCAAGAGGGTTACACGTAGGCTAGGGTACAATTCAGAAGCTGTGACTTAGATTCTTCATTATCAATTTTGACCAGGCCACACGTCCTCTGAAATAAGCTGACAAAAAAGGAAGGAAAAAAGAAAAGCAAACAGAAAACAAAAGATTAAATTTAAGGCGGAGTTAAGGATTGTGTGTAGTTGGGTCTTCCGCTAAAACCAGATTTCCAGCGACGTCTTTAATCCAACCCCTCCCCCGTGGCAATTAGCGCCTCTGGAACTGCCACGGGGGAGGGGTTGGATTAAAGAACCCCAAAATAGAGAGTACGATTATAGCCTCATGGACTCATTTTGTCTCGCAGTGAACTATTCAGAGCTTTAAGAGGAAGTTGAAGCTTCGGTTACCTTCTTGAAGGGAAAAGGCTCCGCACCTTCCTCCCACACCCATGTCAACCCGGTGACCTGTTGCTTTTCATCATCACTTCGTTGAAACGCAAGGATACCAACCAGGTAATAGTCCCAATCAAGCCATCCTCCCTTGAGCCATTCATCCCGAGAGCTTGGCCAATAGCTGTATTTATCCTTGCCGTGATGTTTCAACGGCTGAACAGTGTCTTCGCGCCTATTAAAGCAAACTTCCATGCCCTGTTTATCGGGGGCTCCTCGTACCAGAAGAGTGATTCCTAGCCCGGAGTATTCACCAATATAGTCATCATGATCAGGTTCAGGCTCAGATAGGTTTTGGTTGTCTTTTAAATCTCGGAACACATTTTCGAGCTGACGCTTTCGAAATGCAATTTCATGCTTTACGGCGGGCATAAGGTCGATTTTGGGTCGCAAGTCAAATAGCCCCTGAATAAAAGCAGAGGCGACAAAATCTGACGCGTCACCGCAGTTCAAACCGCTGCTGAAGACAACCACCGCGCTTTGGGTTTCGGGGAATAGGTTGACTGAACTTGTACCGCAGAACCCAATGCCGGAAGACTTGAACAACAATCTTTCCCCAGATTTCTGACCCAAGATAAATTCATCGCGAGCTTTCCGTCCTTCCTCAGGCACATGGTCCGCCAAGGTTTCATTCCATGAGCCCCAGTTTACCATGCAACTCGGCATGGGGACTCTGACCCATCCAAGATGATATTGAACTTGGTGGTCGAATCTATCATAGTGGGGCCTCGTCCAGTAGTAGCCGTCAAGTATGGCCCCGATTCGTTTTACCGGGTTCCCGTTCTCTAAATCAGATAGGATTTCGAATGTAGGGGGTGAACCGTCATTGTTAGAATGACCGGTGCGGCGTACATGGGCGTCCATTATCGCACCGCTGTATTTGAGCATATCGTCAACAGAACTTCGGATTCCGACCATGCCCAAAACAGGAGAGTTGTTTTCATTTGTCCACTCATGCTCTAGCTTCACCCAGGATTCATCTTCCATTTGCGCATGTGGATGAGCAATGTTGTCTGTGCTCTCTAGCTGCGGGATGCTGAGCGCAGTATGCTTCATTTTTAATGGGTTCAAGACCTCCTCCTGCAGAAACTCGGAAAAAGATTTCTTCGCTACTTTCTCAATTGCAAGAACGATCAGGCCATATCCGACGTTGCTGTAATTCCACGAGTCGAAGAGAGGCTCGCCATGCCGCTGCGTTGGAGTGTTGTTGAGTACTTCGAGGAACTCTTCCTTGGTGATTAGGACCTTGCCATTTGGTCCCAAAAGGCTGACAACTGGGTTGTCAAGCCCAGCTGAGTGACGGAAAATGTCATTGAAAGTGGCCACATCTGCAACACGGTGGTCTTGTGGTTTAAATTCAGGCAAGTGTTGGCTGACTGTATCAGTCCAGTTAATCTTGCCTTGCTCGACAAGAATGCCAAATGCAACAGACACAAACGTTTTAGTCACAGAGCACAGGGTGTACAATGATTCTGAATCAGCAGACTTTTTTGGTTCCTTCGTATAATCGATGAATCCAATGCTCTTGCGAAATATGACTTCTCCTTTGTGAAGGATGCCGATACTGAGTGACGGAACTTGGCACAAATCACTGATTTCTTTGGCAATCTCAAATGCACTTTCAAGGCGTGCTAAAATTTGCTACATCTTGTCAGATTTAAGAACGTAGTTTGGCTATTCTTCTTGATTATAAGATTGCGGGTGCTTTTACCTTCTTTTCTGTCTCATCTTGACTCGAGGTGCGGTAGCTAAAGAGCCATTTTATCCCCTCGATTGGTCGTAATGGTAGTGAAAGAAAGCTCATGACCAGCAGTCAATTGAATTGGACATTTACACGTGATAGTCCACCTGAATGAATCAAAAAAGCGAGCGAGAAATGAGGAGAGAAGTGAGGAAAGAGGACTTTTAAAGGGCAAAAAATTCTTTTCTGTGTGCCAGAATGTTTGACCGCTGCACAGGGTTGGTTAGAGTGCGAGTAATGTGTTGGAGGGTAACCCGCTCTGATCTGATTTGCTGCATCAAACTAAAAGAAAGCAAACTCATCGGCGCACAGACGTAGGGCGAATTAGTCGGCGATCAAGGACGATCTGTGCAGGGTATTTGAGCAACAGGGCTGGAAAGAAGCCACGACAGCAAGTCGAGATGCAAGACTGGCGTGAGACTCTCAGCTGGTATTTCCTTGTTTTTTCCGTAGCAGCAGGGAGTCACATGGCCGAGGCACCTTCACCCAGACGCCGACACCCCTCCCATTCATTGCATGGATGACCTGCAGCCCGTCATACGTCGAGACATGCGAGGCGAATACTCAACCTGTCAACATGACGTCTCCCTGGCGGCCGAAGTTGGGATGCGAGGATGAAACCGGGATGGTGCGCCAAGTTGGGTCTACCAATCCCACAAGTCTGCACACGCATGGGCAACAGCGCGTATATTAGGCATAAAATCCCACGCATCTCGATATAATGTGACCTGTGCTTTTTGAATGCTTGAATCTCTCCTTTTGCCAAAGTGCACCAGTGCTGAGTAAAGATTAGGCCACGCACCGTCGCAGCCACCCCTTCCTCCCCCCAAACCTCGCTCAAGAAGTTGCCGACTGGTATGTTTCAGCCTCCGTTTGACTTATGAACCCACGCAAATGATTTATGCAAGCAAGAACAGGAAGAAATTAGTTGAATTCGGTTGAGTAGGACAGAATGGAGCCCAAAGACAGCAGCACAGGTGGAGGGGGCAGTAAAGGCGGGGGTAAAGGGGGTAGTGGTAGTGGTGGCGGGGGAGGAGGAAGCGGAAGTGATGGCAAAGTAACCGTGAGCCACCAACAAGCGGATAGTAAAAATTGAGGATTCAACCTAGAAGGACACCGGCCGAGACCATGCGGGCGCTGCTTGCTTTCTCAAGGCTGCGATTCTCACCAGACGATTGAAAAGGAATCAGGAGGAGAGGAGAAAAGAACAGAGAAGAAAAGAAAAGAAAAGAAAAGAAAGACACACAGTTCCCTGTAGCAGCCCTGTCGCAGCCCTGTCGCAGCAAAAGGCCTGCCCGCTCTTTCAACCGACAGTGCACATGCTCGGGTGTGATCCTAGACGTGGTGCAACTGGACTGAACTGAGACCTGTGGGGGGTCATTTCCCGTCATGGCCGTTTGCATATCCTACTGCAACATCGCCACTCTCACCGATCCAAAGACACACCAATCCGCAACACCCTAAGGGAGGTGGCAGCGCTGTCTCGGTGGCTGCTTATTTTCTACCGACCAATTGCCAAGGTGTTCCGACCTACTCTCTCGCCTCGTCTTCAAGCGCTGAGGCTCAAGTAGTGACGCATTGTTGTTCGGGCACCAGCCCGGCAGGCAACGCATTCTGGCTTCAAGTCGTTGGGCATTGTGAGGGGATTCCAAGCTGGGTGCATTGAAACAGCGACGCGCCTCTTGTAAGTTCCGACATCCTGCTGCCCGCAATAAATGGCGGAGATGGAAATACTGCATTCTCGCCACTCGCCCCATGTCGGGGTCTTGCATCGTGCTACACTCGCCACCGGCAAAAGAAAAAATGGCTGACGGCGCAACAACAGTCTGGGCTAAGACCTTGGAGAGGTACAGGGATAGGCTACGTGCAATCAGCGGGGAAGAGCTCAAAACCATCGACAGCATTGAAGGCCTTATCAGTCAAGTCAATGTGTTGCGTCAAAGATATACTTCCACTCGCAGAGTCCAATATCTCAATCGTTTGAGACCCGTACTCGACCGTCTGTCCAGCTTTAGTGACTTCGTCGAAGAGGCTTTTCGGGTTACACCTTCGGAATTCACAATTTTATGGAAGTCGTTGTCGTCTGCCTTACAGGTTAGTTTGGCCTTTAGCTCGGCAACACAGAGATGTTGTGTGACCCTCCCTTTTTAGATTGCGTGTGCGTATGTCCGAGAACTGGCTGTCTTTGTTGACACATTGGAGGACATCAACAACGCGTTTCCCCGCCTCGACGCATACTCAAGGACCTTAGTGGGAGGATCCTACCAATTTTATGATCTAGAGAGAACATTGGTTAGGTACTGTAGTGAGCTCGTCGAATTTTGTCTCGACGCTGCCGAACTTTTCAAGCGCGGCGATTTTCGTCAGTCCTTCCATTTGCTGGCTATGATTGAGATTCGAATTTGGTCTAATTGGATGCAGGAACTATTCAAAACATACTTCGACACGGCGCGCTGAAATCTTTCAGAAACAAGTCCTGTGAAAGACTAAAACGTCTCCGAAACTTGACAAAAATCGCTGACAAAGAAGCGGCTTTTGTCGGAGTGCAACAGGTCGAACTAAACCAACGCAAGCAACATCAGGAATTATTGACTCTGCTATCTGGTTCTCCCATCCACATGCGTTTGGATAGGTTCCCCTACGGCAATTTGCCAATGAGGCAAAATCCGTCCTTTATTGGGCGCGAGGCCGAGCTCAGACAAATAAGAGCGGCTATTAAAGCGGGATCTGAAGCAAATGAAGCTACTTGTGTCTGTCTTTACGGCCTTGGTGGTGTGGGAAAGACGCAACTGGCCCTCGAGTTTGCCTATAGAAGCTGGAACCAATGCGAATACGATGCTATCCTGTGGGTGTCGGCAGAAACGCAGCTCAAAATGGCAGAATCATTTGATACTATAGCGTATGAGCTTGGACTTGTGCCCGAGCCCATGCAATACCCAGACCAAGGAAAAAAGGCTGTCATGCGTTGGTTCAGAGGCTTAAGCAGGGGTAAGATTGGTGCCACCCCATATACCCGCGCACCTCCGAAGAGCTAATAAGATTATCAAAGTCCCCCCCACAGACTCTCCTAAATGGCTGATTATTTTTGACAATGCCAATCACGCCTTTCTTCTCGACTCGTACTGGCCACCCAAAGCTAAAGGTTCCGTGATTCTGACTTGCAAGAGCCCTGAGATCGCAAAACGATTCACCAAAACGCCACAACAGAAAATTCGAGTTGAAGGGTTTCCACTAGAAACAGCCACCAGATTTCTTCTCTCACAAATCATGGATGGTTTTGATGCTTCAGACGATGAATTAGCGGTTGCAGCCAGAGTATCTGAGACAGTTGGAAATCACCCTCTTGCATTGGATATTATTGGCTGTTATATTAGGCAATGTGGGAAGTCACTGAAAAGCTTTGTCCAAGCATATCCAAGTTATGAAAGAGATTTCATCTTTCGCACTGATACAAAAGCGTGGTCTGACAACTATTACCAGCGCTTTGTTGATGATGCAGTTAGCATGAACTTGGGATCAGCGATTTGCGGTCGACATTTGGAAACACCTTCAAAAGTTCTACTGCAGATGCTTTCAGTTCTTGATAGCGATGGAGTTCCTGCTGGTTTCTTTACAGGGAATTCCAGGGATCAGATGTGCAGCTCACGCGCCGATACAGATTATCGTGGACTAATGATTTGATAGGCTATGCGATGGACCCGATGAGATGCAGAATTTTCCGAATTTGGAGGATGCGCTGAAAAATATATTTGAAGATGATAGCTGGTATGTTTCTAGAAACCAACTAAGTTCTCAAGCTGACATCCAGCAGCCTGGACACGGCGTTGGCGGATCTGATTGATCGGGCTTTGGTTACAGTCGACACAAATGACCGCAAGTTGAAGTGTCATCGCCTCGTCCGCATTTCCGTGCAAAGACTAATGACCCCTATGGAGTTGCAATTGTCTTTTAGTAGGGTTGTCTTCTTTTTAAACGCCTCGTTTCCGATCCAGTCTGACGGACGACCTCTGCATGCCGAATGGAAGCGTTGCGAGGAGCTTGCGAACAATATTGTTTGTGTACTTGACACATATGAACGACTTAAAGACAAGCTTCAATCACCTATATTGTTGTGCGAAGTCATATGCCGATGCGCCTGGTAATTCATTAGATATTTTTCCAGATTTGATCTCCTCTTTTTTGCTGATGGATTCTCAGGTACTTTTTTGAGAAGGGTCAATTTCTTGCAGCAATGGAGATAACTGATAGAGCGATATCGATTTGTGAAACGGCTTTGAAGCGCGGAAATCACGCTGGCTATTCTGAATGGTTTGTTAAGGATATGATGAGCCACCAGCTCAACACGAAGGCTGCCATTGAGCGAGAAGTTTCACACAACGATCATGGGCTCTGCTCTTCTCAAAAAGTTAGTGAAATGCGAGAAAAGAATAAGAGGAGGGGGCGTCCAGAAGACGAAACATGGGTCTTCGCAGCGAACGGGAATTTGGCAGTTTCGTTGATGGCTGTCGGCCGTTGTGAAGAAGCTCTGGAGATTCTCTTGGATTTGCTGGACAGAGATGACACCAAGCCAAACGAAGACGTTTATCTTTCTAACTTATGTCTATGTTTTCTCAACCTCAACCGCCTCGAGGAGGCTTTAGATTCTGGTGAGCGAGCGATGCAAGCCGTAAGGCAGCTACGAGGCGAAGAATCAGTCCAAATGGCTGTGTAAGTGAGCCCACCTTCCTCAATCTATCCCGGTCTAATATACATCACAGAATTTTGTTCTATATTTCAAAGATTTATAGACTCGAAGGAAATGTCCAGATGGCTATATCTGTGCTTGAGCGATGCCTCAAGATGCGACGTCAGATGATGCCAATGCACCACCACACAGGGTTCACACTCCACCAAATGGGATGCCTCATGAGGAAGGAGAGGAACCATGAGCAAGCCATGTATGCAGCAGATCATTCAAAGCAATGCTCAAAGTACTGACAGCACTACACAGTGAATTGTTCATAGAGGCCTTTGAGGTTTTGTCGAATGGTGAATACCATCCAGGTGCTGTTTGTCGCACCGCGCTGGCAATTTCCGAAGCATATTCGCAACAGGATGAGCATTTGTTCGCCAATAGGTATCTGGCTATCGCAGAAAGTTTTCGAATGAATATCAATGGCACAGAGACGAGTGGCTGGGGTCGTGACCCAGCCATGTACGACAGGTTCGTGACAGTTGGGCTCCGTTGAAGGGATACAATGGCCCGACTTCGACAAGATTACAGAGCGGAACAAGTTTCCGTAAATTGCTTTGCTGCAGTGAATCTAAACGAAAGGACTTGGATTTTAAATTTAATATTATTATGGTCTGATCGCGAGGAGAACCAGTTCGTGCATTGAGATGAATGTCATAATCTGAATAATTGGATGAGGCGGTGCCGAGGCTTCTCCGTTTTATTTGCACCCGCTCGTTAAGGTAGGTGGTGGGCCGTATGGTGGATGACTTCCCTTTCAAAGTAAGACGTCGTCACCCCAGTTTTGACATGATAATAATCGGACTGGAGGTGTGTTTGGAGCCGACTGCTCTCAAGTGATGAGGGGTTAATTTTCATCTTTGACTCACGAGAGCAAAATTTGTCTGCATGCAAGAGGATTTAAGTCGATTTTTCTTTTGGTACGGGCAAAAGAATTCACAGGAGAAAATCCAAGTTGACACTATTTGTACATTGTTTGTTTTTTCACTAGAACTAAACTATTATCCTTGATCACCCAGGACCTCTTCCTTAGTTTGATCCCCCCAGTCTGAAATCGATAAGAGATGGCGATAAGGTGCGCACAGGGCTTGAGATGCGCTAAAATGATAATCGCGGGCGATTACATCATCCTTATCAACCAATGAGAACCGGGTATTAAATAAAGTGCCCCTCCATCGGAAAGCGGAAATGCCCCCGACGTGACCTGAGCCTTGGAACCCCGCCAACACCGGAGTTCGACGTGTGAGTCAACCGCCAAGCTGTGCATAAAACCCGTCGCGACAACGGTGCTAACGCCCAGCTGCAGCTAGATCCAATCGTACCAATTCCGCGAGACACGAGTCGAAAATGGCCAACTTGGAGGCGCCCGAGCGCCTTGCGCTCATCAAGGAGAACCTTGCCGAGCTTCTCAACCCCGAGATTATCGAGAAGATCCTGAACGAGGGCGGCAACCCCAAGATCTACTGGGGTGAGTGGCCTTGCTGCGGAAACACCAACACACCGCTCGAGCCGCGTCTCTCTGAATCGTTGCTGACCATGGGAATCAGGTACCGCTACCACGGGTCGCCCTCACTGTGGCTACTTCGTCCCCGCCATGAAAATCGCCCAGCTCCTGGCTGCCGGTTGCGAAATGACGATCCTCCTCGCCGATATCCACGGATTCCTCGACAACCTCAAAGCCCCCATCGAGCTCGTCCAGCACCGTGTCGAGTACTACCGACTTACAATCACCGGTATCCTAAAGGCCGTTGGGGTGCCGACCGAGAAGCTCAAGTTCGTCCTTGGCAGCTCCTACCAGAAGAGCCCCGAGTACGTCATGGACCTCTACAAGATGTGCTCTCTGGTCTCCGAGCACGATGCAAAGAAGGCCGGTGCCGAGGTAGTCAAGCAGACCGACAATGCTCCTCTGAGTGGTCTTCTCTACCCCATTCTCCAGGTGCTGGATGAGCAGTACCTCGATGTCGATGCTCAGTTCGGAGGTCAGTTGGGACTGAAAGATATTCATATGCGGGATGGAATTTAATGCGGAGTAGGAATTGACCAGCGCAAGCTGTTTGCTGCCGCCAAGGAGTGGCTCCCCAGAGTTGGATACGCCCAGGTCAGTTTGCACCCCCAACCCGAGCTGTTCTTTGCTGACGTTTTCTTCAGCGTGCCCATCTTCTTAACCCCATGGTTCCTGGTCTGCAGGGCGGCAAGATGAGTGCCAGTGACCAAGGTAAGGATCAAAAACCATATCTAGTGGATAGTTGGCTGACAGCATGCAGACAGCAAGATTGACCTCCTCGATGCCCCCGATATCGTGAAGAAGAAGATCAAGAAGGCTGTTGCTGCCCCCAAGGTTGTTGAAGACAACGGTATCCTGGCTTTCGTCGAATACGTTCTCCTTCCTGCTTCCGCACTAAAGGGCAAGCGAGAATTTATCGTTAAACGTGAAAGAGACGGTCTTGAGCCCCTGGTCTACAACTCGATCCAGCAGATGCACGATGACTACCGAAATGATGTGGTACGTTGGACTCGCTATCTACTCTAGGTTATTTACTGACTGTCGGCACAGCTCTCCCCCCAGATCCTCAAGCCCGCCGTTGCGGATGCCATCAACGAGCTGCTCGCTCCCATCCAGGCTGCTTATCAGGAATCAGCTGAGTGGCAAGAGATTGCCCTCAAGGCTTACCCACCACCCCCCAAGAAGGAGAAGAAGGTCAAGAACAGAGGCACACGCTACCCCGGTGCAGGCAAGGAGGAAGAAAACAAGGAGACTAAAGAGACAGAGCTGCCCGTCCGACCCGCCGAAAACTAAAGAGAGCCTATTGGATGTTGATAAATAGAGGTATATGGGATATAAAAAAAGAAGTATATGTGATTTCTAGCAAGAGCGTCCCGGCCGTTTTTCTGTCAGTCGTTGGTTGAGTCTTGGGAATAGCAGAGTTTGGATTTGGTTTGAGCCTCAAACACAGTCCAGCTGCTCTGATAACTGTTGTTCCTGTTTTTATATCAATACCCATGGTTCCAGATGCATTGAGAAGCCTTTTCTTATTCAAAAGAAGGTCCAGTTAGGTCTCTATTGGCGGGATCCTTTGACTGCTCTTGTATTCAAGCTACCTGTTTGGATCTATGAGAGTGGGACATGATACAATAGAACCGGATTTCGCGATATAAAGTGGGCTCTGTATGATTTGGGCACTCCTACTGTATAAAGCTTTTGTGTTGACTTGGGCCGTATTGGGCCGTATTGGGCCTCAAGGACGATAACGATGATATGATTTGAGCAGAGACGGTTTAATCTTACTACAGTTTGGCATGGCAAACCCACCAATGGATTCTCAAGAGTTTCAATGATCTGTGCTTTGGACACCAAGTGAACATAACGACTGCTTAGCTTTGGCTCTAATTGCATGTGCTTAGATTTTTATTAGCGTTGGTATGCTTTTCCCAGCATGGAGACGCATATTTGAAGATGGACAACATCGACAGTAAAATCAAGCAGTCGGGGCCGTCTTTTGAACAATGGCGATGATGGGTGTAGGATCACAGTACAGCTTATAGTCCACGATGCGGCCCTGGTCATCAAACGTAGCCACCTCTGCCTCTGGGAAATCAATCTCCTCGCCAAGAATCGCCAACCGATTGTTCATGTTGCAAAAGACTACCTTCCCGGTGGCATCTATGCCTTGAGACAAGACCTTGCGCTCGACGACGCTCCAGAAACCCATGATTTTCTTCATCTCAGAGATGACCTCTTCGGCGCCCCGGGCAGCTGGGTTGGACATTCCGTTGAGGTAGACGACCGCGTCGGGGTGTAAGTGGGAGGCGCATTTGTCCCATTCTTCCTGGGAGGAAGCGGGCTTGAGGCTGTGAATGACTTCCCACCATTCCGCAAGTTTGGCGTGGAGCTTGTCGGCTTCCATTGTAAAATGTGATTTTGAAATTTGGCTAGAATTGAAGGACTGCGGAATAGATGCGGTGAAAGGGTTGGTTCTTTGGCATGTAGCGATATCAATCGGTACTTATGCTGCCTTGCTGACGTGAGCTGTTTTCAGCTCATGTCGAGCCGAAGCCAAAGCTCAGCCGCCACTTCCGCTGAGACGTATGAGGAATAGCCACAGGGGCTATTGGTTATCGGACTAATAAAATCAGTGCTTGATTGGCTACATGCGAATAGATCAATAGCGGGAGGTAGTAAGAAATTATCGGTATGTGCTGGTTTCAGGCTGAAAACTTCATTATTGAAGATATGAGAACGAGAGTCTAATGATTAACAAAAGATTGCTTCTAAAAAGAATACTTTACACGTCCTAATATAATATTTATAGTTAAAAAGGGAATACTAGGTTAAATTTGTCGGAATTGAAAATGGCTTTGGTAGTTAGGGCTTAGAAGGCTGACTCCTTACTGAACACCGCTGAGCTAGTCAAGTCGCACCGCATGAATGATATAGCGAATATTTGGAGCGATTAGCCAAGAAAGAGCCAAAAAAGTCTCAAAAACTTCCTGTTGAAGATGTCTGGTTACTACCACGGATTTGTAATTGTATAAAAATGGTGCACCAGGTCGGTCATCTTGTGCAGTAAGATTGTCAGGCATCCTGTTAACTGCATTATCTTTCTGGCGAGATCTATGAATAGATCAGATTTCTTTTGAAATTTGGCAAGGAGGACGATGAATCTTGCTTGAAGCAGTTAGAAATTAAATAACCTATGTGGTATATCACCATTGCTATTATAAATCATCATCATGCCGCACGGCTTCAATCAGACTCTCGCTGTCCTTGGACCAAATACCAGTGACTTTCAAACCAGCTCTTGCAAGCAGCCATTTCCACTGGCTTTCAGTTCGCTCACGGCTGGTCACCATGGCCATCATTGCCCAATCAAGACTCGTCTGCTGGCAAGGTGCTCCTGTGTCGGCCATGACTGCCTCGTTTATGAGTAGTTTGGAATGACCCTTGGCCATGGCGTCGCGAATGTTGGAAAGAATTGACACACACCTTTCGTCAGGCCAGTCGTGGAGAACAAGGCGCATAAAGTATGCTCTCGCGCCCATATATTCTGGCGGCTGAGGCTCGAAGAAGTTGTGGATGACAGCCCTGATCCCTTCGGGGAGGGAACCCAACTCCTCCACCTGGGTGATGACTGAAGAAAGATCTTGGAGAACAAGTTCTCCTGGAAGTGAGTCCCCTCGTGCTGCATGAAAGGTTGTTATTTCACGCCCAAGCCCACCGCCGAGATCTACCAACAGGGGACCAGTTTCGGACTCAGAGGCCCCTCCCAAACGCTCCTCAATTGGGTAGAAGTTGGTCCAGTGCGAACATGTAGTACGGTATCCAGTCATGAACGTGTTAAACGCCGACCCGAGCCTGGGGTTGTTTTGGAAAATGGTGAAGAGCGGCTCGTCTGTTTTGAGACCGTATTGAACCGGCCCATCGTTTTCGTCGGATGGCGATTTGTAATCTGTCTTTGCTAGAAATTCTGGAAGACCTTGAAATGTTGGCATCACTGCTTCGAAGTTGTATATCAACCCAGCTTTAATGGTGGGGTCGTTTGTTGCGAGGGAGAAGGGGGTCGCGGTGTAGCTATCCATCTCGACTTCTTTGACCAATCCATTTGACGCGAGATGCTTCAGAGTTCTTGCTATTGTACTTCTCATTAGATATATTAGCCATTCGCCGTGACCCAAACATACCGACTAAATCTGGCTGTCCTTTAGTTTTCATAGCCAGGTCCGCGCTGCTGGTAGCCGTGTCGTCAAGCTTTTTGAGAAGCCCCATTTCAAACGCTGTCCTCAGGGCAGCTGTTCTAGAAGGCTCCTCCCAGCCGATTCTCGCCAATATTTCGCCAGGGTTCGAAAGCGTCATGATGAGAGCACCGGCGGCCCGGATGAGACTTTTTCTGGCGTTCTCATCCTGGGAGTCCAGGTACTCTCGACCTCTGGAGGCAATTTCGTCAATAAGCGACGAAGCCATCTCGACCAACGCTGGAACACTCCAAGATTGATATCATGAACTGACAGAATGTTTTCTTGTGATGCAAGATGACGCTTACAAATCTGTAAAGAGGGGAATTAAGCTTTGCCTCTCACCGAACTTGGCCAGCTGCATCGATCGAGACTTTTTGACTCTGCATCCGGCGATGGGCGCTGATGTTCCAGAGTTTAAATGGATCCTAGAATAATAGATAATCATAATTTGAACATCCTCTCTGCCTCCTCTGATTCATTCGAGAATTTGAGCCTTGATGCAGCGACTTCTCAGGTCCAGCGCCACTCGAAAGGCTTCCACAGCTCTTTCAAAAGGGAAAACGAGGGCAACAAGTCCTTGGAGGTCAAACATTTCCCCGGCCATGCAAGCGATGCCAGCAGGCCAGGCATCATAGTTGCTGCAGGAATATTCGACCGTCGCCTCGACGGTAAGCTTTAACGCCCTGACCGAATGCAGTTGAAGAATGATTGAGACCTACAATTTTGCTCATGAGAAGACTAGCTGGAAACTTCTCGAAGAGAGGCTTGCCGACTCCGAGGGCGATCAATTTACCTTCTTTTCGAACAACATGAAAGCCAATCACGGCGCTGCTGTCTACTCCGGAACACTCACAGACGGTTTCAGGGGTGAAGGACTCGTTTGGACCGTAAAGGGCTCTCTGAGGCCTTGAATGGCCACGCTGAGAGGTTCAAGAAGCGCACCCCCAGCCAAACTTACGTCGATAGCAACGCGGTCACCTAGGACAGTCCAGTTAAATGTTAGAAACCAAAGATATCTCTTCTCGGAAGGCTAACGCGATTGCAGTGAAGTAACATTGTCGGCATATTAAACAACAACGCCTACAGCTGCGTGTCCTAAGATGCACGGAATTTTCTGCTTTTAGAGGACTGATTTCTCCATCTTTCTAGAAATGGATATCCGACCTTGGAGTGATATAGTTCAAGTTATTTGAGACGAGATACCCTATACCTGCCCGTAAATTCCAACTGCTTTGATCCGAATCATCACTTCACCGACTTGGGGTACTCCGATAGGTGCATTGACGGCTTTTAAATACTCGGCTGGTCTAACCTGAAACGAGATGTTGTTCTTTAATTTTGGAGGGGCCGTGTTGTAGAAGCAAATGGGAAGGCTAAGTAATTGTGTTAAGCATACATGGAGACAGGCGATAGAGCATGTATAACGACAACAATACAATTATTCACAATTTGAGAAATGTACATACAGATATTCTTAGCTGTTTGAATTTAAGGAGTTCGTTGATGCACTTCGCAGGAGTTTCACGTTATTCGCGAAAGCCGCGCGTCTTCTGCTGCTCTCCTTCAGATAATATCTCAGTTGCGAGTTAAATGGAAAGTTAGGTTTACAAATGAGAACCGGAATAGCTATGAAATTACTAATAGCGATTGAACCTGCAGGCATAGTGGAGTTTGGTTTTGCTGACGTGCAGCTCCAGTACACCAAGCTTACCCTGACTATGTAAAATGGGCGAAGTGCAACAGGAGTAATGTTTCCCCGCGGAACCCGTGGACTTAATGATGGGACAATTCAGCCCAGAATTTGGCAGCTAAATATGAGGATTCGGATGGTGCGGAAGAACGAGAGAAGGCAAACGAAGTATAAGTAAGTTCATGTTTCAGCCATGCCTTTGGTGACACACCCTCCCTCGATTACAAGTTATTGAAGTTTACATTGATATTTCATTCACCAAAACTAACAACGATGCCCTGAAAGACCCTGGACTTGATGTTTTCGTAGAGTTAGTTCCATTTCCGATTTTCATTAAACTGCATTCGTTTCTGTAGGGCTGATCTTGCTTTGCAAGGCTTTCCTGTGCACCTTGACACTGTATGTTACTGACTTTAGGATGCCTCCGCTGATTCCCTTCAGCATGTCCTCCTCGCTGCTGTTCTGAGACTTTTTCTCAGAATTTAAAATGCTGGTGTCCTGGTCTTGACTCATATCCTTCAACTTGTAATGGGATCCATTCATAACGCCTCTCCGCCCTCGCCCGCTTGGCGTGCTGTTGTTGCCGTCGGAATGCTTGGATCGGTATTCCTTGGCTTTCCGAATAAAAATAGGTGCCAAGAACGGTAGGGATGATACCATGTTCTGCCAAAGGTTAGCGCATGCGTGTGGGTGGGAGGTGACGGTGAAGCATACCCCGACGTTAAACTCAATCGTTCCCCAGAGGATAAGCATGGTCGAATTTCCATCGCCGGACGATATTCTATCGATCTGGAGGTAGCGCAATATCGAACACAGGGTTGTAAAAAGACCTAGTGTAAAAATGCCAATGAGCCCTAGCTTCTTCCTCAAGCGAATCTCCAGTTTCAACAGGACTGGCAGGGGAAGGAGGGCGACGGCAACGTCAGACACGATCGTGACGATAGCATACGCCGTAAAGGATGGCCCAGGAGCCAAGCATGTCCCATTTTCGAGCGGATTCCATGATTTGCTAACCTGTGGTAGACTAATTGAGAAAGCGTGTTAATTGGGGCGCCGGAATGATGCGTCTTACAGGTGTGCAAGCGAAAACGAGGGTCAAGGCGCACCCAAGATGGGCGATGAAGATGAGGACGATGGTGGTCCAGACTATTATTCGGTACAGCTTTTGGTCCGTGCCTCGAAGTAGTCGCAGGTAACTGATTAAGAGGGCAATTTTAAAAAAGCTGATTCCCAGCTGGTAGATCGGTCGACCGGCGAAGTTCACTCTGGTGTATGTGATGAGGTCCTCCTTTGGCCTTAATACAAGCGGCAGGCCCAAGCCATATCTTGTTTCTATTGTTGGATACAGATGTTAGTCCCAGGTTCCCTTAGTCGCGTCCATCTGTCGTGCGGTCCGAGTTTAAAACGTACGGGCGATGCAGAGCGCAGAGTAAATCAGGGCGAATATCATGGACAGCGCGGCCATCCAATCGTCATTTCGGAGGCCGCGAGCCTTGTAGCGAACGTAGAGCCTCGTGGTCACCACGGCCACGGACAGTATTGACAGGACGACGCAGACGGCGATGATTGCTGGGTATTGCGACTGAGCGCTGACCTCAGGCGTTGCGTGGAGTACCCATCCCATGCTGGTGTTCGCGCGTGGCGTTGAGGGACGTAGATCTTTGGTTCAAAGAATGAGGGGAAATGACTCGTAAATAAATAAAATAGGAGACTTTTTTTTCTCTTTAAAAATAATGTGTGCAGAGCGAGGGAGCGTGTGTGTGCGTAAACGAGCGACAAGTCTGACTGTGGCCAAGGAGAGACCCGACAGCCAGGCTGGACCGAGGATGAAGGAATGACATGTCCCAGAAAAGTCTGCACCGGAAACTGGGGATAGACAGCTCAAAAATGGGTGGTCTATCTTGGATATTTTTCTTCTTTTTTTTTCTTTTCTTTTGCGATTGTGTGGATGGATTATTTTGTTTCTTCATTGGTTTTTCTTTTTCCGCTATTGTTTTTTTCCTCTGCATTAACCACTATCGCCGGGGCTGAGAGAGCCAAGGGAGAAAAAAGGTTGGCTGCACAGCGACGATCGCTCTTCAATCTCCCCACTCTCACCCAGAGAGAGCCCAACTCGTATTCGATATTGGTCGAGCTAAGACACGGCTGAGGTGCAGGCGAAATGCGGCTCCAACCAACACGGCGGGCATGTCAGGGCGGGCATTTTGGAAGGGATCGGCGCGCGCAAACCAAGGGGATGCGCAGGCCCAGAGGGTGAGAGATCGCCAGTCACCCTTGATCCACAATCCCACACAAAAAGCACTTTGCGCAGGGAGGCCCTCCTCAGCTCAGGGGAGCGAAGAGCCTCTGTTGTTCGTGGAGCTGTCCATGTTTGGGTTGCCGTGTCCCCACGCGGCTCCGATACGCACCACCCGTGTAGATGATCGACGCCGATCAATGAGATTCGGATGACGGGCGGCCACAATGTGAATGTGCACATTTTTTTTTTACCCCGTGTCACCAGGTGCTGATGCTGCATCTCCCAGTGCTACTTCAATCTGGTTTATTTTCCCTCGACTTTATCCCATTCAAACACGTCGCGGCCGCGCCTCCTCCCCCCTGTGTTCATCTCCCTGGAACGATTGATGTCGATCACCTCCTCCGAGTGTCTTTCCCCAGCCCTCGGCTATCATATTTCACACTCAGCTGTCACGATCGGCGCCATGCACTCCCCAGACTGTAAAGCAGACGACATCGGGGCCAGCCAGCTCTCCATTGAGAGCCACGCGCCCGCCACCGACGCCAACACCGCTGCCGGCGTCGACACCGCCTGGGAGTTTCTCGACAAGCATCGCCATGCGGCTGGAGACAATGAGACGGTCGACATTGATGCCCTGCGGCGCAAGATTGACTGGCGCATTGTGCCGCTCATGTTTTGCTGCTACACGATGCAGTTCCTGGACAAGGTCATTCTAAACGTGCGTATTGACTATTTCTGGTAACCGATGCGAAGAGCATTTACGGACGGGGTCTGACTTTTTGTATGTGTAGTATGCCGCCGTCATGGGGCTTCGTACCGATCTCAACCTAAAGGGCAATGATTTCTCAAACATTGCGACTTTTCTCTTTGTCGGGCTGCTCTGCTTTGAGATACCCAACAGTTTGTCTATCCTGGTGTCGAATTTACCCTCCGTTGACTTACACCATACGCAGTCTACTTCCTCCAGATGGTCCCAGCAGCAAAGTGGCTCGGCGCAAACGTTACGCTCTGGGGCATTGCTACAGCATGCGGCGCTGCTTCTCACAACTACCAGACGCTACTCGTCTCTCGGGTCTTCCTGGGAATATTCGAGGCGACAATTGGGCCTTCCCTCATGCTGATTAGCAGCCAGTGGTACACAAAGTCGGAGCAAGCCCCGCGCTTCTCCTTCTGGTATGTCGGGCTGGGCGTCGGCCAAATTGTCGGCGGTGCTGTCTCATACGGCTTTCAGCACGTCAGCCCCGGAACAACTTTGGAAGGCTGGCGCATCATGTTCATTGTACTTGGCCTTGCAACGGTCGTTATCGGCCTGTGCACTTTTGTCTTCGTGCCCGACACACCCATGAAGGCCAAGTGGCTGTCCGACGGGGAGAAGGTCGCCCTTCTGAAACATGTCAGCGTGAACCAGACGGGCATTGAGAGCCGAAAATTCCGTTTCAAGGAGATTATTGAGGCATTGTGTGATCCGCAGATGTACCTCATGCTTGTCTCAGTCATTTTGGTGAGTCATTTGCGACACGCGACGCGAAGTTGTTCATTGCTAACAGGCCTCAGCTTTCTGTCTCGAGTGGCGTTGTGACGACCTACTCGGCCACACTGATCATCAACCTGGGATACACGCCCAAAAAGGCAGCTCTGATGAACATGCCCTCTGGGGCTGTGAGCATCTTTTTCACGCTGCTGGTGGGATACGGCATTCGCAAGCAATCGCACCGTTGGGCCTGGATTATTGCATGCATCATTCCTGCGATTATCGGTGGCGCCTTGATGTCTTTCCTGGACGTCAAGACCAACAAATCTGGCATCCTTGCCGGCATCTATCTCGTCAACGCAGTGGTCGCGCCACTAACCATCTTTTACAACGTGAGTACAGCCCATTCAAGCCCCCCTTCGGTAGTTCCCAGACTTATTCTTTTGCCATGAGTAGTGGACTGCCGCCAACTTTGGTGGCGCGACCAAACGGGCGTTCGCCGCGGCCGTCATTAGCGGCTCCTTCTCCATCGGCAACATTATCGGTCCCCAAACGTTCCAGGCACGCGATGCGCCTGATTTCCGCCCGGCCAAGCTTGCCGTGATGGGCACCCAGGCGGGCTGCGCCGTAACCACGTTTGCTTTGTTCTTGTACTACGTGTGGGCTAACAAGAGGCGCGGTGCCGCCTCGAGGCAGCAGACCGAGGACGCGTACCTGTCCCCTGAGGTCTGGTCCACCATGACGGACAAGGAAAACAAGTTCTTTCGATACATGTACTAGATAATTTGTAATTGCTCCATAACTGATGTATGTCTCTTCTTTTTTTCGGCCGGAAAAAGAAACTACTATTAATAATGGCCCCAAGTCAATAATAAATATGCGCCCCCTCGCTTGAAATGAGAGACAAAGCGGAGTCGGACGATTCGCGCGAAAGAGACAAGTGACGACCTTGATTGCAGTGGGATGACGTATCCAATCGGAATATCTTTTTTTTTCTCAGCTCAGGTTAAGTGCGCGCTGCCGCGGGGAGAATTTCATCATGCATTTGCATTTGTCGACAAGTCACATCGGCGCGCGGGACACCTGGCATGGGACCCTTGCAAGCACATCGATCTGCGCTCCCGAAAAACAAGGGTCCTCTCCAGGCGGCCGACCAATTTAACATCCACTTCCCCTGCAGCCTGGGGCATTGGTAGATCTGTTTCCTCGTTGACTTCGGGGTTTAAGAGAGCTCTGGCGGTGGGAAAACCCGTGTGTGTGCGTGTGTGTGTGTGTGTACAAAAGTCAGGCGGGATCATGGCGGGATCAGGCATCAATGAGCCGGTGCTCATCATCGGCGCTGGCATCAGCGGTCTCCTCCTCGCGCAGTATTTGCGCCGGGAAGGCGTCAAGTTCCGCATCTTCGAACGGGACACAGATCTGACGACCCGTGGCGTCGGCTGGGGCTTGACGCTGCATTGGTCACTCCCCGATCTGCGTGCGCTGCTCCCGGACCATCTGGTGCGGGAGCTGCCTAGTGCCTACGTCGATAGACGGGCAGTCGAGAACGGCGCGTCGACAGCGTTTCCGTTTTTCAACCTCAGCACCGGCGAGCTGAAGTTTGCGACGCCCAAGGCGCCCGAGGCGCTGCGCATTCGCGTGACTCGCGAGAGGCTGAGGAGGATACTGGCTACTGGGATCGACATCGAGGTAAGTACATCCATTGAGTGTCTCACTTAGACGGAAGGCCAATTAGTAATGCATCTTGGCGGCATTAGTGGGGGAAGGGATTCCAAGGGTTGGAGCAAAACGATGATTCCATCACGGCAACATTCGAAGATGGGTCTAAAGCTACTGGGCGGCTGTTGATTGCCTGCGATGGCGCTGGGTCTCGAGTCCGCCGTGCAGTTTTCCCTGGTGAATCCGACATGTACAGCATCCCCATCCGATTACTGGGACTGAAAATGCATCTTTCGCCGGAAGAAATGGAGCCCATTAGAAAGCTTGATCCATTCTTCCTGCAAGGCACTTCCTCTCAAACTAACACCTTCATTTACCTAAGTGGTATGTTTGGCACCAATGCTCTTAGCCTGTTGCTAATTTTAACTACCAGTGCTTGATGCACCCGGAAACAATGACGAGAGTACGGACAAATACTCCTGCCAGATGTGCATCTCGTGGCCTTATACAGAAGACTTTTTGGGAAGGTCTTCCCCGCTCGAAGTCCCAGAAACAAACGAAGAGAAGCATCGTTTGATTCAGAAGTTCGCTGAGAATTGGGCGGAGCCATTCAAAACGATCGCCCGCAATATTCCCCACCACGAGGAAATAAAGCACCTGGCACTGCAAGACTTTGCGCCGCGGATTGGTTTGCGATCAAGTAGACGAGCCATCCTCATGGGTGATGCATTGCATGCTATGTCTATGTGTAAGCTTCATTCGACAACATTTTTTCCATTGATAAAAATGCTAACTGATCGCGATAGACCGAGGAGAGGGTGCCAACCACGCCATTGCCGATGTGTCTGATTTTGCCGAATATCTCGGACCATATCTCTCTGACGGACAGGATTTTAGCGCACTGAGAAGTGCTCTTGATAAATATGAGGATGCCGTGATCAAAAGGGCACGCGCTGGCGTATTGGCTTCCCGGCAAGCCTGTTTGGATGCGCACGACTGGACACGTATCAGCCCGAAAAGCCCTCTTTTGACGCGGCGAGAGAAGAACCTCGATTGGGTAGAGGAATAGTAAAATTGATTGACTTTTTTTTTCTTCTATCATAAGAAATGGCCCAAATGCATGTACAACCCTGACAGCTACGTTAACAGTATTTTGGGCCCCTGTAACGTTTTCCCCATCTGGTACTGCGGGGCGTGAGGTGCCATGATGAGGAGACTTATGCATGAGCGAGCATCAAGCGAATCCAAGCCCGCTTGGCCCAGTGGTAAGGCGTCGCACTCGTAATGCGAAGATCGATGGTTCAATTCCGTCAGTGGGCATTCAGATTCATTTTTTTGGCCTTTAGACAAGCTGCCAAATGCTCTGATTCGGTGCCAGACTCTATCCACAATTACAAAGCAAACCCTTTTGTTTGGCTGCTGGGGTTGCGTGATAATCTGGCAACCGAAATGAGACATTCAGCCTATTTGTCATGCATTTCGCAATGGACGCTCAACTTTTTTGTAAAGCAGTTGGACGCCAGGTTTTCCTTCTCTATTTTGTTATCGACCCAAATTCCCTGCGCTCAATTTTTCAGAGGCTAGGTGCCATTGGTTTGCTGGACATACTTGTGCGATGCATGCAAGAACAGCAGTGATGGAGTCGTGCCTTTTGAAAGCGGTCGACGTCTCTGTCTGGAGAAGAGATTGGAGGTTTACAATGCGCAGAGGGTTTTAGTGGATTGCTCTTTTGGTTAAGGCGGAATGATTCAAATGATTCAAGTGACTTGTTAACGCCGTAATACAGCCCTTGAATGACTGTCAGCTGGACACTTTGTGGTACAGGGCCTCTGTAAAAAGATGATACAATCTTTTGCATCGAGTTTTATTCAATGTACCCTCTGCTAATCAGCGAGAGTTCCTCTCGAGAAGGACACAATTAGCGGTTGATATAAGGCCGAAAGCAATGAGACCACTCACTGCCCAGCCTTGTGATAGAAACCAAAATCACTCGGCTGCGATGAACCGTCTACCTCAAAAGGGATCTTGAAGCCTAGTACCGGTATGGGTCAACTGCCTACTGCAGCCTGCTGGTGACTGCGAGCACAGAATATTAAACCTTTCATGGTGTTTGATGGAAGACCATCAAGGTCTGATTTTCGGAGCTTGAATCAGACGGAACCAAGGTTCGCGAAAGCTCCAGCCAACGGAGTCGGAGATGACCGCGATAACCTTGCATTTCTAGCTAAAACAAATTAAGTCAATTCTTATATAAGTATATTTCCAAGGAAAATCTCTTGGGCTTTTTATTTTGTTCTCGGATTCTATTTGCTTTCGAAATTACGGTTACTTTAACGGGGTCAATTTGTGCTCTCAAAAGTAGTCATCAAACATTCAATTTCATTCATTCATGCTCCAACTTCTTTTACTAATGTCTCTAAACAGAGATCCATCGCGCCATCCATGTATCAACAATTTGCTTGGCCTCGTCCACAAGACCAAGATCCAGCATCATCTGCACGGTGCCACGAGCAGCACTCTCGAGGGCACTGAAGATCCAGGCGTGAGTGTAGCTAGTGTGCTCGCCAATGAACACGGTGTTGTACTCTGTGCGCCAGAAGGCTGGGATGTAGAGGTTCTGCTGGTTCACGAGCGGCTCAGCCCATGAGCCGGCGTGGTGCTCATCCTTGCCCCAGCACTGACGAGCCCAGTTTCCGGTCCAGTTGTCCTCGGCAACCTGGCCGTGGACCGAGACAACGGCATTCTGAACGTAGGCGACGTGCTCCTCATCGGTCATGGCGCAGGCAGCGTCGGCGTTGGTGCCCGAGATGTAGGAAGCCAGCAGGACACCGGGCCCGGTGCTGTTGATGTTGTATGGAGGGTAGCAGATAGAGCCAATGAGTGGGTGGTTAACACTGCCGCAGCCACCGTAGATGGGCTTCTCGAGGTGCTCCCAGAAGCGGGTCTCATACTGAATAGCAACCTTGACTGAGTTTCCAAAGTTGTAGCTGCTGATGGCTCGCTTCATCAGGCTGGAATACTCGGGCAGGTCCCAGAAACGAAGCAGATTCAACGGAACAGAGTTGAAGATGTAGTCAAATGTCTCAGTGCTCGATTCAGAGTCGCGAGGGTTCACACCCGTTGGGCGGTAGGAGACGCTGAGGGTCTTGTCGTCGTTGTACTTGACGGTGTGGATCTTGGAGTTGAACTTGACTCGGCCGTCGAGAATGTTCTCGAAGGCGGCGGGGAGGCGGCTGATGCCGCCATCAATGGTGCGCCACTCACTGGCCAAGAAATACACGGTGTCGTATTCCCACATGGCCGAGGTGGACGTTGTGCCAGCTACTTCATCGGCCGTGTTGAGGTCGGACTTGACCATGTAGCGGAGATACTCAATCTCTGAAAAGTCAAAGAGACCGTCCTCGACGGCCTGCTTGTGTGCCTTGAAGATGTTCTTGCCGTAGGACTTCATCTTCTCAAAGGTCATACCTTCGAAGTCAGAAAGCGCCTCCTCAGCCTTCGCAGCAGCTGTGGCTAGAGTTCATCATACCCATGGGTACTTATGAATGGGTAGGCCCCACATACTTTTTGACTAGACTGGGTATAAAATAAGTCCCAAAGGTACCCATAGTTATATTTGGGTACCCATAGGGCCCATG